>BPLQ01002483.1:0-462965 GCA_021605075.1 Caerostris darwini | reverse complement strand
TACAACTTCTACTTTCACTGTTAACAAGGGAATTTTCCTGCTAGAAAGAAAACAGAACGTAGTTGGCGTTAGAAATGGAATAAAGTTGTTTAAATGTGAAAATTGATTATCGCCTTATTTTTTTGCCGTCTGGATTTTAATAACACTACGCAACCTTTACAAAGCCGCCACAATCGCTTGTTTTAACGTATTTTATTGTGTACTGATCAGCATTGGTTTTCAACTGAGTTTGCCATTCCATGAAATGAATGGAATTATTTCTAATTTCAATAACTTCCAAACCGGATGCTCATCATAACTTAATTCTTATACTTAATGATACAGCAAAACAGAATCGCAAAACTGTTTTGAAACAGTGCAATATATAAATTTTTTGGTTCATATCAAAAGGTGGATTAACTGTGAATAAAAGTGGTGGTGGACGTCTTCAAGATGCTGATAGCTTGTTTTGACGTATTTTGTTGTGTATTGATCAGCATTGGTTTTCAACTGAGTTTGCCATTCCATGAAATGAATTGAAATTATTTTCAATTTCAATATTTTCCAAACTTGAACATAGCAAAAATTAAATAACACCGAATTAATGAAAAACACTAGAATTGGTTGATGTATATAAAAAGATATATTTGTCTTGTTTACCAATGTAATTCTCAATTAGTTACGCCATTTTTTTATATCAAAAACAGGCTAAATGTTTGAACTGTACTGTTACTGTGTGATTCAAAAAGATAAAGAGGTAACATTGCTTAAAGAACATGGAGCAACTTTAATGTTGTCAAAACAAATTATAAAATCCATCACTGAAACAAATATTTCACTCACTAATTGTCCTGGACAGGCTTTGATGGAGCTAATAATATGGTGATACTCATGGTGGTGGTCAGAAACTTATAAAAGATATTGGACCAACTCTAGTGTATATTCATTGAGCAGATCATAAATTATTTCTTGTAGTTAATGATGCTGTAAAACAGAAATGCAAACGTTTTTCAAACATTGCAATATATATATATATATACATACATAGTTTCAATATCTTCCAAATTGGAACTTTGCAAAATTTAATTGACTCTAAATTATTGGAAAAGGCCGAAGAATTATAATAAAAACAATGTATAGGCAGTTTATGTATATAAAAAGTATATATCATTTCTTTACAAAGGAAATTCTTAATTTTCCTGTAAATGGTATAGTTATGCCACTGTTTCTGATATTATAAATACTATCGTTCTTCATTCATTCATTTATATATTCTATAATTCTGCATTTATTTATATTTTTCTAATTCTCATCATAATCATTGTTACATTGAAATATTAAATGAAACTATATATGAGTTTAATTTTATTACATCATCTTATAATCATATGAGGAATTATATAAATAATTTTTATGTATGTTCTGAGCAGTATTTTGTGTAGTATAGTCGTATTTGTATGTATTGTATTTTTTTTATCAACTTTAATTTAATATCAAATTGTTTTGCTTGTATAAATTATGTACTATGCCAAAATGTAAATAACTTTTTAAAATTATTTTTAGAAATAACTGCATGAATAAATTAAATTATTTCTTAATGCATTGTATGTTGTTTTCCTATATACACATTATAATACTAAATATGAAATTTATTAATGAAAACTTAAAATCATTATTTTTTTTAAAATAAAGTTTGTTACTTTCTGCAGTTGGTAGAACCGTTTTTACCGATGCTAATCATATGGGAGGTCACTTATCTAGCGGATTAAAAATATCCCGAGAGATTTTAAATTAATCAATGTCAGAAATAAAAAAGTCATGTTTTAATTTTAATTGTTTAAAAAAATTAAAATTTAGGTATTTTTTAGTAAGTTTTATTTTGTTTGTGTTAAGAAAGGTTACTATAGAGGAATATTTGAAACAAAAAGGATAGATATTTTATTTTTCAGTTTATATAATATTTGTTACAACTGAGTTGTTAGGACCTGAATGGCCAAGTGTCTGGCGCTTCTTGCCACAGGTTTCGGGTTCGAGTCCCGGCAGTGCTATGGATGTTAGTAGAGGTTCGGAATCCACTTTAAACACCATAGGACCCGGTCTAATAGGATCGTAGAGCATTGTCTTGAGGTTTAGTCAGCCTTCTGCTCGCATGGTACCTCAGTAAAGTGAAGCTGCATATTAACCCTTAGCCATGGACCAGTCGGGGTCTTTTGGACCTGGTGTAGGCTTTCCTGCACCATGGGGATTATTAGCAACAACTGAGTTGTTAAATGAAAGGAATTTGACTTACAAATATAAATAATGATTTGATAAAATGCTGCAATTTTCTGTTTATTGTTCATTGTTAAAAACATAAAATTTATTCATTCTAATAATTAAATAACATCTACAAATTTATTTAATTTGCGTTAATTAATGAAAATTTAATTTTTATACTTTTATTATTAAAAAAAAGGGCAAAGAAGCTGTTTTGAGCCTTTTCTATCTATAATCAGCCATTTCATCTCGCCAGTGCTTGAGGACTGGCTTGCTCATTCCTTTAATGACTAAAACTTTTAGCCCACTTTGTGTAGGCGGTTAATCAGTACTTCAACAATATCTGTAAAAACCATTTTTTAATTGTCAATTTTTCCCCTCAAAAATTTACCTTTTTTATATCAGAATTTAAAAATTGCAAGAAAGAATGATTTTGCTCTTATTTTTGACATCACATATTACTTCATTATTTACTAGTAATGAAAAAAAAAAATGTTTATTTAAAGTTTATTGATAGTGTACATTAAAAAGAGAAGGATGATTACACCCTAAATATATTTAATATATAAAACACAGTGAACTTTTTAGATCTCTATATTGCATTTTAACTATTTTTTATTCATTTTGTTTTTTACTGATTTAGCTGGAATTTTAAATAAAAAAGTGATGATGAAACTAAAACCCTAATCAGGGCAAACCTATAATTGTTTTACAGTTTTATTACATTTGCTTTTGAAATTCTGAGGGTTGATGAATAAATTACTTTTAAGATTAATTAAACAGCTATATCAAGATGAAATTTTTTATCGGTATAAAAGCTGAAATATATTTCCGCAGCAAAATAATAACCAATTAGGGAATCCATAAAATTTTTTGTCTTATGACCAAATATTGCATTTTCATTTGAAAATATTTAGTGTGGAATGCCCATTATGAAATAAATAATAGTAATGCTGGGAATGTCATATTGGGCATTGCATGATCTTAGTCTAGTTTAAATACTACTTCCACTAACATCAAAATAATTTTTACAAAATGTTTAAGGCTCGTTCCCACCGAGGCGAGAGACGTGAAGATGCAAGAGGCAAGCGACCAAATTTTTTCGACCCCTCCACAGCGAAACGTCAGAAATAGCATTACGCATAGTGAAAAACCGCTTGAAGTTGAAAGTTGGGCTACTCCACGCGGCGAACTGCAAACCAGTTTCAGGCGACCGCTGTGAGGTCAAATTTTGGTCGCTTGCATCTTGTCGCCTTGGTGAGCACGAGCCTTTAGACATTAACAGAGTTCATGACTTCTTAATAGAAGTTTCGACCCTGGAGATATCCCATGAACTGGAACTTTACAGGATATAGCAGAAGATCCTTCCTGAAAAGGAACTGATGTATCTTCCTGCATTAATAATTTGATGATAATTGAAATATATTGAAAATGAGTGTATGGGTATCACTTGATTAGAAATAGTTTAAAAAAGGAATGTTTTTAATGAAACATTCACAGTGTGGTTAAATGTAATGTTTATATGTCATAAAAATCCTTAGCGGATATATTTCCTATGGCCCACTGACAAATGCAAGTAACCACAAAAGAAAAATAATCAAAAGGGAAGGAATCACCTTCTTCAGTAAGACATGTTAAAATAGCCCCAAAAGAAATTACAGATGGAAATTTCCATTCCTAAGGTAATCTAAATTTTTACTACACGATTGTTATCACTTAAATAGTTTCTTGCTGGGGAAAAATTAAATCAATGGGTGGCAAATTTAAAATCTGTAATATAATTATTAATGAATGCTTAATTTAACAAAAAAAAAAAAAAGGGAAAAATTATAATAGTAAAAAAAAAAAAAAAAAAAAAAAAAGTTCTATCAGGCATTTATTAACCGATTTTTAAAAAAATATTTTTGCTTGTGAAGGTTATTATGATAAAAATCTCTGAAAAATTCATAAGTATGTACATTTAAAAATTTATTAACAGACAACATAACTGAATTATATTTTAGAAATATATGATAAATTTGAATTTAGTATCCCAAATAATTATAAAAATTTAAAGATGACTAGCAATATTAAATATAACTTGAGTACCTTTATTTAGGCTAATTTTTTCCTATTCTAAGCCACATATTGACATTGAACATTCTTACTCACTTTAGCTCAGGAGAACATTATTCTACTTTATAAAGCAAACTTGAATAATGTAATCTTCAATGTACTGAAGGTTCAATCGAAAAGAATATTTCTGGTAATGATAAATTCACAAGAAACAGGATAAAGATTTTTATTAGTGTTCATAACCATAAATTAAGACCAATTGTGTTCTTAAAATGCCATGCACTTCCAAGAAAATTTTTTCACATAGCCAGGTCAGGGCAGAGGTAAATGTGAATGCTACCAAAATTTCCCTTAACAATTTAGACCACCCTCAGTAAAACTAATATAAAATTTGTTTTCTGATTACGAGTTAACCTTAGTAAAATTTTAAAAATGTGCATCAAATGAATCTAATATCAGATCAGAAAACTACAAATACAGATCTTTTTCAAATTTATCATGTTTGTACATTTTTTCTAAAATTTTCATTTATTAAATTTATGCCAAGTAGTTTTGATATACCTGTTTGCAATTAAAAAAAAAATTTTTTTTTTCAACTGCATCAATTACTGAGAATTCTGATAAATAAGTTTCTTAATATTTCATCATTTGATAGCCATTTAAGCTTTCAATATCAAGCTTAGTTCTGTAGCCTTGCGCTATTCATGAAGTTGAAAACCTGTTAATACAACTTAACGAGTGCAGGATAAGTTATTTTACCACCAACATCTGACAAAAACTTCAAAATTACTCACAGAATTTATTTTCGTTACAGTTAACAGCTAAATATCACGATTTTATATCTTTGTTACAATCTATAACCTAACTTTTTGATTTTGACGAATTTTTTTTTTTATTATCATCAAAACAGTGAAAGTGTTTGTCTCCCAATTTTAATATATATCTTAAAAAAAGTAGTTTTCCGCTCTAAAATGAGGATTTAAACATATTAGTGCAATCAACACAGAATTTTCATAGGGTAATATATATTGTAACATATATTTATGAGGATGAAATGTGTTCTTTAAAAGCTTTTTTGAACTCCCCTGCTGTAATGAATGTCAAGCTATCAGATAGATGGTTGTTTTCATTTTATATATCTAACAGTTTAAAATCTCCGACAGATTTACAAAAAGTTATAAACTAATGCTTAAAAAAAAAAAAAAAAAAAAAAAAAGTCATTTACAGATGACATAGCATGTAGCTCAGGAATTAGTTTTTAATTTTGAAACATTTTTATGTAACCTGAAAATATTACTTTATTTTAATAAGTTCTTTTTCTGATAAACACAAAATACTTAATATTTTACTTTTCTTTTATGAGACTGTTCTAATTTTTTTTAAACACTATGACTGACCTAATTATTTTCAATTTGTTTATAATTTTCCTTTTTTGTACCCAGAACTATTCTATAAGTAGTACATCTAAAACAAACTATTCTTTCAACTGGCTGGAGTATATATATATACCCAGCAATGGTTCAGTTGCATGAAAGAATTTTTTTTTATAACTAAAATTTCATGTGCAGGTAAAATTTTAGCTATTGCACACTTAGCAAGTCTGAATAATATCAAAATTTATTAAAGAATTCTGTGATTTTTCCCCCTTAATTATTTATTTATGATGTACCATCACTAATAGGCAGCAAACGAAGAGCCTTAATGTTTCTATACCTGCTTTAATACTTTTGTGGTATGCTTTAAGAATTACATAATAATAGAATAAGAGGAATTTCACTTCCTTCTACTACATTATCAATTTCCTTAAATATGGTGATGTTTTTGGGATATGCAAGTATAAAATTAGGGCATTTAAGCATCTCATCTCATGATCAATACATTATATTGCTGCTTACAAAACTTTTTTTTTAAGGACACTTATTTCAGAGAAGGAAAAGTAAATATTTTTGAAAAGATGTAATTCAAATCTCAGATTGGATGCCTAAACAATTCTTAGCCTCTCGATCGGGGGTATCAAAGCTTTTGCTATCCTAGGCATTATATATAAATACATAAAAACTAATTTAGTAATAATTGTTATGCAAAGATTTACCATGAAAAAAATTTTGCATGACAATAATCTTTGATATCTTTTTGCATTTTTTTTTCATTACACTGACCAAGAAATTTTAATAAAGATTGAGATGTCTTAGAAAATAAGAATAGGAAATGCAGATTGGTAATTAATGGCTGAGTGACAAGTGCTCTGGCCCCACAGGTTTCGGATTCGAGTCCCGATGGTGTCATGGATGATTGTAGTGGTTTGAAATCCACTTTAAGCTGTAGATCACGATTTAATATGACTGTAGAGTTGGGCTGACAACACTACCCCATAAAAAGTCAGTATCACGAAGCCAAGTCAGCTTCTACCAACATATGCTCCATGAGGCAACCTGAGTTCTTGGTCTAGATCAGGGGTGGACAACCCATGGCCCGTCTTGAACATTTTTCTGGCCGGCGAGATGTGTCACACTTTTACAAAATATATTTATTTTATAATGGCCAAAGTAGTGAAGACCAATGTATTAAAAAATACATTATCTGTGCATCCATATGTTGAAAAATTAACTGTCGAAATTATGAGAAAAAATGAACTTTGATTTTAAAATAATATTCTTGTGAATATAGGACAGATATTGCCTGTTTTATTGATGAGTTTACAGTTATGAGTTCACAGAATTAAATTATATTTCATAAACTCATGATGAATGGAGAAACAAATAATGCACTAATAAAATAAATATTTTTGCTGATATAATTTATATGTATATATTTTTTGTTTTTCATTTTTAGTGTTGTATATTTCTTTAAAATGTGCGTTTATTATCACTATTATTATATTATTTATATTTACATGTAAGAATAAAAGTAAACACAATAATAATAACTTAATCTTTTTCAACTTTTCACTCCAAAAAGATGTCTACAGTGGGTCTAAATCTATTAGGGGATATATAATTTTATATGCGGCCCGCGGAGTTAGGATACATTTCCAAAGTGGCTCACAAGATCATTTGGGCTGGCCACCCCTTTTCTAGATGTTGCTTTCTACCAAGTGGGATAAGAAACAAAATCAAATATATAAAATAAAAATAGAAGTTCTATAAAATTATAAAGTACATAATTCCCACTCTGTAAGGAAATATTGCGAATAATAATAAGTGCAAAGCAATTCTGGGTCAAATGCAATCTGTATCTTCATGCTCATTTGCTAGATATTTCAAAAACTTTGTTGTTTCAGAAGCTTACTTCATAAAAATGCTAATTGACAGTTCATAACACGATATAACAATTCTTATTATTTTATAAATCTTTTAAGGTCATTCAATAAAGAAGTATGCTTTTAGAAATAAAATTGGATTTTGTAAATATTCATCTTTGAATTTAAAAATATAAAATTACCTTTTTCTCATGTGACAATAATTCAATCATGCTAATAAAATGATATTTATGTAACATCAATTCAATTATTTTATTACCCTTTTAGTATAAACCTTTTAAATAATTAACTACATAGTGAAATGATTTTTTTCTCCCTAAAGAATGACACATTGCATTTAACAAGTGAAAAATTTAATCACACTAAGTTTTTGGTAAAAATGAGCAAAATATTTTTACAACCTTTACTTCTAATTAAAACCACTATTAATCTAACAAGTGAATGGAATCAGCAAAAGCATCGACGCTATTTTGTTCAGAAAAAACACTAGAAGAATGATTCAAAACAGACTCGTCACTTTCAACACTATCCGACAGCAAAGACACGGGCATCATTTCTAGTCCAAAGGCTGAACTATTAACTAAAATGCTGTCATCATGGTATAAATTGTGACTTGTTGAGCATTCATCGTGCAAAAAATTGGTTTTTAATAAATGCTCGGTATGGTCCTGAAAAAGAGAAGATGGAAGCATCACGTCGGGCGATTTGATTTCAGTATTGAGTTGGTTGCTTGACAGAAAACACTTTGTATCTTGATTATCACTACTATTCTGGTTTAATGTCACAAAAGCAATATTTTGTTCAATTTTCTTTGATCCTGTAATCTGTTTACAACAGAAATCCGTACGAGCACAGCCACTACGATTTTCCTGAATTAATTTTTCACTAGTCCTGAGAGTTTTCGATGTACTTTCAGCTGCATTTGAACTTAATGCAGGCTGGTTCTGTGATCTTTTAGATGACTTTGGCACAGTTTTTTTGGTTGAACCATTCGCTTTGGTTGTTCGTGAACTGCTACCTAAAGAAAAAGAAGTTTCCTCATCGTCTTGCATGAGAGAATTTTGAAACAATTCAAACTGTAACCCTGCAGTTGGATCGTCGGTCATGCCATCGTCCAATTCCAGATAACCTGATGAATTTTCAGAATTTTGATTCACTAATGACACAGGCATGGTCAATTCTAATTTCTCAGCAATATTCAGCTCCTTTCCCTCACCAATTGCTTCAGGATGGAACTTCTGCAAATGCTGCTTTAAAGTTGCCTTGCTGTTGTATTTCTTAACACATGGTTTAACTGGGCATGGGTAGACTACTTTCAAAACACTAGGGCAGTGCTTTTTAACATGAACATAAAGACTAGATTTAGCAGTAAATTTAGCATTGCAGTTTTCGTGAGGACAATGAAAAGGTTTATCGCCTGAGTGTATCACAACATGTCCCTTTAAATGCTCAGGTCGCATGAATGATTTACCACAGCCTGGCTCAGTGCAGACGAATTTCCTTTCACCAGTGTGCTTACGCATGTGTCTTGTCAATTTACTAGCACTCATAAAGCTCCACTGGCAACCTTCTGCAGGACAGGTATAAGGGCGTTCACCAGTATGATGTCTGATATGCTGCCTTAAACGGCATATTTTGTCATATACTTTTCCACACTCATTAAATGGACACTTGAAATCCTCAGCATTATATTGATGGGTACGGTAGTGAGAGGCTATACAATTTGCTGAATAATACTGCTTGCCACACAAACTACATTTATACGGGGCTTCAACTTCTTTATGAACTCTAAGATGCAATTCTAACTTTCTTCGATTATCAAAACTCATCTTACAGTCTTTTGATGGGCAAATTAAGGAATTCGGCCACTTGTGTCGTTTTTTGTGCGTTTTCAAATTATATACAGTTGTAAATTTTCTATTGCAACCTTCAAAATCACAAATAAAGTCTTTTGATCCGAAATGAGTTTCAGCATGTCTACGTAATCTATAAGGTGTAGTAAATGCCCAATCACAACCTTCAAATTCACATTTAAAAGGTCTAGAGCCACTTTTATGACTAATCATATGAACTCTTAATTTACATTCTTTATCCAAAATCTGGCCACAGCCATCAATAGGACAAACCCAGGTCTTGCCTTTCCTTCCTTTGGTAGCTGTAACAGGTATATCTGACACGAGTTCTACAAATGTTGAAGGTATGAAGGACATGGTTTCATCCTCTTCAAAGAAATCATTACTTTTGTCAGATTCCTGATCAATAGAATATTCCAGAAGTTCTTGATTATCACCACCAATAAGCTCAACAGAATGAGGTTCATCATCTTGTAAATGATTTTCAGCAAGAGTACTTTGTAGATCAAGATCTAATGATTGTTCATTTGCACCTATGCTTTCTGTATCAATGTCATAAATTTGTTGACCCTGATCAAGTGTTAAAACTATCTGCATCTTTTTCGAAGCTTTATCACGAGTAATCAATACAGCACCAGCAGTAGAGCAATTCTGATTCACATCAGAAATGTCAATAGTTTCGACATCAGAAATTCTCACTGTAGGTATACCGCAAATAAGCTCTTCACCTAGCTGACACATATTATTGATTTGTGACACACAATCGGAATCTGTTGATTCAAATTTATATGTACTTTGCAAGCTCATATCTTCATCATTTGTAGTATTATTGTTAAGAGAACTGTCACAGTTATCAGAATCTTCTGACATTAATGGATGAATTTCTTTTTTGAAATCAAATTCTTGCTTAGCATTCACAAAGAATTTGCCATTATCTTTCAGTGCTGCATATTTTACAGACATATCAACATCTAAAGTTTGATCTGTAGATTGTGAAGGAGATGCAAGCATGTCCAGGCCAGTGACAAGCTCAAAACCATGAGCACTATCTTGCAGTTGTTCGCTTAGATCCAATGAGGAACCTGGAGAATGAAGGGCATCACATTTTTCAAATTCACCAAGAGATAAATCACCAATGTTACCATTTTGATTGCCACCAAGGTTATTATTTGCATTTGACTTCTCTCCTACTTGAAAGTTTCCAGGTAAAAGATCTTCAAACGTAAAAGTCTTTGCAATTTCCGATATTGCTTCAGACATAACTTTATCTTGTTCTTCCACAGAATGGGAATCATCGTCATGTTCTGATTTGTTTACTTTCTGGAAATCTGACAGTAAATAGTCACCTATCTGTTCGTCAAAACCAGGTACCAAACCTTCAATAGCAGAAAAAGATTCAATTTTACATGTAAAATTTGATCCAGGAGAATCTGGGAATTTGATATGATTGTCCGAATCCTGAATAGATTCGACTTCCATTGATGAATTTTCCAAAGGAAGTTCATCTGACTGAAGACCGGTATCACAAACAAAATCGCAGAGTAATTCTGATTGTTGGAAGCCATCTTGAATTGAATTGATGTAATCAACGTTCTCGGTAGTAGAATCACAAATAATTACTTCTGTATTATTTGGATAATCGTGGTCAACAACTTTTACCAGAGATGCATCGTCTAACGTCTCACCATCGTCGCAGCCATACTTATTATGAGCAAAATTTCCTTTCTCTGACATTGGAATCCCCGTTGTGTAAACGTGCGCGGGGTTCTCCATATTGTTTTCAAAACTTGTTTTTACTTTTGATGGGGAGAAGATGCAAGATCTGCTTTCGGAAATACATGAGGCGTAGAATGAAGTTGGATTCATTTTCTGTATAAATCAAGTTTTTTAAAAAATTACATTTGCACTTGAAATTCAGTTGAATTCATATTTAATAAAATTTTGTTTTCAAAATATTGCATAACAACATTTGAAAGATAAAATTTTTTTTTAAAGTTTAACAAAAATGTATAGGAATTCGAAAATTAAGATTAGATGAAAATTTCAGTTTACTAACTTTAT
Organism: Caerostris darwini; assembly: GCA_021605075.1. Classification (NCBI taxonomy): domain Eukaryota; kingdom Metazoa; phylum Arthropoda; class Arachnida; order Araneae; family Araneidae; genus Caerostris; species Caerostris darwini. The sequence goes on along the minus strand of BPLQ01002483.1, from coordinate 451,502 downwards.
ATGATTTATTAGAAAAACAAATTTATTTCAAGAAAACAATAATATATATATGCATGTATTTTTTTTTTTTTTTTTTTCAAAAATTTAATAGCTTTGAGTTGAAAACGCGTCAATTCATATTGTTTCAAAAAATAAATAAAAAACATTAATAAGGCAACAAAATAACTTTAAATTTTTAAACGTATATAATGTTGGTAGGACGAGCTACATTGCATAGATGGGTAACCTATCCTCTTTTCCCCATGATTCCACTTTCTCTCCCACAATTCCATGCGTCTTGTATACAAACTTTATTTACTACTATAGTTTGGATTCAATTGTTTGCAATTCTTTTTTTCTTAGATTATATTTTGTTGTAGATCTTGCGTAATGCTGCGGGTGACTCTAGTGCGAAAATAACATCTTTTTTAAAATAAAAAAAATCATTTTGCTCATGAAGATCTAAAAGTTTGTTTTTAATAAAACTTCGTAAAATTTTTCAAAAATTTAAAAATAATAATTTTTATAGATCAAGGCTGAAAGCTGTAACGTTCATCTTCTGTAGTCCAAAACAGAATATAATTTTAATAAAGAATTAAACACTGAAAATACCTTAGAAATCCCTTTAATATTTTATTACAAAATCACTCTGATATTTATTAAAATAATTTAAAAGTTTCTGTTCTTTCCGGAAATACGTCAAGGATCAGCTGTTCTGGTTTTTTTTCTTTTTCCGCTCATTTGCGATTGAAAGTATTGATAAGCATGTGTTTTTTATTTTAATGGAAAGTGAATGTTTACTTTTTAAACGTTCTTGAGATAGAGGGAAAGTTTTGTGATAAGTTTAGATAATCATTTGGTTATGACGCAAAACTCAGTAGTTTGTTCTTTCAATCATGCTTTATTTTTCACGTGATTTTAGAAAGTTATGAAATGTAAGGAGCAAAAAACATTATCGTATGAATGCTTGTTTATTTATAAATTATTTATATACTCAGCATGGCAAATGGTCATATAAGAGAAATTCAACCAGAAGGTCACCCAAAAGTGTATCAAAGAATTCCAAGACCACGCTGGATTAGGTGACACTTTTGCTTTTTAAAGTGTACAATATAATTTTCTCCAGTTACAAAAAGTTTTTATGTTATTGTATTTCTAAAAAGTAGCATTTTCAAATTGCAAAGAAACTTGTCTCATCCATTCTTGTGGAATAATATTTTTATTTAATAGTGAACATTCACTTTATGTAAATTTATTTTTCTAGTACATAGCACATTAAACTAAAAAAAAAAGATTTTATAGTTATTATTAGTTATTCTTGTGATTTTAATTAAAATTACCTGCATTTATGGGACTTACATTATAAAATATGTAAGTATGAGAATATGTAATTATAAGAGTTTAAAAAAATAATTTTATGTATATCTTTCCTTACTTCAATTTTTTTTGCTGCAGGCTGCCCCATCCCACTATTTCCCAGTTTTCTAAAGCTGAATTTTTCGGCTATTTACTAGCCTGCATTGTACAATTCATTCCAAATACTTTTTCTAAACTATGTCCGAATTGGATTTTACGGTGGTTTTGTTGGTGTCCTACTTCAAAAGAAACGCTTGAAAATGCAGAAAAAGACGTCCTGAGCAGTAAGTATAGCCATCATTATTTGTGCATATTTAAAACTAATGATTTTTAGTATAAAACTTTTTTTCAAACTATATATATATATATATACAGTATGCTGTATTACATTTTATTAATTATTTTTATTTATAATTACAATTATGTAGTAAATTCATTTATAATTTTTTTTATAGTCATTTATAATATAAAATATATAAATGAATTTTATATTTTATAATTATTTAGAAAAATTTTTCATTATTTATATTTTATTTTTATTAATTTATAATTATTTGAGATTTTTAAAATTATTTTATAATTATTTAGAAAAAAATGGCCTATATGGTAAAAATAATAATAATAGTAAATAATAATAATAGTAAAATATTTTTTTCTTTTGAAAGAGTAGTAAATAATTAAAATTAATTAAAAATAGTTTATCAAATTTTTATACAACTTATTACAGCTAGACTCTTGGAATTTGAAGAATTTTTGTTCTTAATGATGTTTCCTTAATTTTCTTTTCTAATTTATTGTTAAATGCAAGACTTCCTTAATTATATTTAAATGAAGAAAATAAGTTTCTTTTACTTTATATTTTCTTATATTTAAGGGAGTTTTTTTTATATAAATTAGTTAGAAATATGCATCATATGAAATACAAAAATGTTGCATGCTGAGTTAAAAATGTTGTCAACAGATTTTAACTTGCAGATAAATTGCAAAAAAGATTTACTTTGTTTGATGAACAATAAATAATATTAAATATTTTTTAATTTAATTTTCTATTTGTTGCAAGAACAATATATATATTATTTTATGGGCTGAATGGCCGAGTGGTTAGCGCTCTGACTCTCGGTATCCTGGTTTCGGGAGTCCCGGCGGTGCCATGGATGTTTGTAGTGGTTCGAAATCCACTTTAAACCATAGGTCCTTGTCTAAAAGGTCGTAGAGCGTTGCGGGGGTATTGTTACTCTGCACCTGTTGCTTAACTTCTAGCTACACACACTTCCCGGGAAGTACTAAGTGAGTAATGTCAGTGCAACGCTTGCCTTAATGCAACTGTCTAAGTGTTTGACAGCTGCATTACAACAATATATATAATTATTTTATATAGTTTATCACTTCTTCATGCCTAGCTTGTTGCCTTTTTATATTTTGTTAATTTTGCTTCATTTGTGTTTTTATTATAATTAGACATTTTCAAAATGAACTAATTTTGTAATTTTTTCAGATCTGAAACACTCCCATGACATAGAGTACACAAATATTGGAAAGTGCTGTGAAAAAGTGGATAGTTTTATTAGAACTGTATCTCTGAATAAAAATTCAAATAAAACACCATTAGTTTTGCTGCATGGATTTGCATGTGGCAGTGGAGTATGGGTGATGAACTTGGATAGTTTGTCTTCCTCGCGCCCTGTTTATGCTATCGATTTATTGGGTTTTGGCTTAAGTTCTCGCCCACCATTCAGTTCAGATGCTTTAGAAGCTGAGATGCAATTTTTCATTTGTAAGTATTTTATTTTTAATATAGTAAATTTTAATTTGGTCTTCTAGTAGATTTTAGAATCTGCAATTTTATTTTGAATTTCATAAATTTATCTTTATAATTTTATTATTATTCTGAAATTTGCTGAGTATGATTCGTTGGTTCAATAGATGCCTATAATGTTCTATTATAATATTGTTCAATAGATGCTTTTAAAAAGATTCTTGTACAGAGATGCATTAAATTTGTATTTAATATAGCAATAAGAAACTGAAAAAAAATATGACTCACTTTAATTTATGTAATATTTTATTTGTTTGAAGTTTTCATGCTATAAAACTATTTTAATTTATAAATTTTACTAATATTTAACACTGATTATTATTTTAATGTTTAATAATTTGTTACTCTATTTAAATAACTGCCAAAATATAACTTAAAAACATTTTTGTAGTTGGGCATATATATATATGTGTGTATATATGTGTGTGTGTGTGTGTGTATGTATGTATGTGTGTGTGTGTATGTATGTATGTGTGTGTGTGTGTTTGTTTGTATGTGTGTGTGTGTTTAAACCTACAAAATGTATTAGTGTGTGTGTGCATGTATTAAATTTGTAATTAATATACATAATGAATATCTGTAATTGGAATTCCTTTCCTGGTCTTAATTTTTTTTTAACAACTTAAAAGTTTACAAAAATTAAATCATTGCATAAACATTTACCTACGAGATTTGTGTGAATCAATGAATGATGTCTGACCATTGTTTTCGCTTCTGTAATATTTCATCCCTCAAAAATTTGTAATATCACTTATAGTCCATTAAAAATAGTTTAAAAAAGGAAAAATATTCTGTAAAAACATATATTTATATGCTCAAAAATTTAAACCTTAAATGTAATATACAAGAAGCCAGCAGGGCTATAAGATTCTTAACACCATATTTAAAATGTTTTACATGCATTCTTATTTCTATGAAATTAATATTAAGTGCTTTCTGATCACAAGCATGTGGAATGGTAAACATTCAGTTTAACAGTGGTTTGATTTGTTGCCCTATGGTCATCTTGGGCACACATGGGCTGAATAGACCATGACCTACAATTTAAAGTCGATTCCGAACCACTCGCAAACATCAATGCCACTGCCAGGATTCGAACCTGAAGCCTGGGATACCAAAGGCCAGAGTGCTAACCACTTGGCCACAAGGCCACAGTTTAACAGCGGAGACAGGCAAATTGATGACTTGTTAGGGGTGTTAGTCAAGTAGACAATGTTTGAAAGAAAAAAAAGGTATCATGTAAGTGTGGATTAAAATTCTTTTTTATTGCAATTCAAATCTCTTCTAAAAGATATCACCACTAGGATGTTGCTTTTTTTTAATCCATTTGACTTGGCTGCTAGCCATGTCAGTTAATTCACTAGTCCATCGCTAATTTTCTATGCGATCGAATTATATATATGCAATATCTTTATACAGTTTTTGGGGAGATTTCCAAGCGGAGTGCACCCAGTTACAGTTATTGCTTTTGGCACCTTGCCGCTAAGTTGCCACTCGCTAGCATGTCGAGAAATTCCTTTTTATGGAATGTTTTTTATGGTAACCTTTTGTGGGAAAGTGGGCGACAGAGGGTCACGATAATACCATTCAGAGTTCCGGGAATATCATTCTCTTTATGGTGGGTTCCGAGAATGTGGAGCCTATTTTATTTTTACTATAATTTCCATGTTTTGTAAATAATTTCTTGAATTTTGTTGGCTCTCCAAGGCCTCTCAAATTCCTTCCTACTAGAATTAATCTCGGATCTTTATCTCTGATCCCTGGAACTATGGCTTGTTAGGTTTCTAACCTCTAAGGGGAGATAAGGGGGGTTAGACATATACGCAACTTGGAGAGAAACTGTCAAACTATGTAGCATGTAAACAGTAACAGTAACTGGATGCACTCCATTTTGATATCTCCCCCAGTTTTCCTCTTTAATTAATAAATAATATGAAAATCTTGTATATTGCAGTGATAAATAAGTTCGATTCCTCTTGTTTATAACATATTCCTCCTTTACTTAGCATTAGAAAAATGGCGAGAATCTGTGGGATTAGAGAAGTTCATACTTCTTGGTCACAGCATGGGAGGTTACATTGCTGCGTCGTATGCCTTACATTATCCTGAAAGAGTTGCTCTTCTCATCCTGGTGGATCCTTGGGGTCTTCCCGAGAAGCCCATTTCGTACCTCCATCGCTACGATTTAGATTCTTGGGTGAAATTATTGGACAGCTTCTTGCAGGGTTTTAACTTTTTGGCAAGTGTGCGAGCAGCTGGTCCAATAGGTAAGAACTTCATACTTACTTCATTCATAAGTCACAATAAATTGTGACTAAAAAAAGAATTTAAGCTTATTATAGCTTAAATTATTAATTAAGCTATAATAAGCTATATTAAGCTTATTATAGCTTAATTAATATATATTTAAGCTTATTTTTTTCTCATCATTTAGTTGGCCACCCCTGAGCTAGATAAAGATCTAGCTCAGGGGTGGCCAACTAAATGATCTTGCGGGCCACTTTGGAAATGCATCCTAATTCCATGGGCCGCATATAAAATTATATATCCTTATATTAGATTTAGAAACACTATAGCTTTTTGAAACTGAAACATAGGAGCTATTATTATTGTGTTTACTATTATTTAGCATGTAAACATAAATAATATAATAATAATGATACTAAACGCACATTGTAAAGAAATATAGAACACTAAAAATGAAATATAAAAAATATATAAATGTAAATAAAATCATTAAAAAATATTTATTTTATTAGTGTGATATTTGTTTGTGCAAGAATATTATTTTAAAATCAAAGTTAATTTTTTTCTCATTATTTCGAGAGTTCATTTTTGAATAGATGGATGCATACATAATGGATTTTTTTAATACATTGGCTTTCACTACTTTGGCCATTATAAAATAAATATATTTAGTAAAAGTGTGATAAATCTCATGACCCGCAAAAATATTCAAAGAGTGCTGCTTGTTGACCACCCCTGATCTAGCTGCTCCAATAATTTATTATGGTATTCAGCAAATTAAAAGTATAATGATTATGGAGCCGATATGTATGATTTGCTTGTAAAAATTGTAATTTATTTTATCCACTAATATTGCAGAGTTTTCAATTCAAAATCTTGATCAAAATCATATTTGAGAATGGGCTTTCATTCATTTAGTAGAAGTTACTTAACAAGCATACATATTGAATTAATTGTATATATTAGTAAATATGTAATGTGTGGTATAATATGAATAATTTATTCTATTAGAATTATATAATTCATTTAAAAACTTTTTTTAACCTGTTTTCAGTTATTAGACCATATAAAATATTGCTCCTAGATAAATTAAAAACTCTTACAAAATTCTAAAATCCTTCTAGCAAGTAAGTAGTTTCAAATAGTATAAGTGATTTAAAAATTGACATTTTTATTTTGTATAGGTTTGATAATTGGATTTTATTTATATTTGAAGTAGTTGTTTTAAGGATTTATGTGCACATTTAGTTAACTTTTATAAAAGTAATTTTTATTATTTAAATTATTGAAGGATAAATTTTTAATAGTATGATTCTTTTGCACAATAATGACATTTCAGAATTGCCTAAATTTGTGTATTGGAAGCAAAATTAGGGATGTTTAATGTAATTATTAAAATTTTAACTTATGAATAAACTGAATAAAGGAATTCCAAAATCAAAAACCCTTTCAGAAGTGTAAAGGGAAGAAGGAAACATTTTGACAGATAAATGCAATGACAAAAATATTTAACTGAATAAATTCTGCCATTTTATTTAAGTTGAACACAATGGTGAGTCATTTAAGGAAGTTGTTTTATGTTTTTAAATATGTCTCAATTTTCCTTATGAAATGCGATTCTTTTTTTTTTGTTTTGTTGTTGTTGTTTTAATTTCTAATATGAAAATTTAAATGTCTATTTTTTTTTGTCTCAATTTCATGAAAGTTTACTTTAAAAAAAGGTCTTTCCTATTCACAAAATATATATAATTTTAGGAACTTGACAATTTTCTCTTTTATACATACTAATTTACACATTGATTTAACCATCTTTAATTATTATTCTTAATCCATTAGGTTTTATGATATATAAATACTTTTTAATAAAATGGCCATTTTAAAAATCAATTTAATTCATATGTTCATATAATGATAAATGATTCTGAATTGTTCAATTTAAACAAGTATCATTTCCAGTGCATGAATTCTACTTGATATGTAAATTCTTTTGACCAGCATTTTTCATTCATTGCTAATTATTGATTTTTAAATTTGTGTTAACATTTATTTATTGGTAATGCTTTTCTTGAATATAATTTAATTTAAAATTATAAAATAACAGCTTGAAAAAATTATTTTATACTTAATATTAGTAAATAATATATAATTTTTTTTAATTTTAAAATTATCTGAAGTTCAAATATTGAATATGAGAATTTTTAAACATATTTAAATAAGTTTATGAATAGAATAATGCATTTCCTCTCATTCTGTGTTTAGGACCTTCTTTAGTTCGCCATTTTCGAAGTGATTTGTTAAAAAAATATGGACGATTTATGAGTAATCCTGAATGCATTTTACAGTACATTTATCATTGTAATGTTCAAAATCCAAGGTATGCATAATTTTTTCATGTGTAATCTTGATTATTTTCAAGGGTTTTCACCACTCTCTGTATTTTATCATTGATTTTTACAGATAAGTGTTATTAGTATCACTATATACCAATGTTTATATTTACCTTTACATGATGATAATTGTCACATATTACATACTTAAAAAATGCAACATGAATTTTATTTAAGCAAAATATTGTATTTATGATATGTTTAAAAAAAAAACATGTGTAGATATATAAAATATTATTAATGATATATTTTGTTTGAAAGTGCATTAATTACTATGAGAATAAATATGAGTAAAAATGAAATTGGATATCAGATTTTAAATCATGTTTATACGTAAAAAGATTAAAAGTATAAATACAATGCAAATATTCATTAAATTTAGTAAAATTATTTTTACTTTGGAACCACCGGTATAAAGCATTATATTTAACCATAACTTCTTGTGTGTTTGTTCCATCATAGTTTAAAAACTAACTCTCTGTGTCCTAATTTTTTCCCGCTGAGTTCACTATTCTTTTATCTGGTGTGTAATTAAAAATATCAAAATAATATTGCTATTTAATTTTTAAAGAATCTAAACCTTATTTTGATACATCTGATGGATTGATTACATTGTCTATACTTTTTGTCTTAAATTTTTTTAAAAAATTAGAATGATAGATTTTTTATTCTCCTGTGTTAAATATCATTTTGTTTTACAAATTTTTCATGTATCAAAGTAGAAATACAAAAATCAGGGAAAGAAAAAAAGAAATTTTGATTGAAATCTGGAGTGCTTCATCAATGATCAAGGAATGTATATAATTGTCAGTAGGGAAAGTAGAAACTCTACAGAAGCAGACACATTATATATATATATATATATATATATATATATATATATATGCATGGGGAAAAACAAATCATTCAGGAAATAAAAAAAAATCCATAAAAAAAATAACACAGTAACTTCTTTTTAATCTGGTACATTCAGGATTCTAACCGTGTCGTATTATGAAGCATCCATATATATTAAATTATCACTAGATATTTAAACATGGACATTTTGAATATTTATGCACAGTTATGCAGACATTTGTGACTACACACCTGTGTTGAAGATATAAATGGCAATGTGGGCATCTTAGGCTGATAATCTTACCCTATAATGTAAAAAAAAGAAAACATCTCTTGTCTCGAAATCTGCCATAAATCCTCGGCCCACCATGCGGCTGTTGTGCCAATGATAATGATGATTTATTTATTATTTTTTAGATTATTTTCTGGCTATATTTAAATAATATTAAGTATGCGATATTGCTTTTTAAAGTAATTGAAAACTGTGTATAAATTCTTTTAATTGTGCTTATTAGTTTTTTAAATCTAGAAATATAATTTTAAACATATTTTTAATAGTTAATTTTATGTGCATCTCCAAATTTGCATTTCATGTTCTATTGTGGGGAATAAAAATTGAATCAAAAGTGTATTAAGTAGTTTTACTGATTTTTACAATAATGAACAATATTGTATATTTTAAAATTTTGTTAACTATTCAATGTAAATTCAAATTTAATAATTTATTTTAGGAATGAGTAAATGTACAATTTCTATTGCTAGATTTTGTTTCATATTTTGCTCTAAAAAATCTGTAAGATACAATGTCTGAATTTGAATCCGAAGTGCTCATGATTATGTTTAAAAAAACCTTATAAAAGACTTTGTTATTTAAGATATCTTATTAAAAAATTGCAGTTATGTACAAATATTCAAATTTCTTTTTAACTTATATCAAAATTTTGTGATTATTTGTTCTAAATTTAAAAAAAAAATTTATATTTAAGAAAAGGCATGATTTTGACAAAATTAGAATAATATTGTCATTTATTTAATAAAATTCAATTTTTGCAATCATGTTTAAAAAAAAAAAAAAAATTATATTTCAGTGGTGAAATTGCTTTCAAAGCTATGACAGACAAGTCTGGCTGGGCCAAATATCCCATGATGTACAGGCTGAATAATTTAGATTGGAAGATTCCCATAACTTTTGTGTATGGGTCTCGCTCATGGATTAACAGGCAGCCTGGATTACAGATAAAATATTCCAGGCTCAACTCCTTTGTGGATGTACAAGTGAGTTTTCACAATTATTTTCTACATATCATGAATTTTCTTGCACAAGAGTATAAAGAAAATTATTAAGGTTGAATATAATATTATATATTAAGATTGAAATAAATTATATATAAAGGTTGAAAAAAAATGTACTATATAAAATATACTTTATATTAAGGTTGAGAAAAATTTTACAGGATTTATTCTATGTGCAAATTAAAAAAAAATTTCCATAATTTCCTGCCTTTAATATTCAACTCTGCATAATTGTAATTTTCGAGGTTAAAAAAAATCTAATATAATATGCAGACAATTTGCTTCTTTTATGTTTTCATTGACTACTGTATACAAATTGAGGGATAAGTTATTGCTGGGATAGCGTATAAAAAGGGTTTTAATTTCTAGGAGGAAAGTATGGAGAAATAAAAGATCTGAAAAAATTTAAACTTTTGAATAAATTTTTTTTCTATTATATTGATGGACCTCATGTTCCATTTATGTATAACACAAACAGTCTACTGATTGATGATGGAGGGAGTATTTTTTGTAGTAAATTCATCAGGCAGTGTGATTGTGGATTTAGCATGTTTCATTATTTTTATATGATGCAAAATAAGTTCAGCATTTTATTTTAGTTATCTTTTGTAAAAATATACATCAAATACAATTTTTTTTATTTATTTGTACAACTGATATTTTTTTTGTATGGCTTTCTGGGTGTTAATAAGTATTTTACAGGAAACTTATCCTGCATATGCATTATACTGAAATTAGAAATATTGTTAATTTTGAAACAATGCTGAACAGTTCAGTGTGAAGTGCTTTTTGGATGCTTTATCAATTTTTGTAAAACATTCAATACAAACACTTTTGCAGAACTTTGTAGATGTTTTGCTTTTTTCATGAAGTTGAAATTCATATATATTTGCCATATTTGAAATCAATGAGTTAAAAGGATCAGAAAATTATGAAAAGCTCAAATAAATTCAGGTGTTCTATGAGCAGTAATAAGGATAAATAATAAAGGAATAAGTATTCAGATGCACTCGGATGTTGTTAAATGGATAGGGCGATACAATTATGTGGCATGACAATTTTTTTTTTCCTAATCCGACATTTAGGGTTATTGTAATAAATGTAAAATAAAGCTATAAAGCTGTCTTTTGCATTCATGGGTTTTTTGCTATTCTTTCTCATCCTTTATGACATAAATTTGAAAATTAAAAAAAAAATATATATATATGACAAAATAGAGCTGGAAAATTAAATTCACACTGGATAGTTGAATAACATTAGTAATTTTTGAATATATTTTTCAAAACACTTTTGGTTGCCATAAATTAGAGTTGTTCTGAAGAACTATGTTTTTCTGCAGAAGCATCATTTTGTTGCATAAAAGATGCATTAATTTTTTTTTTTCAAGTATAGAATAACATTCCATAGATGCACTTTTTTATAGTATAATACTAGGTAAAATATACATTAGATAAAGTCAGTTGAAGGAACCAGTGTAAAAATAAGACATTAGAAGAATAAAAGCAATTAAATATAAAATAAGTAATAAATTTCATCACTGAACTTAAGAATAAATTAAAAAAAAAAACATTATTTGAAATCTCCCAATTTGGAATAAATTTAGATATTCTTGTGGCAGTTATCATAATCAAATCTTGGAAAAATATGACATTCATTAAATAATGCTTTTTTCCAGATTGCATAAGGGCATTAAAATGTTAGCAGTGTAACATCTCAGCCTATAACTGCTTCATGAAGAGGGACATTTTCAAGTTCATGGGAACACTTTAATTTTTATTTTCAGAGAAAAAAGACAACACTTCTTAACGACTTGTCACAGAAATCCCTTTAAGAAAATCCTCACTTTCAAGGATTTTCACTCTGAAATGACTGAAAACGAATTGATGGCGAATCAAATTTAATTATTTATTTTTTATTTTTTGTAAATAATAATTTGTAATAATTAGAGTTCTGTATATATACGTATATAATGTTTGCAAATAAAAATTAAAGTGTTCTCATGAACCAGAAAATGGTCTTCTTTTAGCTGTTATAGGTCTAGTATAGGCTGAGATGTTACAATATGAATCTTTTTTTTTTTTTTTAAATCGAAAATGATTTTTTTTTTAGAAAATTCATTTAAATAGGAATTCAGAATCATTTTAGTATTGCATGTCATTGTGTTTTGCACATGGAGATGAAGAGAAACTCGTAAAATAAGGGCTGTGGAATAGATGTTTTAGTGTAGATATTTTAATATGAATTTTCAGAACAGCATTAACAATTTATAAATTGTTATTATTATACGTTCTTTGCATTTATAATTTTGCTTAAACTTGTGTATGTAAATTTTTTAAAATGAATTTTACAGGTCATAGAAGGTGCAGGACATCATGTGTATGCGGATAAACCGCAAGAATTCAACTCAATGATGAACAGGATTTGTGACAACTTGGAGAGCGAACTGTTTCGTTCGAGGAATTATTAGATGGTGATGAGCTTTTTTTTTTATGAATTCCTGTGCAAGGGAAAAAAATTATGATCTTATGACCAAGTGAGAATTTTTAAGTTTCCATTGTTCTTAATTCTATTTAGACAAGACACTTTCAGTCATGTTTTTTACTTTTAGTCACTGTGGTTTTAAAAGCTTTAAAAATTAACTATAAATTTTCAATTAATCAAATTTTTGTTATAATATTCAATTTATTGAAAAAAATTTAAATACTTAAAAACATTTGTGTATATTTTGCTACTTTTCTTTTTGATCATTAATTTTTGCGCCCAATATGGAACTGAATGATGACAGGAAGTTGAATTTCACATATATATTATGAACAATTTATACTGACATTTTTTTATTTTATGTTTTGTTGTTGTTAAATAAATGATTGAACACAAGTTTGTTTGCTCTTTTCTTAATGATTTTTTAAATGGCCTAGTAAAAAAACCCTATGATTATTGAGATATTGATTATATATATATTAATAAATGTTTGGTCCAAATTAAAAAAAAATAATTTGTGAAAATAATGTTTTAAATAAGTTGAATAATTAACTTCATTTTTTATCATGCAATTATAATACACATTTTTCAAAAATTCATTCAATTCTAAAATATTTTATATCTCATTAACCGTAACATAACACACTAACCCATATTAAAAAAAATGAAGTAAAAACTCTCCATTAAGGCTGTTATGTATAATTTAAAATTATGCATTATTTTGAACATAAATGGAATCCATTTCAGTAATGATGCAAGCAGAGTGAGATTTCCTTGTTTATCAGTTAAGCAAAAAATGACATAAATTACCATTGCATATCCCTTTTTCCATTTTAGTAATAAAAAAAACCCCAACCTTCTTTAAATAATACCTTGGGACTTTAATCTTTTTAAATTCACTGTTAATATAACAGTCAAGTAAAAGGATTACATGCATAATCCAAGATGAATTTTGTATCCATTATGTGCCTTCCAAGTTTCAGAGAAGCATTTACATTCATTCTGAGAGAAAAAAAAATCAATTAAAACTTTGATATTTCCACCGATTTACATTGTTAAGTGGCACTTGAATAAATGCTCATGATGCAAGAATGATAATAATTGCATCTTTAAAAACACAATGTGTCGACAGAAAGACAGCTACTGCTTTCCCACGATGAAGGATAAAGCACTACAATAAGATGAAAATTTCTTCTGATGGCGTTAAAAAAATAAAAATGTGGCAACTGCCCTGATGTCGAGCTGACTCCTCATCTTGTCTTTGACTGGCTAACTGTTGCAGCCGCCATACATTGTCTGGACCATCCCTTGGATGAAGATTTATACTCCGAGCTGGCAATCAACATAACCAATCTGACTTGAAACGAGTGAAGGATGAAATTGAATTGGAAATGCCAGAAATCAGCACTGAGGTAATTGTTTCTGATGGTTTACATCAACATAAATGATTTTTTAACCGCTATAATAATTTTTTTTTCTCATTCCAACTATTAGTTTTCAATATTCGAGTTATATTTATGCTAAGTTTTTGAAAAAATCGTTACAAATTAGAAAACTTTATAAATATTTTTACTAAGCAATAACAATTAAAAATGCTACAAACGTTAATTGGAGAACTGTAGTTAATATTTCTGAAATGAACATTTTATTTGTTACACAAAGAATGTTACAGTTTATAATTTCAGTTATGCCCCATCTTTACAGCATGGATCCATTTAGTGATAACATATTGGTATATCATGAAGGAAGTTTCGTAATTCTTGCACTTCTCATTAATTTATTTAACTTTGGTTTTGTTTAATATCTTTGATTGTATCCAATATCATTTTTAAAATTCGTGTAAAATTTATGCTTTTTTCCTCCAAACCATTTGAAATCAAGTATCTGTTGTTTCGCCCATCCGTCAGATAGAACAGCTAGCTGAATGTTTTAACTCATTTGTGACAGAAGTTCAGTAAGCTCTCTTTAATCTGGCCACACGGCCGTCTGGGAGATGTCACTGTGCTAGAAAACCCTGTCATAACCATAACTGGCTCGACAGCCCGTTGTGGGCCTTCTTTAAAAGATCCAACCAGTCTGTTCTCCTCTTAGCGGTGGACCTCCAGTTTTTGATCTTAATAACATTGGGTCGACTGACAAACTCTGACTTTATTCTTTTTCGGTCTTACCCTTGGTCGTTGCCCAAAAGGGATTGGCCTGTACAGAAACAAAAATGCCAAGAGCTTATTGCACTAGTTTGTATCGTCGTTTGTTGTGTGATTTGTTTGAGAAGCAGATGCATGTGAAGGTTGGTTCTGCAATGCAAGAATGTGACACACGACACTTAAGTTTTGTTCAACACTTTATTACATATCTCATTGGAATGATAAAATAAATTCTAATAATACACTTGTTTCTCTCTACTGAGCGCATAACAACTGCTACAGTTTAACTGCAGTTAGTCTAAAGAAGTCAAACTGCTGATATGGCAACCATAGAATTTTACACTAAAAACAATTTCAGGTAGCATTACAGGAGCTACATTTCGATTTTTTTTTATAGTATTCAACACAAGCAGAAATATGTACAGCAAAAAGGAAAAAAAAAATGTATGTAACAAAGCAAAATATATATATGTACACACACACTACATAAATAAAAGAAGTTCTCCATTGAATAGAAGGACGGTGTTCGCATATGTTAAATCATTTCGATCTAATATGCACTAGGAACAATCTCTCGGAGATCTAAATTGTTGTATGCGATCAAAGATGCTCTTGGAATCGAAATCACAGTGGTGAATGAAGAAGGGAAGCTCAAGCAAATTGGACTTTTTTTTTTTTTTGTAGAAGAAGAAATTCTGCAGCTTTGGATGAATCATTGGCTTGGAATTCTATTCGGTATTAAAAAGAGCATTTGCCGGTTTCAAATAGAGGAATTGCAGTACTTATCTCTAGGTTTTTAATTATTTAAAATGACCCTTGTCTACAATCTGCGCACTTTTCTTCTGCGTAAGTTTCGTAAAGATCCTAATTCCTATTTTTATTTTACTACGAAACTAAATTTTACGCTCAATGTTAAAAATGCATGACGACGATTTCATTCATTATGAATTCCATAGAGCAAGTTTGAAAGCAAATAGTGTTCATTTACAAAAAATTTTTTTTTTTTTCGAAAGGTTTCTTAAATAGCCCGATAACCATTTGACATACCTAGAGTATTAGGTAAGTCAAATAATTGTTTCATAAACAACATGCCATCCATATAGATTTATTATGCAAATGAAACTTAACGTGTTTTTTTTTTTAACTTTGAATCCAAAACAACACAATGAAATTTTCTTTGGAATATTTCATTGCAAATCAGTTACTTCAACAACCTATGTACAATTTTGTATATAGAAAATAATCGAGTAACATCTCAGTTACTACAGGACTTTTATGACTTTTCAAATATAGATTCTCAATCACAACGTGCGCTCTTGTAGTTTAATTTCACATAAACACAGGTATTCGAAAATAGTTAGTTCTCTCGTGTACCATCACAGATAGCCAAAATAGAGTACCAATTTATTTCTGGCGGTTACAGTGAATCCATTCCTCTAGCAGAAATATAAAATCCACCTATTGTTAAGTTATGTACAAAATGTTCCAATACTATAGCACCCTTTGTATCTCATAGTAGGTAGTCAGTCACAAAATCCGTGGTCTATCAGCTCGTCATTCCATCAGCTCATTTTAGGATTTTTAAAAAAAGAAAATGGCAACAGATGCCTGGTCGTTGCAATTTAAAAGAAGCAGGCATAGGATTTGTTTTTAACCCCAGCCGGGCATTTTATTTTATTTTGTTGAACAAGGAATTGCCGCGTGGAATATAAAATCGTGTAAATAGAATGAAAGCTCGATTTTTCTAACGCTTAAAAAATAAGCCTACGATAATTTGTGGAACCGTAAGCTCTTCTGTTAATGCGAAAAAAGCAACGCCAAGAGTATTTAAAACGAAGCACCTTTCAGTTATTTTTGAGGAAATGCAGTGCATCATTTTTTTTTTTTTTATTCAACACACTGCTGTTGATGTCTTTCATTGCTTAAAACATATTTTCCATGCATGCTAATTGTCTAATTCAACTGCAGTATCTTTAGATCGAAGAGGTTGGCTTAAATCTTTGTTTATGAGACTGGAACGGTGCCGATCTATAAAATAAATATTTTTTGATTATGGATTCTATCCTTTATTTCCTGTTTATCCCGAATTCAAATTCGCGTGCCTTCCAATATCTAGAGATAAGCTTTTTTCTTTAGAAATGTTTGCAGTAATCCTGTTGTCGATTTCAGTTCTCCTCTTGAGTCTTTGACTGCTTAAATATAAACGAAAGAAAATTTGTTTTTGGACAACCGAATTATACCGTAAAATCAACAACATATTTCTACACTAAAAACAATCAACTTGACGAAGAGTATTTCTTCCTTATTGAAGTTAAAAAAAATATTTACAAAACAAAAACAAAAAGTAGAAAACATAGCTGTGATGGTTATGAAATGCTTGTTTGTAGTAAGTGTTCATCACTCCAGAACCTCCAGTTAGCTCGTGAAAGAGAAAAAAGCAGTGTTCGATCCTCACTGCATACTGACTTAGGAGAGGAAAGAGAAAGGGTCGATCAGAGTCTGGTGGCCTGGCTGTCCTCCTCACGCACCACTTTGCTTCGCTGAGCGACGCCGTTGGGCTCGATTTCGATCACCACTTCTTTGGTATTGGCAGAGTCCGTGTTGCTGTCGCTGGGGGCGGCCGCTGCACCATCCTGCTGCTGGAAGATGTCGAACACGGAGGGGGCACTGACTCGCTTCGAGGCGGCGCCGATGCGGCTCAGCAGGGTGTTGCTGGGGGACTCGAAGCTGTAGTACTCGCTATTGTCCACCCAGGAGGGGAACTCTTGCTGGCGGTGGACGTAGGTGTTGGAGTCGTGGGGACCACCGACCCCCGTCTCCACGTCGCGCTTCCAGGGCAGCTGCATTTCCGTCAGCGTCTGGGTGGGGAGGGAGCGCAGGGACGTGTCGTCGTTGTCCGATTCCGACGTTCCATCTGCAAAAAACACGATCTCTGTTTTTAGTGACCATCATAAAACAAAAACTGAAATCTGCTCTGCAAATTTCAACTTATGTGTGAACATTCGAGAACGGATGAATAAACTCAGGAATATGCCAATGTTTTTAATGATGCACGAGATATAGGAAGCAATGGATTGGGATTCTTACAAGAATGGCCAAATTCAATAGCCACATGAATATAGCAATGCTGAATAGATCAAGAACTTCATAAAGAATTAATTGTTCTAAGAATCTCTAAAAGAATATACGAAAGTAAGAAAAATGCAGTCGCAAATGAAGAATTCCAAATGCAATAAGGAGCACTATACAGCTCAATAAGCACAGGAAAATGACAAAAGGGATAAATGTGAAACTTCAAGAAGGAACTGATCAACGCACTACGAGTACTTATGGCTATTGGATATACAAATGTGATTCAAAACCATACTAGAAACACTTCAAGCAAAAGCCAAATTCTCCAGAAAATTCCTTAAGAATAACGTTATTCATGAAGCATTTCAAGAGTTAAGGGGCCCAAAGTACCATTTTCGGCCAACATTTGCAATGGAGTTTTATTTGCTTGGCCCTCATTTTTGGATGTCACGGACCCCTAACCAGGACATCATTTTCACACATGATGATAAAGTTTGTGCGTGAAATAGATTTACAGTTATTTTCTAGATTGTTATAATATACATAATGCAATGCAGGCACAAGATCTTTTACCATTCAGGAAAAAAATAGACATTTTTCTAATAGTTTGGAATACTCGTGAAAGTATATCTGTGCTATTAGCCCAAACTTTACAGTGCTTAGCATGCATTGTTTTAAGGAATGGAGCGACTTGATTGCAATAAGAATAAAAGCTAGCGAAAATCAAGTCAAGTAAGTTTCAAAGCATTGATAATTAAATGTACAATAAAAGTAGGATTTTTAAAGTAGTAGATTTTTAAAAGTAGGATTTCTGTAAGCTGGAGAGATTTCTTAAGATTAGAGCTTAATGATTCGAGTGTCAGTACTTGGAGTTTTACATTGAAAAATTTTTAAGTAGCAACTTTGACAACTTCTTGCATGTACTTGCATATCCAGAACAGTCGTAAAAAAACTGAATACTACCATTTGGGTATGAAAATCCTCGCTGCCATTCAGTTTCTCTCATTTAGTTTTAGATTTCACTCCAAACTCTTCTGCAATCGCAGAACTCAAAGCAATGTTAAATAGATCCAAGAACTTCTTGAAGAAGGAATTGTTCGAGAATCTCTAAAAGAATATACGAAAGTAAGATACGTGTCGTCGCAAATGAAGTATTCCAAATTCTACAAGCAGAGTCATGACATTCAATAGCCAAAAGAATATAAGTTTGAAACTTCTAGGCATAAATGAAGTATTCCAATTACAATAAGAAGCACTATGTAGCTCAATAGTCATTCAGAGACATTCCTTACCTTTGGCATCTGTGTTGGGGGAGGGGGTTCGCTGGCCGTGGACTGTGAAGACGATCCCGTCATCCTCCTGTGCGGACGACACGTCCAGGAGGGAGCTGTAGGCTGAGAGGGGCTCTTCCCTGGCTGTCCCCGTCTGGGTGGGCATGGGGGTGGGCGTGTCGCAGGGCTCGTCGTCGTCTGCAACGCTGAAGCGGAGTGTGGGGGGCTGGATGTGTTCTGCAATGCGAAAAAGTTGAAAGTCAGTATCTTCGGTCACACATTTCAGAGGGTGTCTATTTACTCGATAAGTGATCATAAAAGGATTGCGAAGTCAAAAGCAATTCATTGAAAAACACGATTGACAAAGCAAGACGCGCATATTACATAGTCCAGTCACATTAATATGGCCACCACCTACTTTCGACGTCAACGTGAAATAACCCATCACAAAAGGCAGGTGGAGTGTATATAAAGAATTCCACTTAATACCACATTCCACTTAAAGCCAGAATATACAAGAGTGTATATTCTGGCTTTTGACAGGTGATCACATTAATGTGACTCGACTGTGCATTAAAAAAATTTTTTTTTTATGTTACTTATTTTTTTTTAAAGTCAATTCCTACTTTTTTTTTTTCACTCTATTGCATAAAGTCCTTTATAAATAATCTTCATTCATTTTTTAAAGTTGAAAAAAATTCTCTCTCTCTCTCACACACTTTCCATCTCTCTCACTCATTTATTCACGTGTTTCATTTTCCATCTTGTTCCCTCCTCGACTCAGACTGAAACCCAGTATGGGAAAAAAAAAAAAAAAAAAAAAAAATCTAAAAAAGAAATTTTACAACACGCTTCGCCACCGACGGTATTTATTCCTAAATTTGTATCCTGCTCAATATCTTATAGAAGAGAAATTTTTTTTCTCCAGAACTAAAATGAATGAATTAAATTTAATGAATATTTGAAAAAAACTGTATTCACATCAAGTGTTCATCCACTACAAGTTTAAAAAAAAAAAATGTATTTGAGCTGGAGTGGATGAAGGAAAAGTATTTTATGAACGATTGAAAATGGGAACAAGATATATATAGAGAGATTGTGAGCTAACAGTAGGAATGGAAAAGAACAGCCCTTGAAACTTTGTGGTCAATACGCCGATTCTACTTATAAAATGTTATTAAAATGTGAAATGAATCTCTCAATCATTATCTATGCAACACATCCACAGGAGAGGAACAGTGATAGTGCAAGGGTGTGTTCGGGACAAGCACCTAAGCTAACTTGGAAGTATTTATATTATTAACTTAATTTTTTTGTCACACGGACTAAAAAAAAAGTTTATTTAAAAAATCATCCTATCAATCGAAATGATAAAACAAGAACGTTAAAAACTTCCACAATATCATAAATGAAACGAATCAGGATAAATCAAACAAAAACCACATAGCAACAAAATGTAACCAATATCACACAATAAATCTAGCCTCAGCAGACATGAATTGCTGAATATTACAAATGGTGTCACCTAAACTGGGTCAAGTACGAATTTAAATACTTAGTGAAATTTAAATTAATACACAGTCTGTTTTTTTCTTCTTTACGCCACACGCACTGAACCGTTTGTGCGTGACTTAGATATGAACATTTCGTTGTCAATCTTTCATTTCATCGCCAAATACTGCTGTGCCCAAAAAGTAAGACCAGTTTAAAACTCCCGGGGCTTATGGAATTTCGATTTCTTTTCTTCTTTCTCAGGTTGGTGGCACTGTCCTTGACATCTGTTTTTCATTAGTGTTTGTGAGACGCTTAAACTGATTCCGGCGATATTTGAAGTGTCTGAATTCATCGAGCAAAGAAGTTGCATTCAATTTTGTTTGCGGAAACGTATAGAATGTTGCAGGAGGCATTCGGTGAGCATTCCTATATCGGAAAGAAATGCTTACGAGTGATATAAATAGTTCAAAGAAAGCAGAGAACGCGTTGAAGACGAAGAGCCCTCTGGTCGACCATTAACCTCTACCGAAGATGCTCACGTCCAAAAAATTAAAGATTGGGTGCTTGCAAACCGCCGATTTGCAATTAGAGATCTTGCTGAGGATGTTGGAATTTCAAAAGGATCGGTCCATTCCATTGTGGGCCTCAAACGCGTCCAATCTCGATGGGTACCGAAAACACTGAATGCGCCAGCTCGCACTGCATTGTTTCTTCGTGACTTTTTCGCCAAAAATGAAACATATATCGTTCCACAACCACCATATTCACACCGTGCGACTTCTGGCTATTCCCTCAACTCAAAAGACCACTCCGGGGACAACGTTGTGAGTCGATTGAAGAGATTCAACGTGAATCGGCGCGCGCTTTGAAGGCCATCCCTGCCGATGACTTTTTAGCATGCATTGAGGATTGAAAAAAAAAGTTAGCATAGGTACATTGTGTTGGGAGGGGATTACTTTATTTATTCTTCCAAATTTATTTCAAAGAGGTTTTTGAAAAAAAAAAAAAAAAAAAAAAAAAAAAAAAATAATTGGTCTTAATTTTTGGGCTCAGCAGTATTTTGGGGAAAAAAAAAAGCATTTTCATCTACGTTGTTTTCTTCAATTGCGACCATTGAAAATTATATGGAAACATTTTTCAGTTTCCCGACCATTGTTGATCACACTAAAATAAAGTCATTAAGCAAATATTTCACTGCCCGTTTCTCATTGTTTTTCCCTCAGCTGTGCCCTCTATCAAAATCTCCAATAATTCAACAATTTTTCTTCTTGTCACACACACACACACACAGAAAGAAGGCTGTCTGTTGGAAGTTTTTTTTTTATCCCATACGATACGCAAATGCCGGACAGTTGGAAATCAATGTCCTCTCTCCATGCTCGTGGTAAACATCAGGCTCACTGATGCATGTAAAAAGTACAAATATACATGTGCGTCCCTTATGTTTGAGCGTGTTTTGTGTTGGGCCAATTTTATTTTAAAAAAGAAACGATTCGCAGGTGTCAGTTGAACCAAAAGCGATGACAACTTCAACTCAGAGTCTGGTTTGCTCTGCCATCAACAATCCACTGTGCGTATCTAGGGAGGGTCACTGAGGTCACTTAAAGTGAAACACAGTACCTGTTATATTAGATGTTCCAAGATGAGTTCGCAGATTATAATCTAATTATTCTGCGAACTCCCAACTGGAAACTCATGAATAAAACATACACTCTCTGTCCTATATTCGCAAGACTATTATTTTAAAATCAAAGTTAATTTTTTTTTCTGATCCTTTCGACAGTTGCTTTATACGACAGTTATAGTTTTTCTGACTATAGGGATGCACAACATAGTGTATTTTTTTTAATGCATTGGTTTTCACTCCTTTGGGCCATTATAAAAGAAATATATTTTGTGAAAGTGTGATACCTCTCACGTGCCGGAAAAATATTTCAGTTGGCCACCCCTGATCTAAAGCCGTATCGGGCGGGGTCGTTTCGTAGATTCGTAGGGGATGAATTCGCAGACTATACAGTTATGAGTTCGCAGAATAATTAAATTAAACTCATGAATAAAACAGGCCCTATCAAGATAAGGCCCGCAAGAATATTATTTAAAAATCAGAGTTCATTTTTTTTTCTCCTAATTTCGACGGTTCATTTTTGGATATATAGATGCACACATAATGTATTTTTTCAATACATTGGTTTTCACCCCTTTGGCCATTGTAAAATAAATATATTTTGTAAAAGTGTGATACATCTCACGGGCCGGAAAAATATTCAAAGCGAGTCACATGCGGACTGCGGGTTGGCCACCCCGGGGCCAGATGGCCGAGTGGTTAACACTCTGGCGCTCTGTACCATAGGTATAGGGTTCGAATCCTGGCGGGGCCTTGGATGTATGTAGTGGTTCGTAATCCACTTAGGTCACGTAGGTACCGGTCTCCTATGACCGTAGAGCATCACAGAGCCCAATCAGACTTCTTCTCACCCACATCACTCCGAAACTGTAAAGGGCCAACTCAGCTCTAGGCGGTGTGGTGTAGTGTAGTGTAGTGGTGGTAGTAGTAGTAGTAGGTTGGCCACCCCTAATCTAAAGCTTTGTCAGAAGGGTTGTTAGAAGTAGATTAGTAAGGGGTTCCGCTACTCACTTTTGACCCCGGAGATGAGTCCCTTGGTGTTGTTGGCGTCCGCAGAGCTGGTGCTGCGCTCCGAGTGCTCCGAGGAGTCGGGCGGTTGCGGCGGCCCTCTCTTGCTGGAGCCGGGCGTGCTGCTCAGGTTGTTGAGGCGGCGGGGCGGCAGCCGCTCGTTCAGCATGTGGCGGATCTGCAGGCGGGTGCGGGTCTCGTCGGCCGCCCTTCGGCTGCTCGGGTCGTCGCGGCCCGTGTACTTCTGCATATAAGAGTAAGACGAATGAATAAATATGAAGAATATATGAATCAATATATATCAATATATATAAGTCTCTATATTATACATTATATATAATTTGCTGAAAAAAATTCAGTTAACATTTCTGAATAAGAATTTTAGACGCTTTTCCCAATTTATTTGTTTTTATGTACATTTTATTACAGCAATAATTTAAATAAATAAAAAATATCAAGTATTCAATGTTTATTTTATTTATTTATTATTTTTTTTGTAATGAATTTTTTTTTTCCAAGCGTAATAAATTACATTTTCGCAACTAGTTTTTGTTTTCGTTTCACAATAAACGAAATAAACAAACAATAAATAACTATTGACATACATTATTTCAGTTTGAAATAAGAGCAAACGATGCATTTATTTCAATTTTATGTAAAAGGCGATTTTGGTAATTACCCCGGGAATTTGAGTTGCCTCAGCTTTGCAGAATGTGAATGGATACAAATTGCAGAATGTAGAAGTGAAGAGCATCACAAGCTTCTCACTATTTTGTGATGCTTTCTGTAGTACCGCTTTCGTGATTCACCGAAATTGCAAAAAAACATAGGGGCCTGATGTCCTAGTGGCTACCACTCGGTACCACAGGGTTTGAGTCCCGAGGGTGCCGTGGATGATTGTAATGGTTCGGAATCCACCTTAGACCGCAGTCCCCGGTCTAACAGGGTCGTAAGAGCTTTACTGGGGTAGTGTTACTCCGCGTCCGTAGCGTATCTACAAGTTGCACTACCTGGATAGTGCTAAGTGTGGTAGCTCTTGCCTTACGGCATCGAAGACAACTAAGTATTTGCCAGCTGCATTAGAACAAAAATAATTATTGAGACATATTATTTCAGTTTGAAATAAGCACAAATGATGTATTTATTTCAGTTTTATGTAAAATGCGATCTTTATCGGTAAAAAAGCAATTCTTCGTGGATGGAAACTGCTCCAAATTTTAAGTGTGAGATGGCCTGTCAAAGCTATCAAGTTTTTACGTAAACGGACGTACCTATTTCGGAGTACCTATGGGGTAAATATACCCCGAAAACCTCCACATAATCATTAATATATTTAATTAACATCATTAAAAAAAGATAAGAAATGAAAAATTTCGCTATTAAGTTAAAGTAATGAAAAATAAAAGAAGTAAGTTAAGTTACTCAGGTACAATGAGGAGTCCGTAACACGTTTCCCCGCGGACGGTCAGTAAGGGAATAAGTGGTTTTGACGAGATTGAACATGAGTGGCGTTCCTGTGCTTATTAGAGCAACATCTACACAGTTGCGAATAATAAATTATAGTATCAATTGGAGTTTATAGTAAATTTTGAACAAGCCTATTTCAATTGGAAGTTTTGAAGCAGCGATTAACCAGTGGTAGCAATGCTCCGCCTCCAGTGGGCGGGCTTACTTTTCGACATTTGCTCGTCAACCAAGAACGATTGAAATTTAAGTTCCTTCTGTTGGGATATTTCACCGCTCAAATAAATCGAACTAATAACAGGAAGGGAGGGAGGTACTCACTCTCCTGACGGGCTTGCACATGGCGTCCGAGAGGATGTGGTGCAGCTGCGCGTCCGCCAGGTCCTTGCTGCTGGGCGAGTACTCCAGGGTGGCGATGTCCACGTTCAGGAAGCTGGAGTTGTTTCGGGGGATGTCCGCCGTCAGGAAGTTGCCCTTCTCGTCGGAGGGGCTGGGGGGAAGAAGAGGAGGTTAATACAGACGCTCATTCATTACCCATAACAAGATTTAGATGAAAAGAGGCCCTAGGCTATTCCACTTATGTGGCCCTTTCACCTCCCATTTTTAAGTTTGTGAATTGCATGAACATTATATTGCATGAAATTGCATGAAAGTTATAACAATGAAGAACTATTTTTTTTTATTTTAAAAACATTAATCAAGTATAAAGTGGTAATCATTAAGGAAAAATAAATGATGTAAAGGAAGCACCTCTTGTCCATGTTGATTTGCGTGTAAGTTCTGAAGATCGAAGACAGGGAAGTGCCCAGTCCGTTGGCTGCTACCGGCACCAGGTTCGAGTTCGACTTCACCAGGTTCATGGCGTCCGCCACGTTCAGCTTCGAGTAGGTCTCGAAAATCTTGGGTTCCGCATTGGCGTGCTCCCGCGTCAGGTAAGGACGAAGGTACTTGTTGTTGTAGTACTTGAATCTGCGAAAGTACAAAAGAATAACATTAATTGTCGAAAGGAATTATTCATCACATTTTCAATTCGGTTCATTTATTTCTTGTCTTTGTTTTGTGTCCGCAGATTGTCATTACGAGTTGGAAGAAAATAAATTGTGAACTCGGAATTGTCCCTCCATCCATTGTTTTTCAAAAGATGAAGATGGTAAGTTTATCAAGGTAGTTAGGGGGTCTGATGGGCTAGCTATTTGGCGCCCTGTACCACAGATTTCGGATTCGAATTCCGGCGGATTCCATGGATGTTTGTAGTGGTTTGAAATCCACTTTAAGCCGTAGGTTCCGGTCTAATAGGATCGTAGAGCGTTGTGGGGGCATTGTTACTCCACGTCCGTAGCCTAGCCTAGTCGTCCGTAGCATAAACCAAAGCTTTTCATAGTACACAAATGATAATGAATAAAGTGCGGAAAAGTTATAAACACTTTAACTTATCGATTCAAATCAAACTTTAATTATATAATAAGGGTAAAAACATAAAGTCTTATTTGTATAGTTACACATTTGTGGGCCTGATGGTAGAGTGCAAGCGCTCTGGCGCTCAGTACCACATGCTTCGCGTTCGAATTCCGGCAATGCCATGGATGGTTGTATTGGTTCTGAATCCACTTTAAGCCATAGGTCCCGGTCTCCGATGACCGTAGAGCGTCACAGAGCTCAATCAGACTTCTCACCCACATCCTTCAAAAACTGTAAAGGGGCAACTCAGCTCTAGGCACAGTGTGGGGCGGTGTAGTATAGTAGTATCAAACACCTTAGCCATATATTGAATGCAGTGAGAGGTGATTTAAATAAACTTATGACTGAGATATATGAATTTAAGGAACAATTTACTCCATAAGCCATCTGACATGCTAAGGGCAAAATAATGATTATCATCGTGATGATGATGGTGGTGAAGTGTGAAATAGGATGGGTGTAGTTCTTGCAGGAGAATTTCATCAAGTGAGAAAGTGATCCTGCACCGGAAAGGTGAATCAAATAAAGGAAACTGTTTTTGAAGTATAATATTCAGCACTTTTGGAATCGTGATTGATTTGGATATTCAGCAACGTATACCTAATCTACAATTTGCTGCTCCAAGTCAATTCGACGGTTGCAATTGGGTGTTAAATGAGCTCCGATGTGACAAGTACAACAAGGTGAGGGTGTCATTTTCAGGAATCCAAAGATTACAGAACTATTGAGAGAATGCCGTTAGAAGTTAATAAGATTCAAAATTTATTCATTGTTAAGTTTAGCTTATGTCTTTAAAATGATCCTCTAAGGATCTCTTTCTCCCGAAATAATCCTGTGGCCTGATGGCCGAGTGGTTAGAGCTCTGGCGCTTGGTACCACAAGTTTGTGAGTTAGAGTCCCGGCGGTTCCATGAATGTTTGTAGTGGTTCGGAATCCACTTTAAACCGAAGATCCCGGTCCTAATAGGATCGTAGAGCGTTGTGGGAGTAGTTCGACACGCGTACAAGCTACACGTGCCCCTTGGGTAGTGGTAAATGAGTAGCCTATCTGTGTCGCTGTTGCTCATTTAGCACTATCCAGGGGCGTCAGTAGCCCCTGGGTAGTGCTAAATGAGTAACAGCGGTGTAGCCCTTGCTTATGGCATAAAGATTAAGTGTCTCTGTATTGCCAGCTGCATTAGAACAACTACAACAAAATGATAATTTACAACGATAAATTAAAGGTTATTCTCGAAGCACTATGAACAATTGTATTTCAATGATCAGTTATATGTACTCTTTGAATGCTCTTGACTTCATAAATTGCGATTGAATCTGTGGAATTTTCCGCATGTTAAAGTTCTAATCAGAGTGTATCCGATCATATTTTTAACTATTTGCTACTTTAATATAATAATGTTTTGACTGTAAGGTCATTGAGTAAGGTCAAGCTAAAATGAGTTTCAAAATGCATTCTCTAATGTTCTCCCTTTCTCTGTCTCTGCATTCTTTAGAGCCATTCTGCATTGTCTCTGCATTCTTTAGAGCCATTCTGCATTGTCTCTGCATTCTTTAGAGTGAGTATAGAATACGCACATTTAAATCAATGAATAGAGCAGACGGTGCTTTGTGCGTTTGATTAAAGCATTCGAGTAGATTTCAATAAATTAAACATTCAGCATTTTAAGAACATCAGAAACTGATTGATTGCGATTTTATTATTATTGTTTTTTACTTTAAAATTATGGAGGCCTGACGGCCGAGTGGCTAGCGCTCTGGCTCTCTGTACCACAGGTTTTCGGGTTTGAATCCCGGCGGTGCCATGGACGTTTGTATTGGTTCGGAATCCACTTTAAACTATAGGTCCTGGGTATTGTTACTCCGCGTCCGTAGCTTATCTTCAAGCTACACGCACCCCCTTTGTAGTGCTAAGTGAGTAACGCCGGTGCAGCGCTTGCCTTAAGGCGTCAAAGACAACTGTGTGTTTGTCAGCTGCATTACAAAAAAATAAAAAATAAAAAAATAAAAATAAAATAAATAAATAAATAAATTGGTTCTTTCAAATTAAGTTTTTTTCTCTTTCTTCCCTATATAAAAAAATCGCACTAATATCTATAGATTTCACATACTAATACTCTTCAAGAAAAAAGTCATACATACTTGTCTCTGAGATGATAGTTGCCCATGGTTTGTCCAACAATGTCTTCGATGGCGGCCATTAGATGATCCATCGACTATTAAAATGAAAAGCTTTAAAAACAAATACTCACACACACATGCTTATGAAAACTGCAACATCATGGAGGCGATATGATGGCGATATAAAGAAACATTAATAATGGACCCAATTAGCAGCGCCCATAAGATATTCTAAAGAACGTCTAATATAATTCTGCGTCTAATAATGATATAAGCGTATAATCTGGGTTCTACCAACATCTTTTTAAGCAATTGCGTTTTATGTTGGGGACCCTGTTCGACACGTGTTCAGTCATTTGCACTCAAAATGATTCGCAGATGTAAGTGGAACCAAAAGCGCTCACAACTTTTTGTGCCAGATTTCTCAAATGGGAGAATTTCTCTTTTGTGACGCAAGTGTTATAAAAATCTATTGTTGATTCTGATGTTTCAAAAATGTGTTTTAATTCATTATTGCATTGCAAGTCAACCAGTTCCATTAGGAGATATTCTAGGGCCGACTGAAGGCTGATTTCAACATGAAAGGGAGATATTAAATATATTTCAAAAATGTTGTTGTATTTGTCTAACTCTAAATTAGACAACTAATTTCGACAGTTCATTTTTGAATATAGGGATGCACACATAACGTATTTTTTTAATACATTGGCTTTCATTACTTTGGCCGTTATGAAACAAATTTCAAAATCTAAGAATTTTGAAGTTGATATACTTCTTTAAGTAAAAAAAAATAATAAAATTTAATTAAAAATTTAGATTTTTCAATTTTGTTTAACACAAAACTCATATACAAACTCCATTCATTAAAACACAAGAAGTTCAGTGACGGATTTAGGTTCGATGGCGCCCTAGGCCCAAGTTCATTTGATGCCCTTATATATAATTATAATACGAGGTATAATAACTAAACATACAATTCAGAATAAATTGCTTTTAATTAAAAAATAAATTATATCTATCTAATTAATCATATATAATTTATTTGTTACTTGCTTTCATCCGTGCGATATTTTAAATATTGACATCTTGAGCTCTTCAAAGCAAGGAAGGAAGCATTAAAATTTGGTTTTACAGTTGATAAAAAACAAAATTTCAAAAACATTTCAAATTTTGGCCCTAATTTGCGGCCCTAGGCCCGGGCCTCGCGGGCCTAAGCTTAAATCCTTCAAAGAAAAAGTTTTTTTTTCGACATAGAGGTAGAATATAAGAACATTAATAAAAGGATCAAAGAACTATATAATATAAAAATAATATTACTTAAGTGATAGTCTGTAAATATTTAAAAACATTTAATTCTCACTCTTGTAATGATTCTCTCGTTCATGGACAGCTTGATTTTATTTTTCGTGGGCACATTCAGTATCCTGACCAGTGGCCCGATGGTCATGCCCTAAAAATTAGAAAAGAACATTAGAACATCTATTCATACAATTTCCATTCATATCAATAAATCGAAAATTCTACAAGAAAATGAAAGCAGTTTTTAGATTTTTAATTCTGTAAAAATATGCTGTAGCATTTTTCCAAAGAGAAGAGATATAGCATTTCTGTTCCTAGGGGAAAGGAATGTGTATACTTTAACAAGTGCATAATAATGACATATCACTCAATTTTGACAGCATACAAGCAGTGTTGTGGATAGTTATATTACATGCAATTAGTGTTTTGTACTAATGAGCCTAACAACCTGCCACTCAAATCTAACAACAGGTATTCAGTGTCATGGATAAAGAGACCATCATATATATATATATACACAATACTTGCAAATAAAAATTAAAGTGTTCTGATGAACCTGAAAGTGGCCCTCTTCTTAAAGCCGTTATAGATCTAGTATAGACCAAGACGTTACAATGCCTTTCTGCATATTATTAAAGAGCAAAGACATGAATGAAATCAATTTTTAATTTTGTTTGTTAATAAATGTAATGTCGTTACCATGATTTTCTGGGTTATTAAATCTTGTTATTGCGAGAATACATACAAAAATCTTCCTTATTATTATTTTTTTTTAAATGATTCCCCTTTTATGATATTACTTTGAGCGACATTTTACTCAAATAATAGAAGGTTTGATAAATCATAATGTGTATTCATTTTTTTGTTTATATGTTTTACAAATGATAAATTAAGATCTAAATGCAATAAAAATGTTATGTTTTTTCACTAGGATTTCGTAATACTTAATCATTTATGTAATTCGGTCATCATTTGAATGCAAACTATTCACGAGGCCCTAGTATTGATATTGCTCACTTTATTGAAATGAATAGTACCGGATACACTGATAAAATTTATGGAAAGAAAAACGCATTGAGGCCAATTTGATCTTTGAACAAACAACCCATAAAGTTTTCGTAGCTCCCTTGCAAAAAATATTCAATCATGGAGTCTGGTTTCGTTAGAATTGATGCATCTTTTTAATCTACTTATCCTATTTATTTGAGCCTTGTTGTACAATGCAAGAAGTGGGGCGAAACACTGGGAAAGACGCCAAAACAAAACGAAATACATTTTCACGTCTCAAATTATATCGATTCATCTTTTGTTCCTTTGTCTGTGTCTGAGTTTGAGTAACGGCCGCTTTTACGAGCTTAGGGTAATGATTTAAAAATGAATCGCTATGTTGCTCTGCTGAACAATTACAACGTGCGACCATTAACATTTATTTATGCCTCTCTCATACTAAATGTATCATTTGCTTCTTGAATAGAAAAGAAGTTAAGTTTTGAAATGGAATGAAAAATTAAAAATTACTGGTACAATGCTCAAATTTAGAAAAATGAACACATTTTTTTTTATGATATGCTTGTATTAAAAAATTAAAACACAAACAACAACAGCAAAAGTTATGGGAAAAAAAACCGGTTAAAACTAAGTAAATTTTAATTTTAAGAATTGTGGCATTTCTTTCCCAGGAGAGAGAAATGTATGTTCTTTGAAAAGTACCTAATAACAAACTATCACTCAAATTTGACAGCAGATAACCAGTGTCATGCATAATGAGATTTTGTGAATTGCGCTGTTGTCTGTGCGGGACCTTCACAGGTCGAAACAAATACAGATGGGATAGGGAATACACCATGAGTTTTTGCATCGTGATGGGTGATGGACCATGAGCTGAGAAAATGTCGACTCTAATGAGAAGTGAGGGAATGAGGAAGCTGCCCCCCCCTCCTTGACTGATTTTATTAAAGGGAGATTTTTAGAGAAGAAAGAGTTCTGCAACGAGTCGACAAGAAGTGTTGTTTTTCTCTTTTTCTCTGAAATGACAGAAAAAAAGCCGGAGTTTCCTCCTGTTTTCAAAGTGAGCCCCTTGTAATTTCGTGTATCACGCTGTATGAGAATTAAGTTCTGTCGCAGACCAAGCAGTTAGATTCGTCGCAGAGTCAAGAACTCTGAAAATCTCCGTCCTTGGAGTAAATTGCACATGCGAATCAAATTATTTTTAATTTTCATTATTTTTTTGTGTATAGAGTTCTGTATATATAAATACATATAATGCTCGTAAACAAAAATTAAAGTGCTCCCATGAACCTGAAAGTGGCCCTCTTCTTGAAGCCGTTATAGGTCTGGTATAGGACGAGACGTTACAATATTAAAGGGAGTAAAATAATGATAGATTCCCAGTACCTATTAACTGCCATTGTTTACGTGGTATTGCTATCAAAATGCTTCACAATCATAACTGACAGTTAAAATAAGGTAGGTAACTAATAAACCCCATCGATAGGTGAATGATGGCCTAGAAGGATGAATTGGATGAGGAAACTGTGTTACCTGAATGAAGACGGTGAAGAAGACGAGGGCGATGATGGTGGTGACCATCATGTTCTTGGTGGGGATGATCCTGTCCGAGACAATGAGCACCAGGGCGAAGGCCACGGCACCCCTCAGGCCCCCGTAGGCCAGAATGAACTGCTCCACCTTGTCGATGCGGTGCATCCGGAAGCGGTTGGCCATGGCAGTCAGGATGATCACCCCTACGAAAAAAATTCCAATTTTAGATGGACATGGAAGTGTTTTTTTTTTTTAAACTACAAAATATCAATCGTTTACATTGCATATTCAGTGCAGATTGGGTGATTTGTCCCCTTTAAAATTTGCGGACAGGAATATCTAGTTTATACATCGAATAAAAATTGATGTTAATCGCATAAGCAAAGGCTGCAGCAACGTTACTCACTTAGCACTACCCAGAGGGTGCGTGTAGCTTGAAGATAAACCACGGACGCGGAGTAACACTACCCCCGTAACGCTCTACAACTCGACCATCACGCCCACACACAAATATATATATATATTTGTGTGCCTATGAGGTCACAAAGCCTATATATGTATATAAGCCTATATATATATATATATATATATAGGCTTGTTATAGCTTTTGTAGAACAAAATACAGTTTGACGAAATATTATCTGAAGTCATTGTTATGTTACAATGTTGTCAGTTTCATTTTCGTTTTAAATAAAGTATTAATCTGTCAACCGTAATGTTTTATTCTGTATCATGTGATTTAAGATCTTGGTGATGCATTTTACGCTAGCCATAATGGGTAAACACTTTTTAATGCAAGACGAGTGCACAGAAATCCCCGCCAAAGAAATATACTCGGCGGAGTGGCGCAGCAGAAATTGGCCAGAATTGGACAAGGATTCCAGTTATTGCCCGTGTTGTAGAGTGACTCAGAATTGCAAGTAAATTCCCGCCATCAAAATTTAAAGAAGCATGACCGGAATTTTGACTTGGCTAACCACAAGAAGAGCTGCGATATGGTCATTTGCTAAAAGTGGACAATTATTTAATTAATTAAAATATTATTATTGATTTGAATTGTTTTTCTTTTCGCTCTGATTCCGGGAATTTGAGTTCCCCATCTTGTGAATGGGATAATAATTGCCCGAATGTAGAAGTGAAGGGCATCACGAGCTTCCCGCCATTTTGTGGTGCTTTCTATAATGGTTTGGTCATTATCTTTACGGTCATCTTGTGCCCACTTTAGGCTAAATAGACCGAGACTTACAGCTAAAAGTGGATTCTGAACCACTCACAAACATCCATGTCACCGCCAGGATTCCGTCGTGAAGCTTTTGTACTAACTGTTGGCCAACAGGCGGCGCTTTTTATAATGAGCCTCAAACCATCGCTTTCGTGATTCAACCAAATTACAAAAAAAGATACGGCCAGAATGGCCGAGTAGCTAGCGCTCTGGCACTAGGTACCACAGATATCGGGTTCGAATGCCGGCTGTGACATGGATGAATGTTAGTGATTCGGAATCCACTTTAAGCCGTAGGTCCCAGACCTAATAGCATCGTAGAGCACTGTGGGGGTAGTGTTACTCCGCGCGTCCTTAGCCTATCTTCAAGCTACACGTGCCCCCTAAGTGAGTAACAGCAGTGCAGTCCTTGCTTATGGCATAAGGATTAACTGTCTCTGTATTGCTAGCTGTAGTAGAACAACAACAGCGGAAAAAAAACAATTGACGAGGACACTGGATAAGTATAATTATCATGCATTGTTTTTCCCTCGGTCCAGTGACATCTGTTCATAATTACTGTTTTCATCCCCGTTCAGTAACGCATCCCTTTTGGGCATTCGGCTTCTTCCTCAGATTTCCGCTCATCCATCCGAAGTTGATGGATGGACAATGGTTCACAACTTCGGCTGTCAAAAAGCAGTCGACAAGTAAACATTATAGGACTTTTGATTCAACAAAACCGAGGTCCTGAACTCATAAAGCCCAAACAAATTAAACCAGATAATTATAGTCATTTTGAAATTAAAGAGAACATTTGGTTGTGTGATGGGCGGAAAAGCAAGTGGACGGAGTTTCAAACATAAAAAAAAACCATTCAATATGTTTATGCAATTCCGGCATTTATAATTTTTTTTAATGCAAACTTGATCCTTTAATTTGTAAACATATTAAAACGCACTTTTCGAACTTCAGACATTTTTTTGTGAGGTGGCTAATTTTACTCGCGTCCATAGCTTACTTCAAGCTACAGGTGCCCCCCCGGTAGTACCAAATGAGTAACAGTTCTTGAAAGATTGGAGCTAAGTTTGCAGCTCAAGAGCTCAATAACTCAATAGTTTGAGCCACAATAGCTGCCACAGCTGCAGTTTGCAGCTGTGGCAGCTATTGAGGCCGTACCATTGGGTCCAAAAAGTAAGACTGAAATTCCCTGGAATTTCAAAATTCAATTTAAAATTCCTTACGGAATTTCAATTTTGGCACTGTCCTTAACATCTGTGTGAAATTTGACGTCAAAATATTCATTAGTGTTGGAGTTGCTCTTGGTTTTGTGAGACGCCAAAACTGATTCCGGCGAAACTGATTCGGTCTGATTGAATTGAGCAAAGAACTTGCATTCAATTTTGTTTGCGGAAACGTATAGAATATTGCAGAAGGCATTCGGTCAGCATTCCTGTATCGGAAAGAAATGTTTACAAGTAGTACGAACAGTTCAAAGAAGGCAGATAATGCGTTGAAGACTAAGAGCCCTCGGGTCGACCCTCCACCTCATCCGACGAAGCTCACGTCCTCAAACGCGTCACATCTCGATGGGTACCGAAAACACTGAATGTGCCAGCTCACACTGCGTTGATTCTTCGTGACTTTTTCGCCAAAAGTGAAACGTATATCGTTCCACAACCGCTGTATTCACACAGTGCGACTGCTGGCTGTTCCCTAAATTCAAAAGAGTCGGATGAAGAGATTCAACGCTCGCTTTGAAGGTCATCCCTGTCGATGACTTCTAAGCATGCACTGGGGATTGGAATAAAAGTTGGCATAAGCGCATTGTGTCCGGATGGGATTACTTTGAAGGCGGTGAAATAAATTTGGAAGAATAAATAAAGAGTTTTTGAAAAAAAAAAATTGGTCTTCCTTTTTGGCCATGGTAGTAGAGGGTTTTGCTCCTCGGTTGTATAGTGGTAAGTATACCCGCCTATCACGCGGGAAACCGGGGTTCGATTCCCCGCCGGGGTGCTAGGGCCTGATGGCCGAGTGGCTAGCTCTCTGGCGCTCGGTACCACATGTATCGGGTTCAAATCCCGGCGTTGCCATGGGTGTTTGTAGTGGTTCGGAATCCACTTTAAACCATAGGTCCTAATAGGATAGTAGAGCGTTGCGGGGGTAGTGTTACTCCGCGTCCGTCGCTTTTCGTCAAGTTACACGCGCTCCCTGGGTAATGCGAAGTGAGAAACGTTTGTGTAGCCCTTATTGCATAAAAAGATCATGGTGTATTTGCCAGCCGCATTAGAAAAAAAAAGTATAGGATTTTGCACTGGAATCCCGGTGGGATGTCACAGCAAAGAAGGTTGAACTCGAGAATATTTGTCGCGGTTACTGTTTGTTTACATGTGTTACTGTTTGTTTATGTGAGTTATTGTTATGAGTGACTGTTTTGCTGTTCTGTAGTCCATCTTTATGCTCCAAAGTCATGCATCCCAGATCCATGGGGGCCAATGAGGTAAAATCAAGTGTTTTGCAGTAATAATAATAAAAAAAAAAACGTGCTTCAAAAATCAGCAGCAAAAAACAATCCACAATTTTACATTATTTAAAAAAAACAATTGTAAATGGAGTATATAAATAACTTTTAATTAAACGTTTTTTTTGAAAATTTTATGTTTTTTTTTATTGATACTAACTCAATAATCCACTAACTCAACCCACTGTGAGTATTCTGTATTTAATTGATTTGAACTAAAAGTGAAAAAGACGTGGTTCAAGTATGTTGCTTTGTTTCAAATCCAAAATGACTTAAGAACAGAATGACAACAGACTTAAAAAACAAACCAACTGTTTTTTTTTAAATAAAATCCTACGCATGCTTACCAATAAAAACAATAATAAAAACAATAAAACAAATAAACAATAAAAACAACATAAAAATTAACTCAATAGATCTAAATGTGAGTATTCTATATTCAGTGACGGATTTAAGCTTGGGCCTATTTTTAGGGGGACCACATTTTTAGGGGCGCCAAAATTTTCGAGGCGACAAATATTTGAAATCGATTTTGTTTTTTATCAACTGTACTATAAGATCGAATTTGAATGCTTCTTTTCTTGCTTTGACAATCTGAAGATGCCAATATTTAAAGAGTAGAATTATTTTTTAAAATAATGAATCGTGTAAGTAGTCAAATTTAAAATATCTAACAAATGGGTACAAAAAAATTTTTCGTTAAGTATAGCGTTTATCTATTGACCATCATTACTATTCGTATTATTATTATATATAAGGGCGTCAAATTAACTTGGGCCTAGGGCGCCATCGAAACTAAATCCGTCACTGTCTATATTTAATTGATTTGAGCTAAAACAAAAATGACGCGGTTCAAGTACGTTGCTTCGTTTCAAAACCAAAATGATTTGCTTACAGACTTAAAAAACAAACCAACTGTTTTTAAAATCCTACGCGTGCTTATCAATAAAAATAATAATATAAACAATAAAACAAATAAACAATAAAAACAACATAAAAATTAACTCAATAGATCTAAATGTGAGTCTTCTATATTCAGTGACGGATTTAGGCTTGGGCTTAGGGCAGATTCTTAGGGGTGCCAAAATTTTCGAGGCGATAAAAATTTGAAATAGATTTTGTTTTTTTATCAAAGTGTAAGAGCGAATCATAATGCTTCTTTTCTTGCTTTGACAACCTCAAGATGCCAATAGAGAGTTTTTGAATACCGTATTTTGGACGTCCGTTAACTTTTTCACCCTAGTGCGCATGCTCATAGGAAACATTATTACAGATACGCATGCGCAATTGAGAAAAAGCTAACGGACGTCCAAAATACGGTATGCAAAAACTCTCTAATATTTATCTATTAAAAATATCTAACAAATAGGCACTAAAAAATTTTTCGTTAAGTATAGCATTTATCTATTGACCATCATTACTATTCGTATTATTATTATATATAAGGGCGTCAAATTAACTTGGGCCTAGGGCGCCATTGAAACTAAATCCGTCACTGTCTATATTTAATTGATTTGAGCTAAAACAAAAATGACGCGGTTCAAGTACGTTGCTGCGTTTCAAAACCAAAATGATTTGCTTACAGACTTAAAAACAAACAAACAAACATGTTTTATTTTCCACGCAAACATGTTTAGTCCCACGCATGCTCACCTATGGTCCTGTAGACGGTGCAGAAGAAGATGGTCATGACCACGAACCAGGTGTTCCACTCGTGGTTGTCGTTGACCGTGGACACGCCCAGGAAGAGGAAGATGATGGTCTCCGAGGAACTGGCCAACATTTTCATGGCGTACTTCACTGTCACGTGACTCTTGTAGGAGATATTTTCTTCCACGTAGTTCTTCATCGTGATGCCGCAGAAGGTGAGGCTGCCAGAAAGACACGAGGAAATGTATCAATAGGTGGCTTATATAAAAATCTAAATGTGCTAGAACTTGTTTTAAAATAGACTTGAATCAATGATATACTAATCCTTGAATTAAGTCCATTTAAAAATCGTAATTATAGAATAATATTTTAAATAGATATTTTTTTCTTCTTTCTAATGCAGCTGGCAAACACAGACAGCTTGGTATTGGATGCCTTAAGGCAAGTGCTGCAGAGACGTTACTCACTTTGCATTACCCAGAGGGCGCGTGTCACTTGAAGATAAGCTACGGACGCGGAGTAACAATGCCCCCGCAACGCTCTACGATCCTATTAGACCGGGACCTACTTTTTAAAGTGGATTCCGAACCACTACAAACAACCATGGCACCGCCGGGACTCGAACCCGAAACCTGTGGTGCGAGCGCCAGAGCATTAGCCACTCGGCCATTCAGGCCCTTTTAAATAGATATCGAAATCAGATAAAAAGATTTGACAAAATTAAAAAGTAAACTACTACTGTGTCCAAAAAGTAACACCAATTTTTAATTTTCCTTTTTTTTTTTTTTTTACTTTTTCGCCCAAACTGAAATCCATATGTTTCCACAACCACCGTATTCACACCGATCAACTTCTGACTATTCCCTAAACTCAAAATACCATTCCGGGGACACCGTTTTCAGTCGATTGAAGAGATTCAACCGCGCGCTTTGAAGACCATCTTTGCCGGTGACTTTTTAGTATGCATTGAGGATTGAAAAAAAAATTGGCCTAGGTGCATTGTGTCCGGAAGGGATTACTGTGAAGGCGATGAAACAAATTTGGTAGAATAAATAAAGAGTTTCTTTGAAAAAAAATAATTGGTCTTACTTTTAAGGCACAGTAGTACATGCATTTCTTTAAAAAAATTTTGAATTTAATCATTAAAATACTATATAGGTAAGCTTAATAGTTAAAATAAAATAATTGTGCCGATATTACTAAGCATAATAAATGGTGTTTCGTTGAACATCTTCAGTGAGAAAGCTTACTTACAGTCGCCATCCGAACAGCTTTCATGGCAAGCTTGCGTTACAAAATTCATTATTATTGAAGTTCATTTCAAAAACAGTCCAAGAACAATGCCTATAAGCCATTTATACAGAAACACAGAAAAAAATAATCTGTGACTGACGTGGAAAAATCCACTTTATTGATACGAGAACGTCCAAAAGGTAATATGCCATTTGATTTTGTAGTATGCCATTTGATTTTGCTAAGCATAAAAACCTATTTTAATCAGGCATATAATAATGATTTTTTGGTCTGATTTTACTAACGTGTTAAATACACTGGTTTCCAAACATCAAGGCAGGTCTAGGAATACTAGGATTACGAATTTCTATCCATTAGAAATTGATTCAATTTCGTAATGATATTATTGATTGAAAAAATTAGGCATAAAAGAAAAACACTAGATTTATTTTCTGTCTTATAAAATACACAAAATGTAAACAGATAAAAAATACCAACGGGATATCTGATTTCAATATGCGATCACTTCTAGCAGATCTAAAAGAACGGCAGCGATGTTCCATGCCTACAATTATGGGTTTCATGATCATCATGATGGTTATTGTGATACCATCATGGTATCATTATGATGGTATAACAATGATAGTATCAATGACACAACAATCCTATTGTTGTGTCATTCTGAATTCTTAAACCTTGATGAATTGCAAGGGGCGTGATAATCAATCCAATCCTACATAGGCACTAGAGTATCCCAATGTGCTATATTGGGTTCAAGTTCAGAGCAAAAGAACGCGATGGGCAATCCCTGCATTTCCACCCATCAAGATCTGTGCGTCTAAGTTTATCATTTCGTAGGATGAAAAAGTCACCAAATGGACATGCTCCAAATGGATCAAGAATACTGTCTCTATATAATTGAGCAATAAAGATGTCTCTTGGTCAATATACATGCCAATGCGGCCATCCAAAGAGATATATGCTCACACACATGCAATGAATCCTGCTAAATCTGTCTCTTTTATGGACATAGCCGGGGTTACAGCGATTTTCGGCTATCGTGACAATTACGATTGATATCTATACAAATTACGATTGATATCTATGTCCAATTTCTGTATGAGGGATGTAACACACTGGTGGATATCTTGCATGCAATCTTCCTTTATGAAACTTGCCCACTGCTGATCTGGATACCAGCCTTCCAGTGGCTTCTACTTGAAAAGATTTGAGGTGAGTTGATTCTGGACCTCTTTGAAGTTAGCTGTCTTTGTTATGCCATCAAAATGAAGAGGAAATGCATAAAGATTCATATTTAACCCTCTTTGCTACATAGGCTAAATTATTTTTCCTATTGGCTTGACAGCCTAATTCTTTGGATAAATGACGTATACTCCTAACTAAACATCGCTAAGGTGCTAACGCTTTTAGTGCCTGTTTCCGACCATGTGTCCAATGACATTAAACGATACCATCTCCATTAATTTGCAAATTACATTACAATGCAGCATTGCTTTTTTATATATACTGCGAAATTTTTATGTGTTCTCAGTACATGTGTTTGTCACTGAACTCCTCCTAAATAGATGGACCGACTTTAATGAAATTTTTTGTGTGTGTTTGAGTGGGTCCCTGGAATGTTTAGATTTACAATTGGACAAGATAGGTGGTGCTGCTGCTGCAATCGATATATCTTTATGTATATAACTCTTTTGTACATGTGTTTGTCACTGAACTCCTCCTAAACAGTTGGATTTAATTTTCACAGTTTTTTTCTCTCAATTTTTAGTAACCAATGAGGAAATGAAAAAATAAGCAAATCGGAAAAGTTAGGTTACAAAGTTTCATGGAACGTAAGCTAAATTTATTGAATAATAATGAATGAAAGGAATCTCAATGAGATGACAGCTGCTGAGGAATATGGCACGAAAATGATATTGGTGCATCGTAGTTTGCTAACAACAGATTTCGAACAAGCACATCGGATCAGAGTATTAAAAAAGCCACTCACGCCAATATGCCCGAGAAATGGAACAGTTCAGCGCTGACGTAGGACAGGTAGGCCATGACGAAGACGAAGAGCGGTTCGATGACTCTGACGTGGTGGGTGAACCTGGACACGAAGGCGGCCAGGATTCCCCAGATGATGCCCACCAGGGTCCCGCCCAGGGCCACGACGAAGAAGGAGGCCACGCCCGCCATGTAGTCCACGGTTATGATGTTCTTCGGACCCATCTCGGCATAGCCTTCGAACATGTGGTACAGGACCTGAAAGGAAACAGAACATTGTGAATACACAATGGCAATTTTTTTTTCAATTCCTTCTATTAGTTCACACTTTCCCTATATGTATCTTGTTCACATTTTCAATCGTTCATAAAATACTTTTTATGCATCCACTCGAGTTCAAATACATTTTTTTCGAACTTGTAGTGGATGACACTTTATGAGAAAACAGTTTTTTCTAATATTCATTCATTCAATATAATTCATTCATTTTAGTTTTTTTTAGATTTAAGTTGCATGTATCTACCAATAGATGACGGCTAGATGTAAGAGGAAAATTTCGACTTTATTTATAAAGGACTTTCTGCAATAGAGTGAAAAAAAAGTAGAAATTGACTTTAAAATTTTTTTTCATATTACTTGTTAAAATGATAGATCATATAGATTGTTGAAAAGTGTAAGAAGAGACCAGGTTTTAGATTTCAGTGACCAGGTACTTTGACTCGAGGTTATTTATCACTAGACGTATCCAATGTTACTCAGATTGCACGTAGGTTTGATTTGGTTTGTCGCTCTACTGTAATCATGTGCACACGAGTGATAAATAGACTGGGACCTACAGTTTAAAGTGGATTCTGAACTACTAACAAACATTTATGGCACCGCCAGGATTCGAAAGTGGAAGGTTGGTACCGAGTACCAGAGTGGTACTCGGTAGAGCGGTAGAGCTGTGGTACCGAGCACCAGAGCGATAGGCACTCGGCCGTCAAGACCCCTTATGTCGAAAAGGTTGTCAAATAAATTTAGAAAACATTTATTCACAAGAATCTATCAAAGAAATTGTAACGTAGAGAGATTCCAAACATTGCTGGTGGTCTTTCCTGAAAGGTTGGATGAGGGGGGGGCGAGCAACTACTGTTGTGATGAAGCACCTGTTGGTAGAAGACTGACTCGGCTCCGTGACAGACTTTTTTATGGGGTAGGGTTGTCAACCCGACACTCTTCCGTCATGTTAGTCCGAGACCTACAGCTTAGAGTAGATTCCGAACCACTCACAAACATCCGTGGCACCGCCGGGCCTCGAACCCGAAACCTGTGGAACCACTCAGATTTTACGGAGGAGCACCACAATTAAGAAAGAACACCCTCAGGTTTGCTCCTAGAAAATTCGCATCTTCAATTCTTCGTGCCGAATAGAAGGATTTTCGGGTCTGGATTTGGTTTGGTTTGGTTCGTCGCTCTACGGTCATCTTGTGCACACTTTAGGCTAAACAGACCGGGACCTACATTTTAAAGTGGATTCCGAACCACTACAAACATTCATGGCACCGCCGGGACTCGAACCCGAAACCTGTGGTACCGAGCGCTAGCCACTCGGCCATTCAGGCCCCTTTCGGGTCTGGAGATTTATTGTGTTCTTCCAACAATAACTCAGGAACTATCAAGCTTCGAGTCAAGTTCTCTCAGTTCTGAAGCCTCCAACTGTCAATACACTTTATCAACCCATGGTTTGTCACCCATCACGATGCAACAACTATTAGTGTAGTCCAGAGGTCTCCAAACTACGGCCCGCGGGCCAAATCCGGCCCACCAGTGTCATCCATCCGTTCCGCGACAGCTTATTGTTGTTGTAATAAGTTGGATAAAAAAAATACAGAATGATAATAGCTCGGTTTTATTGACTTGCTAGGTGAAGCTTAATGACAAGCATAATACGCAGAAAATTTAACTTAAGCATAGCAACTAACGAATAATTGAAATGAATCCCACTAACATTATAAACTAGTAAACATTCCTCGGTTACCTTCGGTAGTTCTGTTGGGGTAAAGAGTATCGCATATGTATGTATATCGATGTTTGGAATATATACATCCTGAATCAAACATGATTTTATCCTGAAAATTCCTCAGGAACGGAAAAGCTAAATTAACGCGAATGAAACCGCGGCGTATCCACTTGTAAAATAAAATACTAATGAGATTTGTGTAATTGTGATTTTTCACTGACAATAGTTTGTAGTTGTGGATCAATTTTGCTTAATTTTAGTAGATCAATCTTACTTGTATCAATTATTAAAAGAGATTTAATGTGCTCATCGGGTAACTTAGATCTGTAAACATTATTCAGAAGTCTAGAAATTATAGATAATGGCAGAAAAATTAAAAAACGGTTTTGGCCCTTGGTACTTACTGAAGTTAACAGTATGGCCCTAAGGCTGGAAAGTTTGGAGACCCCTGGTGTAGTCCATACAAACTGTTGTTAAAAATGTATTTTTCTTTAAATAATTGAAAATTTTTAATGTGAATACCAATATCTACTACTACTACACCACACCACACCACACCACACCACACCACATCAATATGCCTAGAGCTGACTTGTCCCTTTACAAATTGGGAATGATGTGTGTGAGAAGAAGTCTGATCATGCTCAGTGACGCTTTACGGTCAGAGGAGACCGGGACCTACGGCTTTAAAGTGGATTCCGAACCACTACACACATACATGGTACCACCGGAATTAGAATCCGAAACCTGTGGGACCGAGCGCTAGAGCGCTAGCCACATAGCCATCAGGCTCCAAATACCAGTATCTGAAAAATGCCACCCTTTTTAAATTTTATGATTGCATAATTAAACTGGTGTCATAATTGAGGTAAAACATATCTGGAAATTTAAGCCAATCATTTTTAGGAATCTTTTTCTTTTTTTTATATATCTTCTACAAAATCGAAAAATATTTCATGAAAGGTAAAGTTAATCCTCTGAGGGTTGTATTCCAACCTTAATGAACTATTTCATTCTAATGATAATATTATTAACAAATGAAGAATATTAAAAAAAAAAGAAAAAAAAAACGGAATTTTTTTTTTTCTAGAAAAGTGTAATCTTTTTAAAATTATCTTTTAAAAATTTACAATATTTAAAAAAAAATGTTATTTGGCACAAATGTAATAGTTGTAGGTGGTAGCTAAATAACTGTATTTTTTCGTAAATTATAACTTATTAGCCAAATAAAAAAACTGTCGCATTAATACCTTACAAACAGGTTCTTCTATTTATTTTTTTTTAAATTTCAAATTTTGAAGTCTTTACCCAAACGAGAGTAACGGTATGAGAAAGTTGTACATAATAGAGAGTTTTTGCATACCGTATTTTGGACGTCCGTTAGCTTTTTCTCCTATAGTGCGCATGCTCATAGGAAATTGCGCATGCGTATCTGTAATAATGTTTCCTATGAGCATGCGCGCTAGGGAGAAAAAGCTAACGGACGTCCAAAATACGGTATGCAAAAACTCTCTAATTATTGCTGACACTTATCAATAGGGTATTTTTTCTTCCATGTTGTTTTTTTTCCATTTCTAATGGACTTGCTTGCTCGGGGGGCAATCCCGATTTGGGAATCCCGACAAAAAGCATTTTTATAACCAGAGCAGTTTATCTGAAGTCGAACGATGCCACTGGGCTACGAATCTATTTACTACTGTGTCCAAAAAAGTAAGACCCATTTTAAAATTAAAATTCCCGGGGCTTATGGAATTTCAATGTTTTTTTCTTTTTTAGGTTGCTGGAACTGTCCTTGACATCTGTGTGAAATTTCATGTCAAAATATTCATTAGTGTTTGAGTGACGCTTGGCTTTGTGAGACGCTAAAATTGAAATTTTAAAATGTCTGAATGAATTGATCAAAGAACTTGCATTAAGTTTCGTTTGCGGAAACGTGCAGAATGTTGCAGAAGGCATTCGGTGAGCATTTCTATATCGGAAAGAAATGCTTACAAGGGGTATAAAAAATTCAAAGAAGGCAGACAACGCGTTGAAGACGAAGAGCCCTCTTGTCGACCCTCCACCTCAACCGATAAAAAAATAAAGATTGGGTGCTTGCAAACCGTCGATTTATAATTAAAGACCTTGCTGAGGATGTTGGAATTTCAAAAGGATCGGCCCATTCCATTTTGGGCCTCAAACGCGTCCAATCTCGATGGGTACCGAAAACACTGAATGCGCCAGCTCACACTGCATTGATACCTCGTGATTTTTTCCCCAAAAATGAAACCCATATCGTTCCACAACCACAGTATTCACACCGTGTGACTTCTGGCTATTGCCTAAACTTAAAAGACCACTCCGGGAACACCGTTTTGAGTCGATTGAAGAAATT
Organism: Caerostris darwini; assembly: GCA_021605075.1. Lineage (NCBI taxonomy): Eukaryota > Metazoa > Arthropoda > Arachnida > Araneae > Araneidae > Caerostris > Caerostris darwini. Next base: position 406,623 of record BPLQ01002483.1, on the reverse strand, counting down.
CAACGTGAATCGGCGCGCGCTTTGAAGGCCATCCCTGCCGATGACTTTTTTAGCATTGGAGAAAAGGTTGGCACAAATGCATTGTGTCCGGAGAGGATGACTTTGAAGGCGACGAAATACATTTGGAAGAATAAATATAGAGTTTTTGAAAAAAATAATAACTGGTCTTACTTTTTGGGCACAGCAGTATGTCATAAAATGTTAAAAAGCCAAGAATGACGTCCAATTTTGAGACATGGCGTCTTTTTCAAACTAATAGCTGTATTTTCAGAATAATGCAATAAAAATTCAATTTTATCTCCATTTCGTGCAGATTGAGGGAAAAGTTAACGGTTTACTAATGTTCCAGCTGCCCATCTGTGTGTAACTATGTCTCTTGCCTCATAACCTTGAACTGCATTCCAAACAACGCGCCAAACTATCCCGATCGATGTTTGCGTGAAGTAATGTCGCAGTTGTGTAATAGGTGGAATCTGGCCGTGCTCAGCGTGCAGTGGGCTGAAATTGAATTTGGTCATCAAAAGTGGATGTTTTTAACTGGGGTCTCTGAAGTATTCAGGTCGCATTGGAAAATGCTTTATTGACTAATACAACTGAAGTTGTTTGTTAAGACCTACTGTGCCCAAAAAGTAAGACCAATTATTTTTTTTTTTTCAAAACCCCTTTATTTATTCTTCCAAATTTATTTCATCGCCTTCAAAGCAATCCCCTCCGGACACAATGCACTTATTCCCACTTTTTTTCCAATCCTCAATGCATGCTAAAAAGTCATCGGCAGGGATGGCCTTCAAAGCGAGCGCTTGAATCTCTTCAATCGACTCAAAACGGTGTCCCCGGAGTGGTCTTTTGAGTTTAGGGAATGGCCAGAAGTCGCACGGTGTGAATACGGTGGTTGGGGAACGATATGGGTTTCACTTTTGGGGAAACAGTCACGGAGAATCAAGGCAGTGTGAGTTGGCGCATTCAGTGTGTTCGGTATCGATCGAGATTGGACGCGTTTGAGGCCCAAAACATCTTTTAAAAGGGAATTTTGAAATGTCAACATTGTCAGCAAGGTCTCTAATTGTAAATCAACGGTTTGTAAACACCAAATCATTAAAAGAAGGAAGAAAACCGAAGCTTAGTGTAACAAGATTAGGTTTTCTTCAAAGTGTTTCTATTCATTTTTTGTCTACTGTCAACAGGGAGTCAGGATTCGGTTTTCAAAGTGAAATTTATTATCAACTTTTGCTCAAATACGAATTAATAATGATCATCGCTCGCTCATAATACACTAGAACAGGTGTGGCCAGCCCCAAATGAACTTGCGGGTTACTTTGGAAAAGCATCCTAGCTCCGCGAGACGCATATAAAGTTACACATCCCCCTATTAGATTGAGACCCACTGTAGATATTTTTTGGGGGTGAAAAATTGAAACAGAATGAGTTATTAGTATTGTATTTACTATTTTTCTTACATGCAAACATAGATAATATGAAAATAATGATACTAAACGCACATTGTAAAGAAATATGTAGCACTTAAATGAAATACAAAAAGTTTATAAATATAAAGGAAATCATTAACAAATATTTATTTCCCACTGCGATATGTGTTTCTCCGCTCTTTCACTTAGCTTTTGCAAATCGATCTTAATTTGGGTATTTTTGCACATCGTAATGGGTCTTGCATCCGTTATATTAGAGCGTGTTTTGTGTGTGGTCAATTTCATTTCAGAAAAAAACGATTAGCAGGTGCAAGTTTAACTAAAAGGGTTAACAACTTGAACTAATAGTCTGGTTTGCTCTCCTGTCAGCAATCAACTGTGGTTACTGAGGTAATTTAATGTGAAACATAGAACTTGTTATATTAGATGTTCCAAGATGCGCACGCATCAGAAGTTCGCAGAATATAATTTAACTATTCTGCGGACTCATAAATGAAACAGGCAATATGGCAAATGGAAGGCAACAAGCAAATGGAAACACAATGAGTTATTACTTTTGGGTTTACTTTTATTCTTGCATAGGAACATAGATAATACAATAATAATGATACTAAACGCACATTACAAAGAAATATAGAACACTCAAAATGAAATAGAAGTAATATAAAAATATAAACGAAATAAAATAAAAAATGAAACAAAAAATATTTATTTTATGAGTGCGATATTTGTTTCTCCACTCATCATGTGTTCGCAGAATATAATTTGATTATTCTGAGAACTCATCAATAAAGCAGGCAACACCCATCCTATATTCGCAAGAATATTATTTTAAATTCAAAGTTATTTCCTCGTCTTTTCGACAGTTCATTTTTGAATAGATGGATTCACACATTTTTTAATCCATTGTTTTTCACTCCTTTGGCCATTCTAAAATATATATATTTTGTGAAAGTGTAATAAATCTCACGGGCCGGAAAAATATTCTAGGTAGGCCGTGGGATGGCACCCCTGCACTAGATTATTTGCCTGTTGCCGATCTTTTTTTTTTTTTTTTTAATCTCTTCAAATTTGCATCATTCGTTCTACATATAATATTACTGAAACTGATAAAACGATTCTATATTTAAACCGATAAATGAAGAGTGCATTTATTTATTCCTTTTTATTTTATGTATGCATTCCGGTGCATTTTTCTGTGAAGCTGTTAATCCGTAATGCTTTTAATATAGATTGGATCCATATGTGATCCTTTATATGACGCATTTTTAAAAAGACTTCATTGAAAATCTTTGCGATTGCAGCAGTGTGCAAAACGAGTTCATGGCAAATACCATTCCGAACCCAATGAAGAGTATCTGTTCCTCTAGCTCAGGGATGGGCAAACTACGGCCCGCGGGCTAACTACTGGAAAGTTCTATCCGGCCCGCGGATAGAATTTTAATTTGCCGGCTTGAGGCAAATTAAAAGAAATATATATTTATATATTATATATATCCATCTCCTTTTCTACTTTGATAAAATATTTTGCTGGGTACTTTTTACTTTCTCTATTTTTGTTCCACAAAACATAAATCGACGGAAATAGCAAGCACAGAAGCGGAAGCTCTTTGTTAGTTATAGCTGCAGATTGGAGCCAACAACCGTTCTCTTTCTAGGGGAGCAGACATATGGGAATCCAATATAGGTGAATTAGACCTCACATGTGGCAGACTGCGCGTTTTATGCTCCAGCCAGAGGAATTTTCTTTTGGCGCGAGTTCTAATATTTATTGATTGTGTATGGAAAGATTGCGGACATACAGCATCATTGTGAATAGTGGTGAAATTATTAAAAGTATAGCGTAGCTAGCGCTTGTTTGGGTTATTCGTAAAATAGTTCAAACCCCAAAATGGCTTCTAAAAACGTAAAGTTGATTCAGAGTGCCGTGCTTTTAATGATGAATGTACCTGGAAATGAATAAATATTTTTTTCACTTTACTAGAAACATCTCACTTCAAACATCAATCTAAGGAACTTTTAAAAATGAAATCGCGTTTTCATTCATCTCATCACCATTTCATTCATATTTAAATCGTAATACTTGTAGTATATTGTTTTTAAAATTTTAGAAAAGTTTATCTTGTCCCGCCAAACTTTTTTTTTTCTTTCGATTTTTGGCCCCGCGACCGATAAAATTTGCCCATCCCTGCTCTAGCGAATTGATTACCACACCGCAAATAAAGTCGTCAATAGCAGTGAAAGAGGAAATGCTTATGCCCACACTGATGTGTAAAGAGAACAACAGTCTGCTCCTCTACAACAAATAGTAGAATAATAGATGCACGCAGGAAATATCGACACGAAATCAAGTTCGTGACGAGAATTTCCCAGTTACAGTGGAGTAACTTATCTTGCAATGTGGGTTGGACGAGTCTTGTACCAGAGAGAGCTCACTTTACAGGCGGAATATCGTAAACACAAAAAGTAGTCCACTTTCTGCAACAGCTTGTTACGGAAACACAAGACAATTTTGTACTCTCCTATTGTTCTACACTCAAGAGCCGAAACATTATGACCGCCCCTACATTTTGCAATGAACTCGCCTGGATGACGTGGAAGACACGTGATCAGGTGGAAGTGGTATTTAACTGTTATTAAGTGGCGGTATTAATCCATGCCAAGGCGGGTTGAAGCTGTGTTGCGCGCCAAAGGTGGGCCAACTCGTCATTGACAGGTGGTCATAATGTTTTGGCTCTTGAGTGTATACCTCAAGATACAGCAACGCAATGTATCCCCCTCAAAAAAGTTATCCCCAGTTGAAACTACGCACATAAATGAAGCTGGTGGGTTGGGGTTTTATAACACAAGGGCCATATTCGACCATGCTGCGCCCTACAAAGGGCAATTTTCAATTCCGACTAATAGTTCACACTCTCCCTATATATATATTTATACATCTTGTTCACATTTTCAATCGTTCATAAAATACTCTTTATTCATCCACTCGAGTTCAAATGCAGTTTTTTTGAACTTGTACTGGAGGACAATATAGTTTTTCCAAATATTAATTAATTCATTAAAAAATTTAATTACTTAATTTTAGTTTAATATGGGAGAAAAAAAAATTTCTCTTGTATAAGATATTTAGCAGGATATACATTTAGGAATCAATACCGTCAGTGGCGAAGCGTGTAGGTCGCTGGAAAAAAATTTCTTTTTTAGATTCTTTTTTCATTCTGTGTTCTAGTCTGAGTCGAGGAGGGAACAAAATGGAAAATGAAACGTGTGAATAAATGAGTGAGAGTGATGGAAAGTGTGTATGTGTGAGAGAGAGAGAGTCATTGAGCACTGTCCTTGATGTCTGTGTGAAATATACGTATAGAGTGTTGCAGAAGGCATTCGTATAAACAGTTGAAAGAAGGCAGAGAACACGTTGAAGAAGAGCGATCTTGTCGACCATCAATCTTAACCGACGAAGCTCACGTCCAAAAATTAAATATTTGGTGCTTGCAAACTGTCGATTTACAATTAGAGTGCAGATGATGTTAGAATTTCAAAGGGATCGGTTCATTCCATTTTGTGCTTCAAAAGCATCATATCTCGATGTGTATCGAAAACACTGAATGCGCCAGCTCACACTGCATTGATTCTTCGTGACCTTTTCACCAAAAATGAAACCCATATCGTTCCACAACCACCATATTCACACCGTACGACTTCTGGTTATTCCCTAACTCAAAAGATCACTCCGGGGACACCGCTTTGAGTCGATTGAAGAGATTCCACGTGAATCGCCGTGCGCTTTGAAGGCCATCCCTGCCGATGACTTTTTAGCATGCATTGAGGATTGGAAAAAAAGGTTGGCCTAAGTGTATTGTGTCGGTAGGGGATTGCTTTGAAGGCGATGAACTAAATTTGGAAGAATCAATAAAGAGTTTTTGAAAAAAAAAATAACTGGTCTTACTTTTTGGGCACAGTGATATATCCAGAAAACCTCAAATCGTACCTGTGCACATAAGTGAAGCATCTGTATTGTTCGTACCGGCGTTGAATTCATCGCGCTTCAAGTGCGTGCCCTCAAATCGAAGGCGGTTTAAAGAAATGAGGATCCAAGGCAATAACCTTATTAAAAAGCAATTCTCATGAACTTGCCATTGTGTCTGGATATATTAATCACGAAATTGAATGCAACTCATGCATGAAGGAAAATACGAATTTTAAGTAAACGCAATTCTTTCCTTTTTTTCAACAACCAAGAGTTGAACACGAAACCGTCCATCGACTCTTCATATTCGTAAATAAGAAATCAATTCTTAACTTTTAAAATAGAGAGATTTAAAAAAAAATCAATAAAGAGGTCACAATTTTTTTTTTAAATTTTAATTTCGTTGGTAAATTTGTAATAAATGAAAAACGGATAATAAAATAATAAATTAAAACAAAAGTTAAGAAATTTTGGATTTCGATTCAATCCATAGTTATATAATTTTATTAAAAATCTTCGAAGGGAAAGGATTTGTATATTTTAATAAATAAAAGTTTTTTTTTTTTTTAAACCGAAATAAAATTTTTATTTTTTATAAATTTTTTGTTTTAATAAATAATTTTTATTTGTGTTTTTATATTCAATTATCAAATTGTAAAGCGTCATGAACGAATAACATTACAGTTCAACCCACCAACTAACATTATACTTATATAAAAGGCCGATTGATTAGCGCTTTGGTGTTTAGTGCCGCAGGTTTCGGGTTCGGGTCCCGTCGGGGCCACTTATGTTTGTAGCGGTTCGGAATCCACCTTAAGCGGTAGGTCCTGGCATTATATGACTGTTAGGTATAGGGCTGACAACTCTACCTTAAAATGCCAACGTCACGGAAGCAACTCAGACTTCTACCTACGGGTGCTCCATCTCAATAGAAGTTGTCCCTCCTCCCGTGAGACCCCATAGGTTCTTGATTATCCCCATAGTTTCCTAATTATGTGTTTCACGAAGATTTGCTTCAAACTGTTTTTACAAATAGCTGTCGCAATGGAAAGCTGTGACGTTGTAGCTATAGCTGTGACAATGCAAAATCACCATTATGTGATTTTGCACTGTTACAGAGATCAACGTGATTCAAATTTGATATAAAAGAACTAATTTGATATATTTCTAATTTGATATAAAAGAACCACTTACCACCGTGACAGCATCGTTGAGGAGTGATTCTCCAAAGACGAGAATGTACAGGACTTCATTGACGTGGATCTCCTCGAAGACGGCCAGCACGGCTATGGGATCGACGGCGCAGGCGATGGAGCTGAAGAGCAGCGTGTCCAGCAGGGGCATCTCCACCCCGTAGAGCCCGGTCAGCCCCACGGCCCACAGGGACATGCCCACCGACATGGCGTTGAAGACTGTCCCCACGACGGCGAACAGCAGGATGGTGACCAGGTTGTCGAAGAAGGGGCGGTTGGGCATGTAGTAGCCGGCGTCCAGCACAATGGGCGGCAGCATGTACAGGAAGAAGACATTCGGAGTGAGTGGGCCCACATTTGTGAGTCCCGCGTAGAAGAGTAGCAGGCCGATGATGACGCCCACCACAATGAGAAGACAGCTCTCGGGACATATCAGGGAGAGTTTCGGTGTCACGTGAAAGCCTGCAAGAAAAAAAGGATCAGGTCAGTTTTTATTTCCGGATAACACTTTCCATATCACTTCTACGCCCTTGTAATGTTTTATTATCAAAGTGCTCACATTCAATAAACGCGTGTGTTGTTTAAGCGCGAAGGACTTTCCGCTGTAAAGTCAAACACGTTTATTAGTTCAGCAGTTTGCGTTCTTAAAATTTAAAATGACATTAAAAGAAATGAATTACTTTGAACAACGAATCAGCTGTTTTACTACGAGCTAAAAGAGTTTTTGAGATATCAGAAGATGCTACCGCATGCGTTATTTTAAAACTTACTCTACATTTCGACAATAATGAACTTGAATCCTCTGATTCTAGGCGCATGTTCCTTCTTTTAAAGTTGTAGCATTTTTCCCATGGGAAAAAGTGTAGCAATCCTTTTCACAGGAGAGAGAGGAATGTATATTCTTTAACAAGTGCATAATAATAACCTATCACTCACATCTGACTGCAGATAAGCAGTGTTGGCGATATTTATACTATATGCAATGAGTGTTTTGTATTAATGAGAACAACCTATAACTCACATCTGACAACAGATACTCTGTATCATGTATAATGAGACCTCATGAAATTAGCTGTTGTCTGGGCGACCTTCACAGGTCGAAGCAATTACAAATGGAATATAGACAATACCAGTAATTCTTGCATGATGATGGCTGATAGACCATAAGCTGAGAAAATGTCGACTCAAAAGCGAAGTGAGGCAGGCTGACCTGCGCCCCTCTTGACGGATTTTTTTAAAGTAAGGTTTTTGAAGAAGAAAGGAGAGGGTTCTGCGACGAGTCGACAAGAAGTATTGTTTTTCTCTATTCAGCCTGTTTACAAAGTTAGCCTTGCGATTTTGTATATCACGCCGTGTGATAATTAAGTTCTGCCGCAGGCCAGGCAATTAGATTCGTAGTAGAATCGAGAACTCTGGAAATCTCCGTCCTTGGAGTGAGCTGCACTTGTGTATCTAATTTATATTTTCAATTTTCATTTCTGTGTAAACAGATTTCTGTATATAGAATAAAGCTTGTAAATAAAAAATTAAAGTGTTCCCATGAGCCTGAAAGTGGCCCTCTTCCTGAAGTCGTTATAAGTCTAGTATAGGCCGAGACGTTATAGCGTATTTAAGAGCTCTCAATTATCATCGAGAGGCTTGATGGTCGAGTGTCTAGCGCTCTGGTGCTCGGTAACACAGGTTTTGGGTTCAAGTCCCGGCGGTGCCATGGACGTTTGTAGTGGTTCGGAATCCACTGTAAACCGTAGGTCCCGGTCTAATAGGATCGTAGAGCGTTGCGGGGGTAGCGTTACTCCGCGTCCCTAGCATATCTTCTATGGAGTGAATTGCACTTGTTTCATTCGTTATTTTTCATTTTTATATATATATATATATATATATATATAATCTATAATATTCATAAAATTTATTGTAAATAAAGAGTAAAGTGCTCCCATGAACCTAAAAGTAGCCTCTTCTTGAAGCCGTTATAGGTCTAGTATAGGCCGATACGTATATTCATAATATTATGCTTTTAATAAATAAAACTTTCTCCATTAATTTATTGAGTAGCAAAATAAATTTTATATTCATTTAATTTCCTCCTTCTAATAACTTTTGAACATGACTTAATAAAAGAAAACAAATTTTCTAATCTGGTAATTTCTTGCTTGTTTAATAATAAAATTAGATTAGCATGCCTTTTCTTCAACACCAAAATTCGCTTACGTAGATGAATATTAAAAAAAAATATATACTATTTGACAAAAAGTAGAACTGAGACATATCACAACTTTTACGATACTTAAATGCATTTTATATTCATCATTAACAACAGTTTTTGAGCAATTATCCTAGAAAAAGAGACACTAGTAAAATTGAAGCAAACTAATGCAGATAAGGTATGCGAAAACAAGTGTGACATTATGTTCCAAGAATTGTTTTCGCACATCTGTGATTCTCGTTAATATTCAAAGAAAAGAAGAAATAATGAAAGATTTTAAATGATTGCAACACGAAAGATTTTTTTCTTTTTGGATAACGTAATATGGTTTATTGGATACATAATTTATTCAAAAATTGAAAAACATTGTAAGAATATATTTAAGCGTAAATAAATGTCACAAAACATTTTGCATATGATTCATAATCGCATTACATTTCACAGTCACTTTCGATAATTATTTAGAAATATTTTTTCGGACAGAACTTGCTACATTACATAAAATCTTTATTTAGAATAGGGATAGTCAACCCAAATGATCTTGCGGGCCACTTTGGAAATGCATCTTAACTCCGCGGGCCGCCTATAAAATTATAGATCCCCATAATATTCAGACCCACTCTAGACATTTTTTTGGAGTGAAAAACTGAAACAGATTGAGTTATTATTTTTGGTATATCTAGTATTCTTACATCTAAACATATATACTATAATAATAATGCTAAACGCATATTGTAAAGAAATACATAACACTGAAAAGGAAATATAAAAAATATATAAATATAAAAATAAAAAAAAATGAAATCATTCAAAAATATTTATTTACGAGTGCGATATGTGTTTTTCCACTCATCATGACTTCTCAGAATATAATTTAATTATTCTGCGAAGTCATAACTGTAAACTCGTCAATAAAACAAGCACTATCTGTCCTATATTCGCAGGAGTATTATCTTAAAATCAAAGTTCATTTTTTCTCATATTTTCGACAGTTTATTTTTGACTATAGGGATGCACACATGATAATTTTTTAATAGATTGATTTTCATTACTTTGGCCGTTATAAAATAAATATATTTTGTAAAAGTGTGATAAACCTCAAGGGCCGGAAAAGTATTCAAGGCGGTCCGCTGGTTGGCCCCCCCCCCCTGACTTAGAACAATCTTTTTCTTCTATATGAATAATTTGTTTCTTCCATATGAATTTCTATTTTTTATTCTATATGCATAAATACGAAATAAAAAATATCCATACGAGATAAATATATAGAATATCTCCATGACTGAATCATGCCATGAGAAAGCGTCAAATGAACTATTCATTTGCCATTATAAAAATATTATGCGATTGAAAAAGGTACACAAAAATACATCCCGATAAACAATTCTATTAAAAAAAATTCTTTTTCCTTCATCATAAGTCACGAGGAAAGCCATAACAGCGTGATATTTAATCAAGATTCTGCAGGCCAGAAAAGCTGTCTCATGAAATGAATGCAAACCACGAGGTTTGGTTACATAATTTCAATTAGAAAGATTTCGAAAATGTTACGAAATATGTGCAAGTCTAAAAAACTGCTGAAAAATAACTCCATCAGCCATATACTACTGTGTCCAAAAAATAAGACCCATTTTCAATTTAAAATTCCCGGCGCTAACGGAATTTCAATTTTTCTTTCTTTTTTTAGGTTGCTGGCACTGTCCTTGACATCTGTGTGAAATTTGACGTCAAAATATTCATGAGTGCTTGAGTTACGCTCGACTTTGTGAGACGCTCAAATGGATGCCACGTGTACATGAAAATCTTTGACAGGCAATGCATTTACACCTTCATTATATTTGGCGCGAAATGGGTAAGCTTAGCGTCTAGAGCAGGGGTGGCCTGCGAGATTTATCACACTTTTACAAAATGTATTTCGTTTACAATTGCCAAAGTAGGGAAATCCAATGTATTAAAAAAAATGCATGATGTGTACATCCCTCTATTCAAAAATAAACTGGCGAAATTAGGAGAAAAAAATTAACTTTGATTTCAAAATATTATTCTTGCGAATTTAGGACAGATGTTGCTTGCTTTATTGACGAGTTCTCAGAATAATTAAATTTTATTCCGCAAACTCGTGATGAGAGGAAAAACACATATCGCACTCGTGCAAAATAAATATCTTTTAATGATTTCACTTTTTTTTTTATTTCGTTTATATTTATATATTTTTTATATTTCAATTTTAGTCTTTTATACTTATTTACAATGTGCTTTTAGTATCGTTACTATTACATTATCTATGTTTACAAGTAAGAGTAAAAATAAACATAATGATAATTGATTATGATTCAATGTTTCACCCCCAAAAAATGACTACACTCAAGAGCCAAAACATTATGACCGCCTGTCAATAACGAGTTGGCCCACCTTTAGCGTGCAACACAGCTTCAACCCGCCTTGGCATGGATTAATACCACCACTTAATACCAGTTAAATACCACTTCCACCTGATCACGTGCCTTCCACGCCATCCAGGCGAGTTCATTGCAAAATGTAGGGGTGGTCATAATGTTTTGGCTCTTGAGTGTATAGTGGGTCTCAATCGAATATGGGGATAAGCAGTTTTATATGCCGCCCGCGGAGTTAGGATGCCTTTCCAAAGTGGCCCCCAAGATCATTTGGGTTGGCCATCTCTGATCTAGAGAGAATCATTGCACTGGCAACCCTTTCTACCGCTGACGAACGCCATATGTGTTAAAGAGTCACTGAAAAAGTAATTCTTATTTTAAAAATGCGCAATAATTCGATGCATTTTAAGATCTTTATGAAACTCCACCGCCAGAAGAATTGCAAATGAGCTCGTGCCATGCTGTCCTTGAACTTCTTCCTTTATCTGTAACCGCGGCGGGAAGTGTAAGAACGAAGAAAAATCCATAGACGCATTTCAAATGCAAATCTTCCCGCTGTAATCCTCTTATTCTTAAAAAAAAGTCAAATTTATGTGTGTCTTATCAAGAATAGTTCTGCAGCTGCATTTATTTCATGACTACGTGTGAATCAGGACTTTCTAGGAGGCTTCTGTCATGACTGGGTCTCTATAACTTTCTATAATCAGGACAGAATGGCCCGAATTGTTTCTCATTCTTCAACTCCTTCTATTAGCTCACACTCTCCCTATATATATCTTGTTCACATTTTCAATCGTTATTAAAACATTTTTTGTTCATCCACTCGAGTTCAAATACATTTTTTTTAAAACTTGTAGTGGATGACACTGGATGTTAATGCAGTTTTCTCACTAGTTGTTTAAGTTGTAGGTCCCGGTCTCCCATGACAGTAGAACGTCACAGTGCCCAATCAGAATTCTTCTCACCCTCATCGTTTCCAAACTGTAAAGGGGCAACTCAGCTCTATTCACAGTGATATGGTGTGGTGAAATAGTAGTAGTAGTTCCAGATGAAGGTGCCAAAATAGGGTTGCATTGAAACAAGCTCCGTGAGGCATTCTGAGAAACGCTGTTTCTGCTAGCTATATTTTCTATTCTAGTGGTAACTGAAGTCAACTCAAACGAGTTGACATTTGGAAACATCTATTTTGTATATATATATATAAATTTTCTAATGCAGCTGGAAATACTTAGACAGTTGTCTTGGATGCCTTAAGGCAAGAACCGCACCGACGTTACTCACTGAGTACTACCCAGGAGGTGCGTGAATCTTGAAGATAAGCTACGGACGCAGAGTAACACTCTCTCGCAACGCTCATGTTAGACCGGGACCTACGGTTTTAAAGTGGATTCTGAATAACTCCAAACATCAATGGCACCCACGGGACTCGAACCCGAAGCATGTGGAGCGCCATATCGTTAGCCTCTCAGCCATCAGGCCCATATACACTCAAGAGCCAAAACATTATGACCACCTGTCAATAACGAGTTGGTCCACCTTTGGCGCGCAACACAGCTTCAACCCGCCTTAGCATGGATTAATACCACCACTTAATACCAGTTAAATATCACTTCTACCTGATCACGTGTCTTCCACGTCATCCAGGCGAGTTCATTACAAAATGTAGGGGTGGTCATAATGTTTTGGCTCTTCAGTGTATATATACATATATGTAATACTAATATTTATCCATCTCTATATCATTGCAGAAAACTGAGTAAAAATAAGAAATAATCTATTGTAATGAAATGGTAATACCCTTTTCGTAAAAAAATTTTTCTCTCTGATTTCTAGTTTTGCTATCTGCATTGTTGTTATTTTTTTTTACACAAAATAATTTATCTTATATTGCAAAATATTTTATGCTATTTCCTGAAAACTGGATCACCGCTATAGATTGTGATAAGTTATAAAAAAAAAAAAAGTATTTTATTCATTTCTTCCTATGTGTGTTTTTTTATCATTGGACAAAGAACGCAATTTATTTCGTGAGAAAGGTTTCTTCTAAGCCAGAGCGTTGTATAATACGGGAACACATGTAACGCAATCGAATCGAATCGTGCGCCTCCAACGTAATCTATTATGCATTGTCCGCATGGCATTTTCAAGGCGAAACCGAAATTCACGTTCCCTGGTTCAACCGGTTACGTGACCCGGTTATTTATTTGGTTTTTTTTTCTCCCTTCCTTCCTCACCGCTGAAGGATCCATTTCGGAAACAAACAAAACTCGAAATAGGTTCGCGGTGGGTCAGAACTCGAATGATTCGGCACCGATTCGAATCGGTCAGTGGGTGAGTGTCAAGCTGGGAACCATCGAATCATTCGATCTTTGAACTTCATCGCCAAATGAACGGATTCTTCTTCATTACGTTACATAACAGTGTTACTTCAGAGTTCACGTGCGTTTGAAATGAAAGATTTCATCATTTGATGAGAGTTTTTAAAGGAACGGCGCTTTTCACAATGAACGCGAATCATTTTACAGGGAACGAAATAATCTTTTTTTTATTGCTCAAATGCAGCTGGCCAACACTTAGACAGTTGTCTTGGGTGCCTTAAGGCAAGCGCTGCACCGACATTACTCACTTAGGAGGTGCGTGTATCTTGAAGATAAGCTACGGACGCAGAGTAACAATACCCTACGATCCTGTTAGACCGGGACCTATGGTTTAAAGTGGATTTCGAACCACTCACAAACATTCATGTGTAGTCAAAAAACGATTAGTGTTGTAGATAGAAGAGGATCCATGCCAGTTTGACGGCCTCAGCTGGTTCACGAACAAAAAGAACAAACAAACGTAGATGAGAAAAAAAATGTTATTTTATTTTATTAATATAATTGATATTGTAAGAAAGAGGAATCTAGGAATTTTATGGAGGTCTGAGATCAGTCGGCCATTTTATTGTTGAAAATGAAAATTTATATTTTCCCTGGTTATGTGCAAAGAATATCTGAGAATTAATCAGAATATTTTCGTGGTTTGGAATACTAATAAAAAATTGATGAGAGAATTCGGTTATAGGAATCTGTTGTATCGATATTCAGATAATTATGTAAAACATTATTTCTGATGAACCAAGGTGCCCCAGTAGGGAGCAGAAACCCATTCAATCGACTCTTGGAGAACAATGGAACTCCCCCCTCCCACAAGCCATCGTTCACCACACTTTCGTAGTGCCTCGAGGGACTCTGCGGCAAAAAAAAAATAAATAAATAGAGGGAAAAACCCAGAGCGAAAATTTTCACTCCTAACTGTGTCAAGCTCTACTAATCTTCAAGCACGATGGTCCAGTCGTTCTGCCGAATGCGTCACACTGGATCGCTTTTCTAGTTGGAAAGTCGTTTGTTGTAAGAGTTGCTTTCAATTGATGTCCAAAGGCGTTGTAATCCGAGAGAAGTGTTTCAGTGAGCATTAATTTCAATAGGGGAGGTTTGATTTGGTTTGTCACTCTACGGTCATCTTGTGCACACTTCGGGCTAAACAGACCGCGACCTACAGTTTAACGGCGATTCCGAACCCCTCACAAACATCCATACCACCGTCAAGGTTGGAACCTAGGCAACCAAAGGACAGAGCGCTAGCCAATTGACCCCCTTTTAGTAGTGGAGGAGGAGGAAAAAAACCCTGCATTGTCCTAACTCGTGTTGTTGTTGTTGTCGTCGTCGTATTCCCTAAAGTGTAGAAGGGAATCAAATATCGTGGTGCACCTGAATAATATTGGCTATGCCAGCTCAGGGTCTCCTCCGAGAGAGGGTCCAGATAATGCATAGCGTCTACAACAGCTGGGCAATCAAAGACAGGATAAGGTTTGGTTTGTTCGCTCTACGGTCATCTTGTGCACACTTTAGGCTAAACAGACCGGGACCTACGGTTTAAAGTGGATTCCGAACCACTCACAAACATCCCCGCCACAGTCAGGATTAGAACCTGAAGCTTATGGTACCAAAGGCCAAAGAGCTAGCCAATTGGCCATCAGGCAGCCAGACATGATGGGGAGTCAGCTCGACAACAGGGTAGTTGCCATATTTTTTAACGGCATCGGCAGAAATTTTGCGGTATTTTTTAACTGTGGCCTGATGGCCGAGTGGCTAGCGATCTGATTCTCGGTACCGCTGGTAGCGGGTTCGAATACCGGCGGTGCCATGGATGTTTGTAGTGGTTCGGAATCCACTTTAAGCCGTAGTTCCCGGTCTCCTATAAGCTTCACAGAGCCCAATCAGACTTCTTCTCACCCACATCTTTCCCAAATTGTAAAAGGGGAAACTCAGCTCTAGGCACAGTGGCGTGGTGTGGTGTGGTGTATATATATTGAATAGTATAATAGGTGATAATATATTGGAATTTTGAACCTCTACCCTCACACTTGGACCTGATGGCCAAGTGGCTAGCGCTCTGACTCTCGGTTTTGCAGGTTTCGGGTTCGAGTCCCGGTGGTGCAATGGATGTTTGTAGTGGTTTGGAATCCACTTTAAGCCGTAGGTCTCATATGCGTCGCAGAGCCCAATCAGACTTCTTCTCACCGACATCATTCCCATTTTGTAAAGATGCAACTCAGCTCTAGGCACAGTGACTTGGTGTGGTGTAGTGTGATAGTGGTAGTGGTGGTGGTATTTATTAACGCCCTCGGCAGAAATGTTCATATTTTTGTGGTGATTCATCCTTAAACTTGTGAGAGTAGTCGTGGTTTTTTTTGTCTCCATTTAGTCCTGTAATTCGGTATTTAGTTTTCATCTTATAAGGAACCATAAGTTCAGATGTCGCCAAAGCATTTGCATCTGCAGGGGAAAATCCCAACGTGTAAACATGCACTTTGCTCTGGTCTAAATTTACGACGCTTCAATTCTTTTGTTTACAGAGCTGCTTCGAAACGGAAAGTAATTATTGTTTATTTTTAACTTGCACATGAATGGCGCGAGAGAAGGGAAACGCAAAAATAAAACACACACCAAAAAAAGGTGTAATTATTAGCTTGAAAAATGAGATGTAGGTCGAGGGGCTTGACCTCACCGGATTTACAACAACATAATCTAGAAACTACAAGGGATAGTAGCGTATACAAAGATGATATTCTGCTATAAAATTATCCATCTATTCCAAGTTTTGCACGAGTCAGTTAGCCGAGCCAGTCTCTCATTGCCCGACATTTAAACTAAAATATAGGACAAAAATTATTTTCGGGTTTTAATCCTATCTGATTGTAAGGTATTACAATGAGTAAATTTAACAAAAACTGTTTTAAAGGATCAAACGAAAAGTGCATGATTTAAAATGCTGAGGAGGATTTTATTCTTTTTACGCATGATTTTATTCATCTAAAAAAAGTTTAATAATTGCACTAAAATAAGTTGCTTAAAAACAATAAACCACGTCAAAATTTGTTTTTTCATTGAAAATAGAATGCTTAAAATTATTTTATAATCTTATAGCATATTATCATCACGATATATTTTAGACGAGGCAAAAATGATACGTATTCTTATATCTGTATATTAAGATATTTTCTGACAACTTAATTCCAGTGGAAGAGTAAACTTTAACTTGGGGGTGGCGAACCCAAATAATCTTGCGGGCCACTTTGGAAACGCATCGCAACTCCGCGGGCCGCATATAAAATTACATATCCCCCTACTAGATTGAGACCCACATTATAGACATGGTTTTGGTGTGAAAAATGGAAACAGAATGAGTTATTATTATTATGTTTACTGTTATTCTTACACGTAAACAAACATACTATAATAATTATGATACTAAACGCACACTGTAAAGATATATATAACACTAAACATGAAATGTAAAAAAAATGTAAAGGAAATAAAAAAATAATGAAATCATTAAAAAATATTTATTTTACTAGTGCGATATTTGTTTTGATGGTTGCAGGTTAGCGTTCGTTACGTTTGAGCGTGTTTTGTGTTTGATGAATTTCATTTCAGAAAAAAACAATTTGCAGTTGTAAGTTGAACCAAAAGTGCTAACTAAGAGTTGGTTTGCTTTGCAATCAACAAACAACTGTGCGTACCTAGGAATAGTAATTGCGTCACTGAGGTCACTTAAAGTGGAAAATAAAACCTGTTATATTAGATGTTCCTAGATGCGAGAGTATCCTGAGTTCGCAGACTATAATTTAATTGTTCTGCAAATTCATAAAACAGGCACTATCTGTCCTATATTCGCAAGCATATTATTTTGAAATCAAAGTTCATTTCTTCTCACAATTTCGACAGTTCATTTCTGAATAGTAGGATGCACACATAATGTACCTTTTTAATACGTTGTTTTTCACTACTGTGGCCATTGTAAAATAAATATATTTTATAAAAGTGTGATACATCTCACAGGCCGGAAAAATGTTCAAGGTCCGCGGGTTGGCCATCCCTGCTTTAAATAAATAAATAAAAAGGCTCAGTCATTTTATTCTCCCTTCCAGCTGCGATCATAACGTAAACGGTGCGGGAAATAAGATGTGAATAATTTACTGATGGTTCCCGGCACGTTAAAGTAACACGTTATTCTGAGAATTGCATAAAAAAGACATTGAAGCGGCATTCATAATTTAGCCGGAACACGTCCACACCCAACAAGACAAAGAGGGCCGGTGACAGAGCCCTGCCCTTTTCAAGAACTCGCACTCGGAAAAACTGATAAAGCAGACTTTTTTTTATCTTATATTTATACTTCTAACAAAGCAAGATAATCTAATGGAAGACCTCAGGTTTTATGGAAAACGAATAGATTTTGTAAGTATTTCCATTGTTTTCGACACCAATTGACTGAATGAATAAATTAACCTTTGTCACCTATCTTTCTTTTTTTTTATCACTGTTATTACCACAGAGGCCTGATGCCCGAGCGACTAGGCGGGCTGAGGAACAATTGGCTAGGCCTCTGGCCTTTGATAATATAATAACATTGATAACATAGGATTCAGGTTTGAATCCCGGAGGTGGCATGGATGTTTGCAAATGGTTCAAAATCCACATTAAACTGTAGGTTCCGGTCTAATGAGCCCAAAGTTTGCAAAAAATTACCGTAGGGCGGCAAATCAAATCTCCAAACTTCCGAGTGACGAACTCTGGCACTCGATCCCACAGGTTTCGGGTTCGAGTCCCGGCTGTACCATGGATATTTGTAGCGGTTCGGAATCCACTTTAAACCCTAGGTCCCATTCTCATTTGACTGCAGAGCGTTGGGCGTAGGGCTGACGAACCTACCCCGTAAAAAGAAAACATTTCCTGTCTAGAAATCTGTCAAGGAGCAGGCGGTCTGGGACCACCATGGGTCTGCTGGACCAATAATGATGTGTGGCCGGGTGGCCAAGTAGCTAGCGCTCTATCCTTTGGTATCCCAGGTTTCAGGTTCGAATCCTGGGGGTGGCAGGAATGTTTGTGAGTGGTTTGGAATCCACGTTAAACTGTAGGTCCTGGTCTGTTTAGCCCTCATGTGTACAAGATGACCGTAGAGCGACAAATCAAATCAAACCAATCCAATCCAATCAGGATGACAGTTATGACCACAGAAAACTTTTCAAATAATTAAAACTGTCATCAAAATGATTATGTAAGATTAAAAAACAAGAATTGGAGACAATTTTTTTGCTGAAAGGGGAAAAAAATAACATTTAACCAATTCATTAAGCCAACCCACCCATCCGTACTGAAGTTAAATTGAGCCTGATGGCCGAGTAATGGCCACTCGGTGCACAGGTGTCAGGTTGGAGTTCCGACGGTGCTATGGTAGTTTGTAGTGGTACAGAATCCACTTTAAAATATAGGTCCCAGTCTAACGTAACTGTATAGCGTTGGGCGTAGGGCTGACAAACCTACCTCGTAAAAAGAAAACATCTATTATTTAGAAATCTGCCAGTAGGCAGATGACCTTGGCCCACTATGGGGCTGTCGCGCCAATGATAATGATGACGTAAAATGGCCTCTTCATTCCAAGTAAGGAGGAAAACACAGAAGCTATTTTTTTTTTTTTTTTTTTTTTTTGGAAAAGAAATATCTTTAAAAATTCTCCAAAAAAAGACTTGGGCAATCGCTGTGACATTACCACTTTTACATGAAAAAAGAAAAAAAAAAAAAAAAAAAATGGAATCGCTTTATAAGAGGTGGGTGCTTTTCTTCCAGTTTATGAAACAGCTCACCATCTGTTCTGACCTAAAAGCGAATGCCCCCAGGCATCAAACTATTTGGCACACGAAACTCTGCATTTTTTGAGATTTAAAAATCACTTTTGAGAGGGAAAATGAGGAAAACGAGTGAAAAAGTGAATAAGAAGTGTGCACGTGACCTCCGCCGAAAGTGCAAGATGCGAAGGGGAAAGATTCTGAAGTGCATTCGAACAGGTTGGAGGGGGGGAGGAAGCGTTCGATCGGCCGTAGAACACTTGCTGTCATTTTTGAAGTGTAATTTCTTCTGTAAATTGCGGCCTGATGGCCAATTTATTAGCCCTCTGGTCTTTGGTACCACAGGCTTAGGGCCTTATGGCCGAGTAGCTAGTGCTCTGGCACTCGGTACCAAAGGTATCGGGTTCGAATCCCGGCGGTGCGATGGATGTATGTAGTGGTTCGGAATCCACTTTAAGCTGTAGGTCCCGGTCTCGTATGACCGTCACAGAGCTCAATCAGATTTCTTCTCACACACATCATTCCCAAACTGTAAAGGGCTCAGCTCTAGGTACAGTGATGTGGTGTGGTGGTAGTGTAGTGTAGTAGTAGTGGTGGTGGTGGTGGTGGTACCACAGGCTCCAGGTTCTATTCCTGGCGGTGCCATGGATGTTTGTAGTGGTTCGGAATTCACTTTAAGAACTAGGTACCGGTCTCTTATGACAGTAGAGCCCAGTAAGACTCCCTCTCACCCACATCCTTCCGAAACAGTAAAGGGGCAACTCAGCTCTAGGCACAGTGATATGGTGTGGTGTAGTAGTTGTGGTGGTGGGGGTAGTGGTATCATAAGCTTCGAATCCTGGGGATGGGGATGTTTGCGAGTGTGTTGGGAATCCACGTTAAGCTGTAGGTCCCTGTCTGTTTAGCCCTCGTGTGCACAAGATGACAGTAGAGCAACAAACCAAACTAATCTTCTGTAAATTACAATTTTTTCATTGGGTAGTAAACTAAATCGACAAAAATTTAAAAAAATTTAATCAAAAGGAATTTAATTATTTATTAATTAATTTAATTTTATCAAAAGGAAATGCGCGAAATAATTAAACGTGAAAGAGTACGTGCTTTAGATGCATACAAAGACATGTTGAAAGTTTAATAGAATTGCGTTCAAGGGTACCACCACCTTGGAACATATTGAGTCATCCGTCAAACTTATGAAATTTCTGAAATTCGGATAAACAATCAACATGGGGAATACAAATATTTTTTAAAAAGTTGTTTTGCTGGTGTTTTTCTTCCACGAGTGCAGTGCAGCAAAGGGAAAGAAACGTGATGATTTAATTTAATTGCTTACTTAATTTAATTTATTAAGGGGTCTCAAACATGTTTACTTGAATCGCAGGAAATGAATGAGTAGAACACGACACGAAAAGCATCCGTCTGCGACCCATCGTTTGCTTAAGTTAAAAAGCAAATGAATTGGATTGCAATGAGAATGAAGCAACATTTATCCATTCATTGTTAGTATCAACAAAAGCCTTTCATAAAACACAAATGATAATGAATAGGGGGCCTGATGGCCGAATGGCTAGTGCTCTGGCGTTCGGTACCACAGGTATCGGGTTCAAATCCCGGCTTTGCCCATGGGTGTTGTAGTGGTTCGGAATCCACTTTAAACCGTAGGTCCCGGTCCTAACAGGATCGTAGAGCGTTGCGGGGCATTGTTACTCTGCGTCCGTGGCTTATCTTCAAGTTACACGCGCCCCCTGGGTAATGCAAAGTGAGTACGTCTGTGCAGCGCTTGCCTTAAGGCATCCAAGACCAAGCTGTCTAAGTGTTTGCCAGCTGCATTAGAACAAAAAAAAAAATGAATACAGTGCGGAAAAAATTGTACACTAAGAAAAAAGTTAAATACACTTTAACTTATCGATTCTGATCAAACTTTTATTACATAATAAAGGTTCGAGTCTCGACGGTGCCACGGATGTGTGTAGTGATTCGAAATCCCCTTTAAACCGTAGGTCACGGTCTCCTATAACCGTAGAGCGTCATAGATCCAATCAAACTTCTTCTCACCCACATCCTTCCCAAACTGTAGAGGGAAAACTCAGCTTTAGGCACAGTGATATGGTGTGATGTAGTAGTGGTGGTGGTTCGAGTCCCGTCGGCGCCATGGATGTCTGTAGTGGTTCAGAATCCCCTTTATACCGTAGGACCCCGTTTAATTTCCCTTATATATATATATAAAATCAGAATTTTAGTACAATTCATGCATAATGTATATTGGAATCCACTTTAAACGGTAGGTCCCTGTCTAACAGGATCGTAGAGTGTTGTTGGGGTAGTGTGATTAGCGTCCGTAGCTACACGGGCCCTAAGGGTAGTGTTAAGTGAGTACTGTCGGTGCAGACCTTGCTTGTGGCATAAAGATGAACTATCTCTGCATTGCCAGCTGCATTAGAACAACAGCAAGAGAATAAATATTTCGTGTCTATAACTACCTGACTCATCACACGTGTGCTGGGTAACTACACAAATCGATCCGAATACTAATTTATTTACTGATTTCGTATACTATCACGAAAATTCTTATTTTATTTTTTATAAATTTATAATAATCGTTTTTAGTATTCATAAAAATATAAAAGAATTCTATTAGATCATTTTCCGGGGTTCTTTTTTTTTAAGTGCGTTCTTCACATCCCTGATCCAAAATAATGATTCCGAAATTCGGAATTTTTTTTATGTATCTTTCAGCTTTTAGTTTGAACTGGGGAGTATCAACAGAATCAACAACGAAAATCCTTTTTCGGAGAATAGAAATACCAGACAGCCAAATATTTCAATAGACAAAAATGGACGAATTTCCAATCTGCATTCCGTTAAAGCTCATTCTTTTTTTATGTTTGAAAGCCTCGATTGATATACGGAAAAAAATTATGCCGCAACTATTTCACTTGAAAGAATCAATGTTTTGTGAAATATTTCCCGTTGAAATTTTATTGAATCTAAAAATATTATTAACAAAAATTAATGTTTAAATATTATTTCTGTGGCTCATGATTTACAACTTTTATAAAATTTAAGCATTGAATTATAATAATACATTCATAAAATCTATTAAATTTATGAGAAATGAATGAATTTAATACGAATGAATGAATGAACGGATAAATTAAATAAATGAACGAATAAACGAATAAATAAATGAAAATAAACGAATAAATAAATGAATATGAATAAAGTAAATAAATGAACGAGTACGGATAAAATAAATAAATGAACGAGTACGGATAAAATAAATAAATGAACGAGTACGGATAAAATAAATAAATGAACGAGTACGGATAAAATAAATAAATGAACGAGTACGGATAAAATAAATAAATGAACGAGTATGGATAAAATAAATAAATGAACGAGTACGGATAAAATAAATAAATGAATGAATACGAATGAATTTAATACATTCATAAAATGCATTCAGTTCTAAATGGAATTTTGAACTGAAGCTTCGAAATTAGAAGCAAAGGTGAAACAAAACCATTTTCCTCTCTATGCCAAGCAGCATAACACAGCTTTAGGCTGGAAAATACTTCCATTTGAGAAAGTGAGGAGGACACCACGAGACGTTCTTTCCAAAAGGTAAATACAAAATCTGAGTGCTGTGCACATCCTGTGTAACGTTAAATGTGCTACTTACCTGCCGTTCCCGGGGCGAATGACAACGGATCATTGAAAAAAACTTATAAATGCTGTGAAAATTAGGAAATACTAGTGTAAATGTTTTTACTGAATACAATTTTTATTTTCTTGCATTGATTGTACTTCCAAATCATACTTTTGTAAGAGTTCAAAAACATGAAATAATGCCCGAAATGCGAAATAGGTGGGCTGCCACTAATCTCCTTCTTTACTTATCTGACATTGTTTACGTGAATGACTCAAAAAATAGCGCGCAAATTTTATTTCTTTTTTCCTGAATTCATTTCGGATTCAAAGCGGATTCCGTCAAAAAACCCATCCATCGAAGCAAAAGAAAAAGATCGCAAAGTATTCAATCGAAGGTCAAACTCCTTTTATGGGTGATTTTTATCTATTTAAAAATTCGAACACGGCTTAAAGAAGTTATTAATAGATAACTTCTGTCCTTAAATTGAAAAAAAAATGTATTTAATAAATTGTAAGGGATATTGAATAGATGTTTTCAGAAACAAAACATGATGATTCGTAATACGTCAGCTACTAAACTTACATCCTATCTTTGATTTTTTAATGGTTCGGTTTGGTTTGCCGCTCTGCGGTCATCTTGTGCACACTTTAGGCTACACAGACTGGGACCTACGGTTTAAAGTGGATTCCGAACAATTACAAACATCCAGGCCACCGCCAGGATTCGAACTTGGAGCTTGCGGTACCAAAGACCAGAGCGCCAGCCACTTGGCCATCAGGAAGCCTCTGATTTTTGAGTTTGTTAACTCCATTCTTTTGTAGAATGGATTTGTAGAATAAAAAATAATTGTTTTAAAGGGATACTTCCATTTGAGAAAGTATCACTATACAAAAATAGTAAAATTTATTCTCTAATAAATAAAAAAAAAAGTAAATTAAATTTCACTATACATAAATATATTTTATAGCGTTTACAGGATTTGATTTTAATATTTTATCTGTTTAATTTAAAATTGCATTTTACATAAAACTATTTTCAGAAATGAAAGTTTCGTGAATAAATTGTGCGGTTATAAAGCTTCGAAGAAGCACCTGATTCTTAATCTAATATATTTCAACTTTATATACATATTTAAACACATGCTGGTTTTGAAATGTCATTACAGTAATTAAATGAAATTATTATTTTTTTTTCTAATGAAGCTGGCAATACTAGACAGTTACCATTATGCCTTTAACAAGGGCTGCAATCGCTGTTACTCACTTAGCACTACCCAGGAGGTGCGTGTAGCTTGAAGATAAGCTACGGACGCGGAGTAACACTGTTCCCGCAACGTTCTACGATCATGTTAGACCGGGACCTACGGTTTAAAGGGGATTCCGAACCACTACACACATCCATGTCATCGTCGGGATTCGAACCCGAAACCTGTGGCACCGAGCGCCGGAGTGCTAGCCACTTGGCCATCAGGTCTCTTAAATGACATTATACATCAGCTGAAATGAATGACCAAACCAAAAACGCTTCGAATATACCTTTGAATCCGTTTTAAATCATTAAAATAGTGTTAAAGACAAAAGAAAAGCAGATAGTTAAAATAAACCTAGACACCCAAAGAAAAGCTTCAATTTTATATTGCAGTACGTTTGGTTTGTCGCTCTACGATCACCTTGTGCACCCTTTAGGCTAAATAGACCAGGACCTACAGTTTAACGTGGACTCTGAACCACCAACAAACATCCAGGACACCGCCAAGATTCAAACCTGAAGCCTTCGGTACTAACGGCCAGAGCACTAGCCACTCAGCCATCAGGCCACTAAAATATTCTTAAAAGCAGACAATTAAAATAAACCTAGATTTCCAAAAATCAAAGCCTAGACGTCCAAAGCTTCAATTTTGTCTTTCAGTACGAGAAAGTAAGAAGGGGGAGGGGGGAAGTTACCATCCAGTCACTCAAAGTAACAAATTAAAAAAAAAAAAAAAAAATTGCGAGTATAATAAGATACATTAAAGGACTCTGTGTTTTACAAGAGGGCACCCAACTGCGAACGGAGAACCAGGAAATCTGGGAAAATAGGTTGCAAGAAAGCCAGGGTACGCGGAACAGGAACAGTTAAGTTCAAGAGCATCGAAACCGCCTTACTAACCTCTTAAAGAATTAAGAACGAGGTCCCGAATGCAGGCACTGCACGAAAATAGGTACATCCAAGCGAAGAGAAACGCTCTTGGAAGGATGATAAATGACTTTCTCCCGTTTCGGTTTCGCTCCCCTTACTTACGTAAAAGGTAAGAGAAATCGATATTGGCTAATCAGATAAAGACCTGCATAACCAGACTGATCTATCCTTTGCAGGCAACAAAAACTGAATCGATCTGAAACGACAATTAAAAACAATACTACTGTGTGCGAAAAGTAAAACCCATTTCAAATTTAAAATTCCCGGGGATTATGGAATTTCAATTTAAGAAATCAAAAAGATTGCTGGCACTGTCCTCGACATCTGTGGGAAATTGGACGTCAAAATAGTCATGAGTGCTTCAATTACGCTTGGGTTTGTCAGACGCTAAAACGGATTCCGGCGATTTTTGAAATGTCTGAACTAATTGAGCAAAGAAGTTGCATTCAATTTTGTTAGCGGAAACGTATAGAATGTTGCAGAAGGCATTCGGTGAGCATTCCTATATTGGAAAGAAATGTTACCAACTGGTATAAACAGTTCAGAGAATGCAGAGAACGCGTTGAAGACGTAGAGCGCTCGGGTCGACCCTCCACCTCAACCGACGAAGCTCACGTCCAAAAAATTAAAGATCGAGTGCTTGCAAACCATCGATTTACAATTAGAGACCTTGCTGATGACGTTGGAATTTCAAAAGGATCGGTCCATTCCATTTCGGGCCTCAAACGCGTCCAATCTCTGTCGCTAACGAAAACAGTGAATGCGCAGCCCACACTGCATGGATTCTTCGTGATTTTTTGACCGAAAATGAAACCCATTTCGTTCCACAACCTTCGTATCCACACTGTGAGTACTTCTGGCTATTCCCCAAACTCAAAAGACCCCTCCGGGGACACCGTTTTGAGTCAATTGAAGAGATTCAACGTGAATCGCCGCGTGCTTGGCAGGCAAACCATGCCGATGACTTTTCAGCATGCATTGAGGATTGGAAAAAAAGTTGGCAAAGTGCATTGTGTCCGGAGGGGATTCCTTTGATTGTGATGAAATGCATTTGGAAGAATAAATAAAGAGTTCTTAAAAAATAAAAATAATTGGTTTTACTTTTTGGGCACATTAGTTAATGAGTTTCTCCCATTTCACTTTACACAAAAGGTAAAAGAAATCGATATTGGCTAATCAGATCAAGACCTGCATAACCAGAACAATCTTACCCTTTACTGGCAACAAAACTGAATCAATCAAAAACAATAACTTTAAAGAATGCAGTTGCCCATTGAACAGTAAAGGTAACATGCATTAGGATACGTAAACAAAAAAGAAAGAGTTTCCAGACTGAATAACAGCCCCACGCCCATATTTCGGAACTAGATACTACAAGAAATGAGCCAATCCGTCCAGTTAGACTTTCGGCCATTTTTTATTGTTGTTGTTGTTGTTGTTGTTGTTGTTATTGTTATTATTATTATTATTCGATACACGAATCAGATTAACGCTAAACGGAATACTCTTTTCTCGAATGCTTGGCAATGCCACAGCCTTGAATACCGGCGGTCTGTTACAGGTTGACAATGGTTGTCCAAAACGAGATCGCCGTGTAATATGATAATCGGCGAGTGAATTCCTGAGGAATGCTGAAAAGAGGTGACTTAATCTCTCCGTGCCCGAAGGACGCGCGTTGTGCATAATGAATTTTAATTAGGCTTGCGCAGAAAAAGTTAACAATTAAAGAGGTCACTTTGCGGCAGCAACGCGTTGCGTGTCATGAAAGTAATCAATCATATTGAATTTCAGTTTAAAAAAACTTATGGTTTGGTTTGTCGTGTACACGCTTTGTGTAAATAGATCGGGACTTACAGTTTAAAGTGGATTCCGAACCACCAACAAACAACCATTCATGCCACCGCCAGGATTCGAACCTGAAGCCTGGGATACCAAGAGGGCTCATAAACTTCTAGAGCAGTGGTTCTCAAAGGAAGATTTCCAAGTGCGGCCCGTGGTATTCCAGAGAAAAATACACACACACACACAATCCTTCGTCATTACTACTACTCAGAATCAATACTACTACTACACCACACCACTGTGCCTAGAGCCGAGTTGCCCCTTTACAGTTTGGGAACGATGTGGGGGAGAAGAGGTCAGATTGGTTCTGAGACGCTCTACGGTCCTATGAGACAGGAACCTACAACTTAAAGGGGATTCCGTACTACTCACAAACATCCATGGCACCGCCAGGATTCAAACCTAAAGCCTTCGGTACCAATAGCCAGAGCGCTAGCCAATTGGCCACCAGGCCACAAAAATCAAATTTTTAGTATGAAATTGAATGGATAAAACATATCGAATATTTTTTTTTTCTAATGCAGCTTGCAAATACATAGACAGTTATCTTTTATTGCTTAAACAAGTCCTGCAAACGTTACTCACTTAGCACTACCTAGGGTCCTCATGTAGCTTGAAGATAGGCTACGGAAGCAAATGCCCCCACAACGCTCTAAGATCTTATTAGACGGCTTAAAGTGGATTCAAAACCCCAACAAACATTCATGGCACCGCCGGGACTCGAACACGAAACCTGTGATAGCCACTCTGCCATAAGGCCTCTTATCGATGGCGATCGCTCAATTACGTCATCAGAAATAAATTATTGAAGAAAATAAAAAATAATTTCATTTAACTACAATAAAGTATTTACAGACATTTTTTTTTACAAACGAACGATTTAGAAATCAAATTAGAGGGGAAAAAAACAAAAAAACAATTTCAATTTCTGAATTTCGTTAAAAAAATAAACGACATAAAAATAAAAAAATTATGAATAAAAATCAAATCTAGTAATAAATCGAATATCATTCTTTTGCATGAGTTTGATTTCAGGCAGACATGTCTCGTGAAAACCAGACAAGATTTTGAATAATTAAATCAAGTCGGATATCGTTCATTGCGATTCTGAATAATTCACAGGGCACAAAAACTGCATTTCTTTTGCAAACTGTTTGCATAAAACAATATTCTACGTATACATTCGTTATTTAAACTGATTAATTTTTTTTGTTCAAAATAAAATGATTGAAAACATTTATTCAGATAATTTAAAACAGGATTAAAAAAATATTCGAACATAAATGTGCGAATACCTTTCAATAGTACACATTTAGTTTGTAAAAAGGATATTTTCCCCCAATGCAGCTGTCAAACACCGTCTTGGATGCCTTAAGGCAAGCCGCCGCACCGACGTTACTCACTTAACACTACGCAGGAGGTGCGTGTAGTAGGTGCGTGCTGTAGCCAGAAGATAAGCTACGGACGCGGAGTAACACTATCTCCGCAACACTCTACGATCCTGTTAAACCGGGACCTATGGTTTAAAGAGGATTACGAACCACTAAAAACATCCCTGGCACCGCCGGGACTCGAACCCGAAACCTGGACTCCATTACTGGTCATCTGGAACTTACTCTTCCAAGTTTGGTGTCTGATGGCCTAGTGACTAGCGCTCTGACCTTTGGTACCAGAGGCTCCAGGTTCGAATCCTGGCAGTGGCATGGATGTTTGTATTAGCCACTCGGCCATTCAGACCCTATTTTGTAAAAGGATAAATATAAAATTTTCATTTAAAATAATGAATAATCGCAATTTTTTTTTTTTTTACAACATAAGTGACGAGGTTGCTTAAATAAAGTGAAACGCAATTATTGCTTAATTTATTGTAAAAAAAATAAATAAATAAATAAAAGCCCTGTTAAAAAAAAAAAAAAAAAAAAAAAAAAAAAAATCAACAGAGGTCAGTTAAATCAATCGTTTTTGAAAATGAATCGTTCAATAAGGGATTCTGTAAGGATAGTATTTGAATTTTTTTTTTTACAAATAATTATCTGTACACGAAAAGTCAATAGCTTTTTATTCTAATTCAACTTTTTTTTTTTCACTCGGTTTTCCCCATTTGAAGGAAAAAGAAAGTTGTCTACAGAACAAAAGTAAAAGCAACCAAGCAAAAAAAAAAAAAAAAAATGTGTCACAATTCATGCAAGGTGTGATCCATTTTGAAAAAAAAAAGCACTCTTTACAAAACCGCACAGTTGAATGGCGTGCGTGAGCTTTCTTTTTCAAAAGGCCACTTCGCTGTCGCTCTCCTACTCTCATCCCACTTGTTGGAATCAGAGTATTAGTTGTGGTTGTAGTTGTTGAAAGGGACAGTTATCCGTTTAGAGTAGTTTCATAGTTGGCGTTGTATAGAAAAAAAAATGCGTTTCAATCATTTTGAATCGTTCTTTTGCTACTTGACTCGAGTTTTAATCTCTAGTTACTCGCACAAAAACGATTTATTCAAGTTACGATTAATCAATGAAATTAGTTTAAACCAGGGGTGGCCAACCCGAATGATCTTGCGGGCCATTTTGGAAATGCATCCTAACTCCACGGGTCGCATATAGAATTATATATCCTCCTATTAGATTCAGATCCAACTGTAGACATTGTTTTGGAGTGAAAAATTGAAACATAATGAGTTATTATTTTTGTGTTTACTACTATTATACTTACATTTAAACATAGATAATATAATAATAATGATGATATTAAACACACACTGTAAAGAAAGAAACACTCAAAATGAAATATAAAAAATATATGAATATAAATGAAATGAAATTATTAAAAAAAAATATTTATTTTACAATTGCATATTTGTTTCACTTAGCTTTTGCAAATCGATCTCCATTTGGGTATTTGCACATCGTAATGGGTGTTGCAGGTTAATGTCCCTTATGTTTGAGCGTGTTTTGTATTTAGACAATTTCATTTTCGAAAAAAAAAATAGTGTTAACTATTATTCTTACATGTGAACAGAGATATTAGAGAGTTTTTGCATACCGTACGTTAGTTACCGTAGGACTTCCGTTAGCTTTTTCACCCTAGCGCGCATGCTCAGTTCCCTTATGAGCATGCGCGCTAGGGAGAAAAAGCTAACGGACGTCCTACGGTAACTAATGTACGGTATGCAAAAACTCTAATATACTAATAAGGATACTACACGTACATTGTAAAGAAATATATAAAATAAAAATATATTAAATGAAATTATTAAAAATATATAAATATAAATGAAATAAAAAAAATGTAATTATTAAAAAAATATTTATTTTACTAGTACGATAGTTGGTTCTCCACTCTTTCACTTGGCTTTTGCAAATCGATGCGCGCGCATCATGAGTTCGCAGAATATAATTTAATTATTTTGTATCTCATAACTATAAACTCATAAATAAAACAGGCATTATCTGCCCTAATTCGCAAGAATATCATTTCAAAATCAAAGTAATTTTTTTAACATTTTTTAATACATTGACCATTATAAAATAAATATATTTTGTAAAAAAGTGATCGATCTCACGGACCGGAAAAATGTTCAAGGCGGGTCGCGGGTTGGCCAACCCTGATTTAAATATTTTAAATTCTGTTTCATAATCAAGCGGTTGATTTCAACAGAAACATTGAATCGATATTTATGAATGTTACAAAGTTGAATTAAATTAACTATTGCACAAAAGAACAACAATAATAATAACAATAATGCTTTAAAAAGATTTAAAGATCCTAAAATATAATATTAATTCAAAGTATTCAATAAAACCCCTTTTTTTTCTAAGTTACGGCTATAGAATTATCCAATACTTTAAACTCCGTTAAAAATTTGAATAAAATATAATGAACATTTATTTGGATTTTACATAAAAAAAATTAAAAATTTGAGCTTTTGTTATTAGATTATTAAATTCATTCATAAATAAACAAAATAACAAAAAAAAAAAATAAATAAATAAAAAATTGATTCGATTTTATACATTTATCCACGTTTTGTTTTCATTCTAATGAAAATGTATCCACATGATTACAGTGGAAACAGAATGGTTTCTAAAGTTACGGACTGCTCTAGTTATAAATGTTTTGAAATACAAACAATTTGTTACAGTTTGAAATACAAACAAACGATCCATTCATTCTTTGACTGCTCCTGCTTGTATTCGAAACTGGCTTTTAATTATTTTTCATTTGTAAAACGTGATTCAAGCGATTTATACTTAGAAAATCGGTCCTGAAAACCCTCTGGCGCTCGTTACCACAGGTTTCGGGTTCGTGTCCCGTCGGTGACATGGATTTTTATAGTGGTTCGGAATCCACTTTAAGCCGTAGGTCCCGGTCTAATAGGATCGTAGAGAGTTGCGGGGGGGTATTATTACTCCGCGTCCGTAGTTTATTTTCAAGCTACACGCACCTTCTGTGTAGTGCTAAGTGAGTAACGTCCGTGCAGCGCTTGCCTTAAGGCATAAAAAATAGCTGTCTCAGTGTCTGTTTTAAAGAAATAATTGTTGAAAGTTTCCAGAATTTCTACTACTAGGATAACGAATAAAAAAGAAGTATAAAAAAAAAATTGGCAATTTCAACCCATGTTCTTCAGCACTGTTTCTCGAGTCTCAACCTTACTAAGAACATGCAACAACAATACGTCTGTTGACGCAACTAAAAACAGTCAATACGTCTACATTTTAGGAAAAAATATGTAATAATAATAATAAAAAAAAAATTTAAATCTGCTCTGCAAATTACAAGTTATCTTGTGTGAACATTCGAGAAGGGATGAATAAACTCAGGAATAGGCCAATGTTTAATAATGCACGAGATATAGGAAGCAATGGATTGGAATACTACAAGAATGGCCAAATTCAAATAGCCGCATGAATATAGCAATGCTGAATAGATCGAGAACTTCATGAAGAAGGAATTGTTCAAGAATCTCTAAAAGAATATTCAAAAGTAAGATTAAATGCTGTCGCAAATGAAGAATTCCAAATTTTACAAGAATCACTATCACATTCAATAGCCAGTAGAATAAACATATCAAAATTGGAAAGTTCTACGCATAAATAAAGTATTCCAAATACAATAAGAAGCACTATGTAGCTCAATAGGCATAGAAAAATGCCAAAAGTTACGAATACGAAACTTCAAAAAGAAGGAATGGATCAACGCACTACGAGTACTTATAGCCATCGAAAATACAAATGTTTAAAATCCCGAACCAAAGCATGAAAAGTGATTCAAAACCATACTTCAAAATACATCAAACAGAAGCGAAATTCTCCTGAAAATTCCCGATTGGTTTGGTTTGGTTTGTCGCTCTACGGTCATCTTATGCACTCTTTTGGACTAAACAGACCGGAACCTACAGTTTAACGTGGATTCCGAACCACTCACAAACATCCACACCACCGCCAGGATTCTGAAAATTCCTGAAGACTAACGTTATTCATGAAACATTTCAAGAGTTAAAGGGTTCAAAATACCATTTTGCAATGGAGTTTTATTTGCTTGGCCCTCCTTTTCGGATAACGTCATGGACCCCTAAACCAGGACAACATCCTGTTCACACATGATAATAATAGCCGAATGCAAAACGTGCATATAGGTTGCAGAACAAACCATTACATTATGATGATTATTATTATTTTGATAATCCGTTACATTATTATTGAAATGACCTCTTGGCCATTGTCCTTCCAAATAAAAGTAATAAACAACCATTAAAGTTATTAAATGAAAGATGAATCAAAAGTAGGTTTTGGCCTAGCATTTTCTTTTCATTATGAAAAGGGGCAAAGAACGATAAACAAATATATAGATACCAAACAAATATTTCACACGGAAGTGTTTATTTGTGTGTGTAAGTCATGGTCAGGGATATAAAGCCTGCAGCAATGTATGTCAAGAAATGCGATTATTCACGTACAAATTTTGAAATCATTCAAAGGCTTGAGAACAAAACTCTCAGAATCTTAACGAATTCACTCTGGTACTTTCGTAATGGCGATATTAGACGAGCTCTCTCGACTCCAAGTTTAAAACAATTTGTTCACAAAAATTCTATAATGATATGCGAAACATCAATAACCCTGTATTAAATATCCTACAAAATTAAGATTATGATATTTCTTCCCGCAAACATAGCAAAAGACCTCGCACTGTTCTAAATATTTTAAATTAATTCCTTACAACTCCCTAGATGAAAAAAGTTCGCTTTTCTCCTAAGCTATTTTTTCTCCTAATTTGACCATTGCTCATTCTAGGTTATTACATGCAACTGATTTCATCAACATCTACATTTTTGATATTTTTGATTTTATAATTTTATTAAATAAATAATTCTCTTTTTAAAAAAAAGGGCATTTAATTATCTATTTTGCTTATTAACTCAAAGGGCATGAGACCACCGCTATGTTTCAACATTTTACAAAGAAGGAGCTAGTGGCCGCTACGCGGCCAAGAATCTCCGTAATAATCTACAATAACTAGTCAATAACTAAGTTGCGATTATTTGGGCATTGAAGCACTGTTACACGGGAGAAAAACATCACCAGAAGAAAGGTGGACGACAGATGAAAACGAATAGAACAGAAAAATATCCCTCTTTTGTAGGAGATAATGAGTCTTTACTAGATTCTATTATGTTCTCAATCTGGATAATTATTTTATAATTATTATCTCAATGACAGCAAACTGTCCAGTAATAAAATATAAATTAAAAAACAAAAGCGTTCTAAAATATGCTAGTTAAAATCAAGTTTAGAATTATTATATTTTATTTAAAACTAAAAGCAATTCAATGCTATTTGTTGTTCTAATGCAGCTGGCAATCCAGAGACAGTTAATCTTTATGCGATAAGCAAGGGCTGCAACGCTGTTACTCATTTAGCACTACCCAGGAAGCACGTGTTGCTTGAAGATAGGCTATGATCTCGAGCAACACTGCCGCCACAAAGCTCTACGAATCTATTAGACCGGGACTACTGTTTAAAGTGGATTCCGAACCTCTACAAACAACCATGGCACCGCCGGGACTCGAACCCGAAACCTGCGTTACCGAGCACCAGCCACTCGGCCCCTTTTCAATGCTATTTATAGTTATTTAATGCTATTTATTTATTTTTTAAAATTCTCGATTTACTATATTAGGGAATTCTGTACCATCGTTGTTATAGTTTGGAATATTGCAATTCATCGAACATACTTTTATAAGTGTTCTTACATTCTAAATTCTATTCTAATAAGTAATAAAACTATATTCTACAAATAGTAAACGTTGCTTAAATGTTTAAATTTGTAGAATATAATCGATTATTAAAATCGATTTCAAAAAATAAGCATTTTAAGCATTTAATCGATTAATAAAATAAGCTTTTAACATCGATTTTATTTTTTTTTAAAGATGAAAAATTCTAACTTGAAAGAAATATTTCAAAAATTCCACAACTACGTCACACGCATGCAAATTTTCACAATTATTTATATTTACAATTGAAATAAGTACTTTGAGGAAAAAAAAAGAATTAAAGTAATTTCAATAATACCTGCAATTAAGTTGAATTCCAAGGTTATAGTTTATCAAATCATTAGCTCAATGTCCTTCCTGTTTTGTTCTTATTTTTATTTGTCATTGTTGCCAACTTCTAAAGAAACTCAAATCGAAATTAGAGTTATTGGACGCTCTACAGCTTTGTTGAAATCAAGATTCTAAAAGATGTCTTCTTCGCAATTTATTCGAATCACAAAATGTCTACTATATAAATTTTAAAGTTCACATTTTTTCCATTTCTTTTCTAAATAAAAATTTCAGAATTTTTTATATTCCTAAATGATCATTATTTAACAGACATTAATTTATTACAATTTATTGGCATAATGAAACACTCATTTACTTCCTTTATTAATTGTTAAAAAATTTATCTGAAAAAAAAACACTAATATGTTTTTATAAATTTATAAATAATATAGATTTAATAATTTCATAAAAATAAATTTCATAACAAACAGGAAAAAATGAGTGAAATTTTTTTTAAAACAAAAATTTTAGCATAATTAATTGTTTTTTTTATTTCTTAATGTATGCGTTTCTCATTATTTTGTTTGTGTATATAACATAATGAGAAACGTATACATTAAGAAAAAAACGAACAATTAATTATGTTAAAATTTTTGTTTAAAAAAAAATTTCACTCATTTTTTTCTATTTGTTATGAAAATTGAAAACAATTGATTTATTAAGTTTTTTTTTAGACTTTGTCCTTGTGGGGGTAGTGTTAACTGCGTCTGTAGCATATTTTCAAGCTACACGTGCCCCTGGGTAGAGCTCAATGAGTAACAGCGATGCAGCCCTTGCTTGTGGCATAAAGATTAACTGTCTCTGTATTGCCAGCTGCATTAGAACAACAGCAACTTTGTCCTTGTAAAATCATGAAAGTTAAAAATATATTTAAAAATTAAAAAAATGCCAATTCTATTCAATAGTAGGATGGGAACTATCTTTTAATCAGACAAAATTTTAAAAAAATGTTTGAAAATTTTTTTTTCTTTTTTGCATTCTATTAAAAAATGCGCAACAAACAAAACTTATTAAATTGTAATTATAAAAGAAATCTGTAAATTTTAAGTAAATCATTTTTAATAACGGCATGATGGCATATTTTTTGGCATGACTTGAAAATAAATTGTTTGTGAAAAGCGCCAGCTTTCCGTTCATCGCATTATTTATTTTGTGTTATTTCATCCCTTATAAAATAAAAATCGAGTTCATTTAATACAGACATTTTTTTAAGAATTTATTTATATAACTTTCCCTTTTTATTCTAATTCGCATTCTAATGGAACAAAATAGTTAAACGACTTTGAGAACAAAAAAAGGTTCTAATATTATTCTTAATTCAGGTAAGTTCGGTTCAGTTAAGGTTAATAAAATTTTAACAACAGGGGTACAGGGTTTAAAACGTTCCGACGTGTTTCGAATACATTAAAATTTAAAGATTTATTAAAGAACCTTGAATATTTTTCATCCCATTAAAAAAAACTCACAAATTTGTTACATAAAATAAGAATTTAAATTGAGTTCCTATGCAGTTCTAGAAAAAAATTTATTTTCAAATAGCATTTTGAGTGTTCTTCGGAAAGTGTTGAAATTAAATTCTGATTTCTATACCATAGAAAATTACTTACGATATTAAAATGACTTATTTAAGTCACCCACCAGAGAGCATTTACCACAACGTTGAACGGGCAATGAGTGGCCACTGGACTGCAATTGATATGCAAAGTAAAATCCATTTTTTCCCCTTTTTAAAATATATTGGATGGAATTGGATAAAATTATCAAACTGACATTCAATTCCATTATTTTGCTGGATTTGCTATAATATACAATGCTTAAAACCAGGGGTAGCCAACCCAAATGATCTTGTGGGGCCCCTTTGGAAATGCAGCCCTACTTTAAACTGATCAATGCTCCTTCCGAATTTACTACTGTGCCCAAAAAGTAAAACCAATTATTATTTTTTTCAAAAACTCTTTACTTATTCTTACAAATTTATTTCATTGCCTTCAAAGTAATCCCCTCCGGACGCAATGCACTTATGCCGACTTTTCTTCCAATCCTCAATGCACGCTGAAAAAAAGTCATCGGCAGGGATGGAATTCAAATCGATTCACGTTGAATCTCTTCAATCGACTGAAAACGGTGTCCCCGGAGTGGTCTTTCGAGCTTAGGGAATAGCCAGAAGTCGCGCGGTGTGAATACGGTGGTTATGGAATGATATGGGTTTCATTTTTGGCGAAAAAGTCACAAGAATCAATGCAGTATGAGCTGGCGCTTTCAGTGTTTTCGGTACCATTCGAAATTTGATGGTCGACCAAAGGGCTCTTCGTCTTCAACGCATTCTCTGCCTTCTTTGAACTGCTTATACCCCTTGTAAACACTTCTTTCCGATATAGGAATGCTCACTGAATGCCTTCTGCAACATTCTGTACGTTTCCGCAAACAAAACTGAATGCAAGTTCTTTGCTCAATGAATTTAGACATTTCAAAAATCGCAGGAAAATCAGCTTTAGCGTCTCAACAAAGCCAAGAAAAAAAAAAAAAAAATTGAAATTCCATAATAGCCCCGGGAAATTTAAATTGAAAATGGCTCTTACTTCTTGGACACAGTAATAAAATCAGACTTTTAAAAGTTTATCCGATATCCTTTTTTTTATTCTCTTTTATTATTTCCAAATCGCTTTAGTTGAATGTAAGTGAGTGGATCAGGAGAGAGCGGCTCTACAGTAAGAGTGAAGATGCGAATGCCCTCTCAAAAGTGGGTTACCGCAACGGAGGAGTCTCTCAAGTGATAAGACGCGGGCAAAAGTGATTTGCAAGACAATTAGGGGCCCGTTATTTGTCAGGCATGAATGGGGCGCTCATGCTCGTCGGCTCATTACGGATTCTCCCGCCGTTTGAAGCTGCGAATGTGGGTGTTGGGCGAAGCGTGTCCTTTTGCTTTCTGAAGTAACCAGGTGTTGCTAAGTAGGAGGAAAAAAACAAAACAGCTTGATGCCTCGTGATGCTCATTCGAGTTGGGTTGCCGAGGTTATGAAAATTAAAAATAAAGAAATGTTTATGTTTATTTCGTACTACAGAATTAGGATTTCACCCCATTCATGCTCCATGTTAAGAGACAAACCTATTCATCATTTATATGTTGACTGCTGTGATTGAATTGGATATCGAAATTTATGAAAGAAAACTAATTTCAAATTTTTTTTTCTAATGCAGCTGGGAAGCTCTTAGACTTGCATGCCTTAAGGCCAGCTCTGTACCGACTTTACTCACTTTGCACTACTCAGGGGTTACGTGTAGTTTGAAGATGAGCTACGGACGAGGAGTAACACTACCCCCCGCAACGTCCTACAATCTTGTTAGGTCGGCACCTACGGTGTAACGTGTATTCCGAACCACTACACACATCCATGGCACCACTCGGATGGAAAACCCAAAACCTGTGGTACCGAGCGCTAGCCACTCGGCTATCAAGCTCCAAGTGAAAATAATTTAAAGTCGGAATGTATGCTAATAAAGTGATTTTACAATAAACATTACGAAAATTTTTAAACGTGTTCTATTTTATAAATGAAGTTAAATTATTAATTCCTCATATGAATTCTACATGGAATTAAAGTCAACATTATTTACAGAAGGCAACATAATATCACAACATATTAAGAATACAAAACAGTTAAGGAATTTTTCTTACGCATGAAATGTTTATAATTGCAAATGGATTTGGTTAATTTCACGCTCATATTAAAGTATTTGACTTTATTTAAATCAATTTACTTTAAAAAACAAGAAATTTTTTTGTTTGAATCAACTAGAAGCAATAACTACATTAAAGCAAAAATTATTCTGAAAAATGAGTGCTTTATATAAAAAAAAAAAGATGGTACCTCTAAAAACAAGAACAATTTTTGATTGAATCAGAAGTAGAACCAACAACCACATTAAACCAAAGATTATTCTGACAAATGCGTGCTTTATAAAAAAAATTTCTATTGAACTAAAAGTTTACAAATGATTCATTTTTAACTTGTTATTTTGCTAAAGTAAGTAGACCACAGATTCTACTAGACTTAGCTGCTTTTCGTCCATTATTAAAATAAAAACTCACCGATTTTTGTCAAAGCGCCGATCAATATCCATAAAGCTATGAGAAGCGGCTGAGCGACATATTCTAATTTCAGGGTGGCCATTTTGAAGATTCCCATTCGCGAAGGTGTCGAATCGTGCAAGATGGACTTCATGTCGTGGTGGTAGGACACCGGGAGGACCAGGGGTCCTTCGTCCGAAGTCTGGTAATCTTCTTCGTGAGAGTCCGTCTCTGGCTGTATGGCCTCGTGGTGCTGCCTGGACACAGTGTCGTCGACGATTGCTCTGGACTCATCTCCGAAAGCAGTGCCGACGGACGTTGCCAAGAATAGGAGGCAAAAGAGTTTGCAGAACTGACTAGACATACTGGTGAAAATATTGCTTCAACGAGCGACGACAAGAAAAATATCACAAATGAGCTTTATCAGAGCATGCTCTGTTGCGAAACGGTGGTCTCGAGCAGTTTGGCTGAGATTTGGAAGAATCAGAATGCAGCCTTGACATCCACTTCTTTGCTATTTCGAGATAAAACAGGCTCGATTTCGACTGCTTTTGTGTTTTTCGAAAGACAATTCTTTTTTATTTCTTTTTCCTATTGCTTTGAGAAACAACTCTCGAATAAAAGATACGGCATTCTGATGCGATTAATTGTGCGAAATGAGATCTATGTTTTTAATCTCATTCAATGTGACACAGTCTTAAATGTTTCAAATGCTGCTATCATAAATGAATTCGGTTGCTTCATGACTTAATATTTCAATCGAGCACATGATTCATGTTGGGTTGTTGTAAATGACTTATCAAGAACGAACATTTAGAATTCCCCAAAAAATGGGATGCTAAAACAGACAAGTTTAAAAAAAACTCCAGTAATTTACTTGCAGTATCTAATGAACAGTATTCTCTGTCTTCTCTATTTATAAATAAAATATTATGCACATAAGTTCTAAACTATTTTAAAATTCACGTAACTTACGCGCAGTAGTTTTTTTTATCACGTAAGTAACTCGTTGACAATGCAAAAGTTATTATCAGTCTATTTAAATAAAAGACGTTTTCTGTCCTTGGCATAGTACCGAAAAATGCAGAATCTTAACCAAATGATTTGCGAACAACTTTGAAAAAAAAAATGTAGATTTACAGTACCTTTTGTGCCAAGTGTTTCGCACCTTATATTAGAAAAACAAACACCGGTTGTAGCACAGATTCAGATACCTAGAAATATCCAAAAGCTAGACAATGAACAACGAGACACGATTCTCACGCAGAGGGTTGTTTGCAGAGTCGTCCGTAACCAACACGTGCTCGCCACCGAACCCGAAGTTGTCAGACGTGAGTCTCCTGTCATTAGCTTTTAACTGTGCGAGAAGACCTGCTCGCCACACCACAGAGATAACTTTTTCCTTTCTGCCTTCTACTCAACCTGATCCAGAAGCCTCATCACCATCACGTCACGTGACAGGCCACGCAACGTCACGAAAAGGGCCGGTTTATTGGTAAGCAACGAAAT
This sequence comes from Caerostris darwini, assembly GCA_021605075.1. Lineage (NCBI taxonomy): Eukaryota > Metazoa > Arthropoda > Arachnida > Araneae > Araneidae > Caerostris > Caerostris darwini. The sequence goes on along the minus strand of BPLQ01002483.1, from coordinate 366,426 downwards.
GCCACGACCCGATAGAGCGGGAACAACTTTCACGGGCGCCGTTTTTGAAACCTTTCTTTTTTCTCAATTCCCGATGCCGCGTGGTTTTCCACGTGGCTTCATAATGATTCTGCTTCTAAAGCAATCTACGTACTAACAGAAACTGGTTAATAATTTTTAATATGCTAGGAGGTTCTCGACAATTTTTATAACCAATTAAAATATAGTTTAAAAAAAACTAAAAAACACGCTTTTAGAGTCAATCAAAGTAAACATAAGAATAAAATGACTGACGAGAAAATGAATGTCACTGTTCTAAAAGAGTGGGGGGGCTTTGTATGACATTTTTAAACTAACTCTGCATTTCGGAATGAAACTAGTGAAAAATTATAACGATTGTTATCGAGCACCCCACGCTTTTAGAACAGTGACATTCATTTTCTCGTCAGTCATTTTATTCTTATGTTAACAACTATTTTTTTAATTTGATTAACTCTAAAAGTGTGTTTTTTTAAACTATAATATTTAAATGAGCTCCCGGTACGGAGGACTGGAACTATAGCTCTTACAATAATTTAATTGTGAGTAAAACAAAGGCTAAATGCGAACAGGTCGAGCCAGCCAAGTTTCGAACAGGGAATCTCCTAACCCGTAGTCAGGTGCGTTACCCGTTGTGCCGATGTCCCACGTAGGTTTGAATCTCTTTACTGAATACTTTCATTCTACATGGGTTAAATTGCTCTTCATAAGTTAAAATAAAACCACTCATCCTGGCGATCCCAATCATGATGATATAATAAACTTATCAAAATATTTTAGTGTCGTCGGTCCTTGATAAGCCTCCAATGTTTAAATGAAATCTGATCGCTTAAAGTAGGGCAAAATCGAGCCCAAAGAGTCAGTTACAAACAAACAAACATACAGGTGAAACTAATAAAAGCGTATTAAAAAATGCTAAACATCCAGCAGAAAAAATTCAAATCTATTTAAATGTTTCAACTTTTTTTATTTTTTTTTATTTCCAATAGCAGATTATAAACAGTTACAGCAAAAAAAAAAAAAAAAAAAAAAAAAGAACAACGAAAAATAAAAAAAGAACAGAGAATACAACAAAACATGCTGAAACAGAGTTCATTCATCTAACATATTGCCAAGCTGTAGATCTTCTAGCCACTGAAAAGTGTTACCAGGTGCACCACGGGGAGGTAGATCTTTTACGCACCTCCGCTTCAACTTAAATAATTAATTTTTTTTTGCTACTTTTTAATTTTAATTGTTTATTAATTATGCCATGATCTCGTTTGCTCCTTTCCCTTTATTTTCTTCCCCTTTAATGATAATTTTTCTTTAATTTTTTTACTATTTGGACATGACCACTGCCTTTTTTACCAATTGTTTTTGTACGCCTAATTGCATAGCTTTGGATTTCAGGCCATAACTGGCCAAGGTACTCCGTTAAACGTAGACTGACTGACGGACAGACAGAAGAAACCTCAGGTTGTGGAATTGTGGAATTTCATTTCACAATGCGTAACGATCAGGCACAGGTTATGCTATAAGCCAGCATCTAACACGAGTCTATGGCGACCTTCGATAATGAGGAAGTTTCAACGAGTTTTTAAAACAAAAATATTAAGGTCATGCTTCCATTAATGAGAACTGGTCTTCCAATCTGTTCTTAGGCAGTTTTTATTTATTCATTTATTTTTTTTTTAAATTTAGCTTTGACAGGCATGTAGTATAGCGTGAAGAGAGGAAAAACAAAATGCATGTATGAATAGAAGAAGCGTTTAGAAGTATGTGTAATTTCTACCACGGGAATGTGAATCACACGATTTAGATTAGGGTTAAGATTAGCGACATCCAATTTCTATGTGAACATTAAAATATAAATACTAATTTTTCCATGACAGGAATAATTATTTATTTAGAATGAAATTTATCAATGTCGTTGAATCTATAGTACCTGTTAGGTTTTTCCTTTCTTCTTAAGATGTAATATAAAAAGAAAAGCTTTTTGTTGAATGCTATAATAGAAAGAATCATTTAAATTATTAAATGATGGTTTTGAATTTCTGTACCCTTCAATGAAAAGCAATGAATTCCTTTACCTTTTCCTACTTAAATTTTTTTTACTGTGAATTTAAAATGCTATATATATATATATATATATATATATATACATACATTGTAGCATTGCAGGTTTGGTTATTGAATAATAACCAGTCTTAATTATTCCAAAATTAATTATTAAGACTAATAATTAATAATAATAACTAATATAGCTTAAAAAGTCGTTCAATTTAAAAGGCTTTTAAAATCTTATCAATTTCTGAAATATTTTATTTTATAAGCATTTACATATAATTACAGAAAACATTTTGGAATAATTAAGACTGATTATTATTCAATTACCAAACCTACAGTGTGTAATAATTAATTAACAGAATTAATTAATAATACTTTGTCTTAACAATTAATTTTATATAATAATATATATATATATATATACATGTATATTTAGATATTAATGATTGATAATTAATATTTAACCGATAATTTGCAAAAGTGGTATACGTCAAAGTGGTATACTAACTTTGTGCGCAATGATTCTTATGCTACAATAGATTTTACCAATATTTTTTCATAGGTAGAAAATACATAACATGAGCGTTACTTGAAAATAGTTTCATATGAAATTTGGATTATCATTAAATCTGTCGTCGAAAAGAAAAAACAAATTATAATAATGAAAAAAACAATGGAAAAAAATTCGTGAATTAGTAAATGAAACAAAATATGGGCTAATACATACATCTCTCTATATATTTTCTTCCTAATTGATTTCCCTGAAGATTTAACGTATGGAAACATTAGAGTTGAAAAACGACCAACATAAAGATGCATTTTTTAATAATGGATTGTTTTATTAAATCCCAAATTAAATATAATTTTTTGAATAATTTTATTTCGTTCACTAGTGTAATACAAGGTTTACAATTCGTTCAATTTGAAAGGCTTTTATTTAAAACATCTTTTTAATTTCAAAAATATTCTATAAGCACTTACATATATGATTACGAAAAACATTTTGGAATAACATAAAGATTGATTATTATTTAATTACCAAAACTATTTATTTGTTATTGCTGATAACTAAAACAATTTAAAGTTTGTTTCCTATTTATTGGACCCCACACAAAATAATAAGGAGGCCTACAGCATAAGTAAACAATCGAATACGAATTTTTTAGATTCATAAGCTACGGACGCGGAGTAACACGACCTTCGAAACGCTCTACGATCCTGTCAGACCGGGACCTACATCTTAAAGTGAATTCCGAACTCTACAAACATCCATGGCACCGCCTGGACTCGAACCGAAACCTGTGACGCAAGATAGATTGATTCTTGTGATTTATTCACAAGAATCTATCAAAGAAATTGTATAGAGAAATTCCAAACACTTGCTGGTGATCTCATGTAAAGGTAGGAGGAGGGGGGGGCAGCTTCAGTTGTGATGGAGCACCAGTTGGTAGAAGTCTGGCTCGACTCCATGACAGACCTTTTTATGGGGTAGGGTTGTCATCCGACGCTCTTCAGTCATATTAGATCGAGACCTATATTTTAAAGTAAATTCCGAACCACTACACCCATCCATGGCGCCGCTGGGATCCGATCCCGAAACCTGTGGTACCGAGCGCCAGAGATCTAATTACTCGGTCATCAGACCCCGAAAAATCATACAATAGTTGCCAATTTTATAGATTTTACTTGGATAATTTAAGGGCCAGAATGGCCGAGTGTCTAGCGCTCTGGCTGTCGGTATTACAGGTTCGAGTCAAAGCGATGCCATGGATGTCTGTAGTGTTTCGGAATTCACTTTAAGATGTAGTTCCCGGTCTAACAGGATCGTAGAGCGTTTCGAAGGTAGTGTTTACTCCACGTCCGTAGCTATCTTCAAGCTGCACGCACCTCCTGGGTATTGCTAAGTGAGTAACTTCGGTGCAGCGCTTGCCTTAAGGCATCGAAGACAACTGTCTAAGTGTTTGCCAGCAGCATTAGAACAACAACAACAAAAAAAAGTTGGATAATTTCAATCTGGGGGTTCATCTTTTACAGGAACTAGCTTCTGATTGTTTTCAATGATACTAATCCTTACTTTCGAAATTGAAAAAAAAAAAAAAAAAAATCCTTTTTCTCAGCATTCTTGTTTTTATTTAATTATTTTTTCCGTGGCCTATTTCTTTAACTACGACCGGACGGGAATGCTATATAAAGCGGAATCTGCGAGCGAGACCAAATTCATTTACAAAAAGGTCCGCGGAAGAGGAAGTGAGATCTTCTAGATCTGAACAGAAGCGTCGCTTCCGTGGAATTCGTGACATTTCAGGGATGGCTCGGAACTCGAATTCCGCAGCAGAAAAACGACCTTTTTTCCACTCATGAACACAAAAGACGAAAATAAGGATTGATAAAAATCTCACGCGTTCTTGTACAAGCGCGCAGTTTAAGGACACTCGTAGGGTTAGAAAGTTAAGGCTGCAAATCATTTTCCGATTTAACACAAAAACAATAATGTGACGAAATTAGGTTTCAGGACTAACTCAAAAACATCTTCGTAACCGTGATGCGATAGAGTCGTGCATTTTTAACAGTGACATTTTCCAAAATAAGATACAATAATTTATTTTTTGATGAAAAACATATGTTCATTATAAGTTCACAGATCATTTAATGGACTGCGAATGCATACATCATGCTTTAAAATTTATTACAAGGAATCTATTACAAATTTATTTCTGATACGTCAATTTAATAGCCTATTTATCTTCAATCAGTCTCGCATATTATCACACTCATCATCATCATTGGCGCAACAGCCATGTGGTCAGCCAAGGTTGTCTGCCTACTGGCAGATTTCGAGAGAAGAAATGTTTTGTTTTTACGAGGTAGGATTGTCAGTCCTATGCTCAATTTTCTACATTCATTTTAAACGGGGACCTACGGTTTAAAATGGATTCAAAACCACTACAAACATTCGATGCATCGTTGGACTCGAACTCAAAACCAGTGGCTCCGAGTGCCAGAGTGCTAGTCACTCGGCCATCAAGCCCCTAGTATAACGCTAAAAAGCAAATAATGTTTTTAATTTTTTTCTAATGCAGCTGGTAAACACTTAGATACGCTTTAAGCCAAGCGCTGCACCGACTTTACTCACTTAGCACTACCCATGAGGTGCATGTAGGTTGAAGATTCGCTACGGACGCGGAGTAACACTACCTCCGCAACACTCTATGATCCTGTTAGAACGGGACCTACGGTTTAAAGTTGATTCCGAATCACTGGCAAACATCCATTGCACCGCCAGGACTCGAACTTGAAACCTGCTGTACAGAGCTCCAGAGAGCTAGCCATTCGGTCATTCAGGCCCCAGTTTTTACTAAATAGGATTGCTAGTCGTATGCACAATTCTCTACAGTCATTTTAAATCGGGACCTACGGTTTAAAATGGATTCCGAACACTACAGACATCCAACGCATCGCCGGGATTCAAACCCGAAACCTGTGGCACTGAGCACCAGAGCGCTAGTCACTCGGCCATCAAGCGCCTAATATAACGCTAAAAAGCTAATAATGTTTTTAAATTAAAAGGAAATAAAAATAATCATAAACTTCTACTCATGACCATTCTTTTATGACCATTGAAATACCAATATTTTATATTTTATATCCTGGAATTGAGAATATGTAAAAAAACCCACACCATTATTAATAATGCTTATGACCCAGGTGGTTTTCTATAAATACGTGCTTTCACTTCGTGGATGACAGACTAGGTCTCAAACCATGGATCGTTTTTAATTTGAATGCATATACTACTGTGCCCAAAAAGTAAGACCAATTTTATTTTTCAAAAATTCCAACAGCAGCAAGGTCTCTAGTTGTAAATCGACGGTTTGCAAGCACCAAATCTTTCATTTTTTGGACATGAGCTTCGTAGGTTGAGGTGGAGGGTCGACCAGAGGGCTCTTCGTCTTCAAAGCGTTCTCTGCCTTCTATTTAAACTGTTTATACTCACCGAATGCCCACCGATTGCACACCGAATGCCTTATGCAACATTCTATACGTTTCTGCAAAGCAAAATTGAATGCAAGTGCTTTGCTCAATGAATTCGGACATTTCAAAAATCTCCATTAGAATCCGTTTTAGCGTCTCACAAAGCCAAGCGCAAATCAAACGCTCATGAATACTTTGACATCAAATTTCACACAGATGTCAAGGACAACCTAAAAAAGGATGAAAAAAAAAAAATTGAAATTCCATGAGCCCCGGGAATTTTAAATTGACAATGGTCTTACTTTTTGGACAGAGTAGTATGTTTGATATTTCATGATTGCTTAGTGTTTATCAGTCCACGTCCATCATTCAAAAATGTGTTATCTTAAATAATTACCTATTAATGAAAATTTGGAAGCAAATTATTGCATGACCTCATTCGTTTCATGAATATTTAAAACTGAATAAATGCTTCATTTATGAGTCAAAAGATTTTTTTTTCTTTCCAATGCAGCTGGCAAACACTTAGACAGCTTGGTCATGGATGCCTTAAGGCAAGCGCTGCACAGACGTTACTCACTTTGCATTACCCAGGGGGCGCGTGTCAATTGAAGATAAGCCACGGACGTGGAGTAACAATGCCCCCGCAACACTCTACGATCCTATGAGACCGGGACCTACGGTTTAAAGTGGATCCCGAACCACTGCAAACATCCATGGCATCATCGGGACTCGAACCCGAAACCTACGGTACCGAGCGCCAGAGCGCTAGCTATTCAGGCCCATGAGTCAAAAGATAGAAATAGCCTTTTTATTAATAAAAACCTGTAGATGGGAATTTCATCAAGGCTCAATCCATGCCATAAAATTTACATTTCTTAAGAGCAATACAAATTGTCTTTGAAACAACACAAATCAAACGAGAAAAGCTTTCATTGCGTAGATGGTTTGGTTTGTCGGTCTACGGTCATCATGTGCATATAAAGGCTAAACAGACCGGGACCTACAGTAGCGCAGATGAAATCACTTTTAAATAATTTTTTTAGTTGTTCTGGGATTGATTTTGCTAATTATTTATTAAAAAGAACCGATTGAATAGATTGACTAGACTTTTCTCATTGACAAACGGGCACCAAACTATTGAAACAGGAGAGACTCAAAAAGAAAAAGAAAAAAAGCTAAAAAGACCCAACATTTCCCGTGATTCATTTCTGCACTAAATCCAAAATTAAATTCTATTTTTCTAATAATTTTGTCTTGTTAATGTGTGCAATATTAGAGAGTTTATGCATACCGTATTTTGGACGTCCGTTAGCTTTTTCTCCCTAGCGCGCATGCTCATAGGAAACATTATTACAGATATGCATGCGCAATTTCCTATGAGCATGCGCATTAGGGAGAAAAAGCTAAAGGACGTCCAAAATACGGTATGCAAAAACTCTCTATTATCTTCATAGCTAAAACTGATTACTTATAACATTTGTAAGGCAAACAGATTGGGACTGGGAGTGATTGGGTTGAGATACTTGAGACACAGGTTGCAGAACTCACAGCTTTATTGACATACACACCACACACATACAATTAGAGACGTACACTATTTAATATATTTTAAATTAAGATAACTATAGATTCGTGAAAGGATTCTCCTTCTAAGCAGAAAATACGATACTCGACTACGCGCCGAAAGCGCGAAATATACGTTTTTGCCCGGTAAGAGTCTGCAGGCCAACTGACCCTTTCTCCTTTTCTTTCCAAGGGCGCGTTCTTATCAGTGCGCAGGAGGAAGCATGGTTACACATTCGATTTAAAATTTTGCACACTTCATTTTCGGTGCTTAAGAATTTGATCCCCAATTCATGATTCATTTGAGTTTGTAATGGCCGAGTGGCTAGTGGTTTGGCGCTCAGTACCACAGGTTTCGGATTCAAGTCCATGGATGTTTGCAGTGGTTCGGAGTCCACTTTGAACCGTAGGTCCCGCTCTAACAGGATCGTAGAGCGTTGTGGGGGGTAGTGTTACTCAGCGTCCGTAGCTTATCTTCAAGCTACACGTGTTCCCTGGGCAGTGCTAAATGAGTAACAGCAGTCCTTGCTTATTGCATAAAAAGACAACTGTCTAAGTGTTTGCCAGCTGCATTAGAAAAAAATCTCTGATGTGTGCAATCGATCTTGATTTTCTTACGATTATTTCTTATATTCAAGTGGATCCTAATAATTGACGCAAAGTGCATCCTAGAGAATTCATTATTATTTTTAAAAAAGTAATGTAAGACACCATTTTGATATGTGTGAATGACATTCCATACTAATGAAATATTTTGAAATTTTTCTTTGTTCTAATGCAGCTGGCAAACACTTCGACAGCTGTCTTAGATGCCTTCAGGCAAGCGCAGCATCAACGTTATTCAATTAGCACTACCCAGGAGGTGCGTGTAGCTTCAAGGTAAGCTACGGACGCGGAGCAACATTATCGCCGCAACGCTCTACGATCCTATGAGACCGAGACCAGAGATAATCATAATTTTATTCAGATAATTTAAAACAGGATTAAAAAAATATTCGAAAATAAATGTGCGAATACCTTTCAATAGTACACATTTAGTTCGTAAAAGGATATTTCCCCCCAGTGCAGCTGTCAAACATTTAGATATTTGTCTTGGATGCCTTAAGGCAAGCCGCCGCACCGACGTTACTCACTTAACACTACGCAGGAGGTGCGTGTAGTAGGTGCGAGCTGTAGCCAGAAGATAAGCTACGGACGCGGAGCAACATTATCCCCGCAACACTCTACGATCCTGTGAGACCGGGACCAACGGGTTTAAAGCGGATTCCGAACCACTACAAACATCCATGGCACCGCCGGGACTCGAACCCGAAATCTATGGTAGCGAGCGGCAGTGCACTAGCCACTCGGCCATTCCCGCCCATACTTTGAAAATAGGTTTGATATCTCAATAAGTTTTCGACATACGTGACAGATTCTTATGCTGGAAATAGATTCCAGTGATAGGAGAGCGAATCCAGTGCAAGGCAAAACGGGGGAGTGGGGTGTGTTCTATTCGACAGGAAGATTATTCGAATCCATTCACGGAATACCTGACGTAGTGAAGCATCTTCTGTTAATTTGTCGAGTTCAGTTACCCGAGCTTTCTTGGAGGTAAATCGCCCATGTAGGCCAAGTGTGTTTGCTATGGCCAGTGTATGTGGCCACTGCTTAAGCGATTCAATAGCAGGAGCCTCTCTTTGCACATCGGAGAGTTAAGTAGGTCAACATTGGAAGAAAAACGCTTATGAGACGTCATTAAAGTTACTATTAATGCCAGATAAAAAAAATTTAACGGAAAAAATGCCAGAGTTAGCGAGAATCGTATTTCGGATAGAGGAGCAAGGAACTGAAATGAAGCTATTTTTAGCAACATTGCAGAACAAAATATCCTTTACTAAAATATCCTTTCCTCCTCCTATATTTCCTTCCATCCTCCTTATCCTTTCCTTCCGTTAAAATATACTTTTTTTATCCTTTTATCCAAAATATCCTTTTTTTTATCCTTCTATCCTTTCCATCCTTTCTTTACTTCTATCCTTTATATCTTTTCTATCCTTCATCCTTTTTTTCCTTCTATCTTTTTATCCTTCTATCCTTTTTTTCCTATCCTTTATCCTTTCTATCCTTTATCCTTTCTATCCTTTATCCTTTTTATCCTTCTATCCTTTTTATCACTTATCTTTTTTATCCTTCTGCCCTTTTTATACTTTCTATCCTTTTTATCCTTCCGTCCTTTTTATACTTCCGGCCTTTCTATCCTTTATCCTTTTTTCCTTATCCCCAAAATATCCTTATACTTTATCCTTTTAAATATCCTTAGGCATTGCTAGGAAATAATACCTACAGAATTAATTATTAGGCTAGTACAAAATTTTAATGTTTCATTGAATGATTGAAATGAATAAAATTAAAGGAAATGATTCCGACCCTCTCCACACATTCATGGCACCGCCGGGACTCGAATCCGAAACCTCTGGTACTGAGAACTACCACTCGGCTATCAGGCCCCGAAATATTTATTCTACTATATATATAAAGAACAGAACGTGATAACTGGAAGGAAGTATAGACGTATTTTCCAGCCTAAAGATTTGTTATGCTGCTTGGCATAGAGAGGAAAATTGTTTTGTTTCAGCTTTGCTTCGAATTTCGAACCTACTACTACTACTACTATTAGTACTATTACTACTACACCACACCCCACCACACCGCATCACATCACTGTGACTAGAGCTGAGTTGTCCCTTTACAGTTTGGGAATGATGTAGGTGAGAAGTAGTCTGATTGTGTCCTGTGACGCTCGACGATCCTATTAGACCGGGACCTACGGTTTTAAAGTGGATTCCGAATCACTACAAACATCCATGGCCCCGCCGGGACTCGAACCTGAAACCTGTAGTACCAAGCCCCAGAGCGCTAGCCACTCGGCCAACAGTCTCTACATCTTTAATAAAAAAAACAACGAATTTTTAAATTTATCGAAATAACGAGGGCGCATTATAAGATCATCGAATGCGATTCCTGCCGATTATTTTTGGAAAATTCGTAAGAATTATCGCTGACAGCTGAGGAGTCGATTGCTTTGTATTTTCCGCACATAGCACTTCGCTTGTTAACGACGCAGCATTATCGCGTTGACCGTGACATCTGTCGTTTTGTAAGGCTTGTTTTTGTCATACAGTTTACTCAACTAACATCTGTGCAATTTATGTTGATGAGAGAACCATTGAATAACAGTTCATTTTAGAAACATTTCTGGGTTACGGTACTTTCGTTCACCGGTTAACACCGCTACCGGATACAATTTTCCTGTAAAAAGCAATTTTTTTTTTTATATAACAGAAAAATTGAATTTTTAAAATAAATTAAAATGCAATAGTCATTAAAAAAATACATCATTCTGTTTTAAATAAGGAAGTCATAGATAAAAAAACAAGGATTTTTATATTACTAAATAAGAAATAACATGGGTGATGTTAGGTTTTGAAAATTGAAAAAAAGGAAAAGGTGTGATTAGAATAAAAGCTCCAGTTTGAAATTATTCGGCAGAGTGATTTTTTTAGTCTCCATTAGATGAAACGCCTCACATTTTATCTTTCTAATGCAGATGGCAACCATTTAGACAAATATCTTTGGTGCCTTAAGGCAAGAGCTGCACCGATGTTACACACTCAGCACTACCCATGAGGTGTGTGTAGCTTGAAGATAAGCTGCGGACGCGTAGTAACACTACCCCCGCAACTCTCTACGATCCTGTTAGACAGCGTTTAGAGTGGATTTCGAACCACTACAAACATCCATGGCACCACGAACCGGAAACCTGTGGTACCGAGCGCTAACCACTCGGCCATTGAGACCCTGTTCTGCAACATTTTTTTTTCCCAATGCTGCTGGCAAACAGACATGGACGTCTTAGATGCCTTAAGGCAAACGTTGCACAGACGTTACTCAATCAGCACTACCCAGGAGGTGCGTGTAGCTTAAAGATAAGCTATGGGCGCGGAGTAACAATGCCCCCACAACGCTCTACGATCCTGTTAGACCGGGAACTACTGTTTAAAGTGCATTCCGAACCACTACAAACGTCTATGGCACAGCCGGGACTCGAGCCCGAAACCTGCGGTACCGAGTGACAGAGCGCTGGCCACTCGGCCATTCAGGCTCTGTTCTGCAATATAAGTTACATAATAAATCTCGTCCATAAACTTAAAAGTGACACATCGAATCATTTAGCAACCATAAAATGTGTAAAGAAAAAGCATTTTCTTTTCCTTTTTACTCGGAAAAACAGAACAGTGAATTAAAAATAAAAATCGGAATTTTAAAACACGCTGGAGCATGGTCCATTGCGACTTCCATATTAGTTTAGTTTAGTTTGTCGCTCTACGGTCATCTAGTGTATATGAGGACTAAACAGTTTAAAATGGATTCCGTACCACTCACAAACATCCATTGCAACGCCGGGACTCGAACCCAAAACCTGCGGTACCGAACGCCAGAGCCCCTTCCATAAAATAAGAACATTAAATGAACGATTTGTTTGGCAAAAAAGTGATTTCTTGTGAGGTGACAAAGAATACAGAATGACAGACGAAAGCGAAAATGTATCTAAACCACTGAATTTCGCAGACATGAAAAGATAATAAAGTTTTTAGAAGAGGAAAGGCATTGTGAAAAAATATTTTTAAATTGTGAAATTTTTTTTTTAACATTACGAAAAAATATGTTTAAAGACATTTTCTGATACTGGTAAAAAAAAAAGACATAAAGGCACTTTGACATTAAAAATAAATATTTAAACATCCAGTCATCCCTTCAAAGAGCATAACAATGCACTCTATTTAGTTTTTAGCCTCATATAAATCTCGTATAATTAGAATAAGGTAAGTTTGATCCGCTTTTCAAATAGAGAGTTTTTGCATACCGTATTTTGGACGTCCGTTAGCTTTTTCTCCCTAGCGCGCATGCTCATAGGAAATATTATTACAGATATGCATGCGCAATTTCCTATGAGCATGCGCGCTAGGGAGAAAAAGCTGACGGACGTCCAAAATACGGTATGCAAAAACTCTCTGATATGATTTATTTATTGAAAGATTATTATAACTTATCTTTCTGAATTCAAATCAATATATGGGATCCATTCAGAATACCGTTTCTGCGTATAAGATGCAATTCTGCGTAACACAAGATATTCGAGACTAGAGAAAGTACTCAAACGATGCAATTTTTTTTCTCACAGCCATAGTATTTTTTTAGGAGAGAAAAAACATGTTGGCTCTTCTTAAACCAGTTTTCACGATCGCCGAGATTTGCACGGAGAACGACACTTTAACGACACACGCGCACATCTAAAACAAACAGTCGTCGCATCTACCGGTGCGAATGACACGCGCGCAATTCCAGCGACTCCTCGAACTCGGAATGCGTGAAGAAGATGACATAAAAAAGACGCGTTGCGCGATCGCGACCTTGACAACACACTCCTTTTCCTTCCCCCTTCGAATGGCTGTCACACCTAATACAATGCAGGGTTGGGAGCAAACATACTTCTCACGTGACATTTACTGTGCCCAAAAAGTAAGACCCATTATATTTTTTTTCAGAAACTCTTTATTGATTCTTCCGAATTTATTTCATCGCCTTCAAAGTAATCCCCTCCGGACACAATGCACTCATGCCAACTTTTTTTTTCCAACTCTCAATGTATGCTGAAATGTCATCGGCAGGGAGGGCCTTCAAAGCGCGCAACGATTCACGTTGAATCTCTTCAGTCGACTCAGAACGCTGTTCCCGGACGGGTCTTTTGCATTTAGGGAATAGCTAGAAGTCGTACGGAGTGAATACGGTGGTTGTGGAAGGATACTGGTTTCCTATTTTTGGAAAACGTCACGAAGAATCCATGCAGTGTGAGCTGGCGCATTCAGTGTTTCCGGTACCCATCGAGATTGGACGCGTTTGAGGCCCGAAATGGAATGGACCGATCCTTTTGAAATTCCAACATCATCAGTAAGGTCTCTCATTGTAAATCGACGGTTTGTATGCACCAGATCTTTAATTTTTCATATGCCAGCACTCCTTTTTATTTCCCCTTCGATCGCACACATAATACAATAGAGGATTGCCGGTTGGGATCAAGCATACTTCTCACATGACTTTTACAGTCGTCACTATTTTCAAAAGAAAGGGTTCATTTTTTTCAGCTGTAAACAGATGTTAATTCAATGTTTCTAAATATTGTTCATTTCTATTTTGTTGTTGTTCTAATGCAGCTGGCAATACAGAGACAGTTCATCTTTATGACATAAGCAAGAGCTATACTGCTGTTACTCACTGAACACTACCCAGGGGGCCCGTGTAGCTTGAAGATAAGCCACGGACGCGAGTAACACAGCACTCTACGATTCCGAAACACTCCAAACGTCCATAGACTAGAACTCGAAACCTGTGGTACCGAGCGCTATCCACTCGACCATTCAGGCCCCGCATTTCTATTCTATCAATAAACTTTCTCTCCAAAAAGATTAAAAAAGGAAATAATCATTTATATGAAGTTTTTGTAATAGCATACTTTCTATTTCATGCAAAATGACCAGAATTAAAAACCAAAAGAACATTTCTTCTGTCTATTTGTAATAAATCTCGTTCAAACTTAAAAGAGACATATTGAAGCATTTATCAACCATTAAAGTGCAAACAAAAGCATTTTCATTTCCTTTTTTCTTGGAAGAACGGAACGGTGAATTAAAAATCAGTGCTGACGGATCAGTGGCCCTTCTTGACGGATTTTCTTAAAGGCACGTTTCTCAAGAAGAAACAGAAGAGTTCTGCGACAAGTGGACAAGAAGTATCGTTTTGGTTATTTTCTCTGTGACTGAATAGGTCGGAGTTTTCGCCTGTTTTCAAAGTGAGCCCCTTCTGGTTTCATATATCACGCCGTGTGGAATGGAAGCAGGTAAAATGCAAGAATGGGGAAATTAAAATGGCAAATGCATTAGAAAACAAATTTTTTAAAAACTATATATGAATGATTTAAAGACTAAAATGACAATTACAAGATAAAACAAAATGTATAAAAACAGATAAAATTAGATAATAGAAAGTTTTTGCATACCACATTTTTATAATACGGTATTTTTTTCTCCCTAGTGCGCATGCTCATAGGAAATTGCGCATGCATATCTGTCATAATATTATGAGCATGCGTGCTAGGGAGAAAAAATTACCGTATTATAAAAATACGGTATGCAAAAACTCTCTATTGATCGAATTAAAATTTGTTTATTCTAAAACCATGTCAGTGGCATCGTATACCAACATTGCCAATGCCGATTTCTACGTATAAGTGTGATAATTAAGGTCTACAACAGACCGGATGTATTGGATTTGTCGTAGACTCGAGAACTGTGGAAATTTCCGTTTGGAGTAAACTGCACATGTGTTTCTAATCGATATCTTAAATTTTCATTTCATTTCATTTTTAATAGATTTCTGTATATACATAAAATGTTTGTAACTAAAAATTAAAGTGGTCCCATGAGCCTGAAAGTGGTCCTCTTTTTGAAGCAGTTATATGTCTAGCACAGACCGAGACGTTACAGCGTATTTAAGACTTCTCAATTCTCATTGAGGGGCCTGATGGCAGAGTGGCTAGCGCTGTGGCGCTGGGTACCAGAGGTTTTCGGATTCGAGTCCCTGCGGTGCCACGGATGTTTGCAGTGATTCGGAATCCACTTTAAACCGTTGGGGGTAGTGTGACTCCGCTTCCGTAACTTATCTTCAAGCTGTACACACCTCCTGGCTAGCGCTAAGTGAGTAACATGCTTATGGCATTCAAGACAACTGTCTAAGTATTTGCCAGCTGCATTAGGAAAAAAAATATTATCATCGAAATGGATTTCGTAGTGCATCTCAGCAAGGAAGGCTTTCCTCCATCTGGGTTCCGCATGATCTTCGTCAACATAAAATTAAAACAAATAAAATTAAATAACCCAAATGATGCTTTTATCTTCACGAGTTTTTGCTTTGTACTTATTTCCCACTTGTTTTCGGGCTCGAACTACTTTTAGGGTCCTTTTTTCAAATTGCATTATTATTTCGAATTGGGCTCTTTTTTTCGTATCAAGCAGCAGCAGAATCCTGTAGGCGCTCGTTTTCCATTATGTGGTATATAAATACAGATGGGAATTACCCCAAAAGGTCATCCTGCGGTTGCACTCGCGTTGTTGTTTTTTCATGTGTTCTTCCCTGCTCAATCTTGCTTAAGGATACAAGATAAAATCTTCTGATTAGCAGCCTGTTTCATCATGGCTGAAGGCGATCGTTACAGCAATGTTTCTATCTGAAAACTGATAGAAAAAAAACCGAAATGGTTGTGAAAGGAGGAAACAACAACATACTCTATACCTCCAGCTCATTATAGTTTATGCTGTTATCGAATACATGACTTCAAATCTTATAAACAAAAGGAAACAGTCGCCATTAAGTTACAAATTTTATAACTACATGAAGTCGGGGCCTGATGGCCGAGTGGCTAGCGCTCTGACGCTCGGTACCCCAGATTTTGGGTTCGAGTTCCGGCGGTGCATTGGATGTTTGTAGTGGTTCGGAATCCCCTTTAAACGGTAGGTCCCGGTCTAATAGGATCGTAGAGCGTTGCGGGGGCATTGTGACTCCGCGTCCGTGGCTTCTCTTCAAGTGACACGCGCCCCCTTGGTAATGCAAAGTGAGTACGTCTGTGCAGCGCTTGCCTTAAGGCATCCGAGACCAAGCTGTCTAAGTGTTTGCTAGCTGCATTAGAACAAAAAAAAATGTGCTTAACTCCGCGCCTGTAGCGTATCTTGAAAGCTGCACGTGCCCCCCCTGGATAGTGCTAAATAAGTGATAGCGGTGCAGTCCTTATGGCATATAAGATCTAACTTTATGGCATATAACTCTGACAACATAATTAAATATATTTGATTTATTATTTAATGTATAACTTTATATATTAATGAGCTCATATTTAAAGTTCGTAAAACAGAGTAGTCCTTGAACAATTTGCTCTGTATATGAGTTTTCATCTGGTTGTTCTAATGCAGCTGGCAATATAGAAATATTTAATCTTTATGCCATCAACAAGAGCTGCACCTCTGCTACTCATTGAGCCCTACCCAGGGGGCAAGTGTAACTTAAAGATAGGCTACAGTCACGAGTTATACTACCCCCGCGACGCTCTACGATCCTGTTAAATTGGGACCTACGTCTTAACGTGGATTCCGAACCACTACAAACATCCATGGCACTGTCGGGATATAAATAAAGTTAAAAATTCCAACCTTTCAGGGAGAATCCTTCAAATTCATTTCGAGGCATTTTCCTGAACCCTAGCTGCATGGCATGCTCATGCTCGGGTTGCTTATCGATATGTCCTTCAAAGTATTAAAATAAAAGTACGCGAACTTTTAATCATGCGATTCAAAAAGAAATCGCGACATTGGACTGAATTTAAATAATCCTTTTCTACAACATCTCATTTCTTGCCCATCGAACGATTAGGGTAGGATCACTGCGACGAAGAAACGCAAAATCGAAAACAGAAGGATCATGTTTGCCTTCGTTCTCAAAGCAAACAGTGGCGAATAGCTCACGAATAGCAGAGTCGAGCTCTTCCTGACACGCAGTCTGCTGCAGTTCGACGGGAAGGGGGGGGTACTCATCTTCCGGCGAAGGATCGAAAACCCATTCTGCGGACGTTTGCACATCGACAGGTGTCTTAGAACGGAGGAGATAAAAATAGAATTTCCGCTCAAATAAGGTTCAACAGAGAAAGAGGCCTCCTCAATCACATCCTACCCGTTTCCCGAGAAATTCAATTTCTTTCAAAATCTTCGAGCAGAAATGATTGACTAAAAGCATATTTGCATACTCTCTGTAGAATGTACTGTCGTAAACTGTTTAGTGATGAACATTATTCTAAATCAGGGGTAACAAACCCACGGCCCGCCTTGGAACATTTTTCCAGCCCGCCAAATTTATCACACTTTGAAAAAATATATTAGTTTTATAATGGCCAAAGTAGTGAAAACCAACGTATTAAAGAAAAGCATTATGTGTGCATCCATCTATTCAAAAATGAACTGTCGAAACATTGAATTTGGAAATTTAACTTTGATTTTAAAATAAAATTCTTGCGAATATAGGACAGGTAGTGCCTGTTTTATTTATGAAGTTACAGTTAGATTTTTATAACGCTTACGTCACAAAAGAGAAATTCTCCAATTTGAGAAATCTGGCACAAAAAGTTGTTTGCGCTTTTGGTTCACCTGCGAATCGTTGTTTTCTAAAATGAAGTTGACCCAACACAAGACAAGCTCAAACATAAGGGACGTTAACTTGCAACATCCATTACGATGTGCCAATACCCAAATTGAAATCGATTTGTAAAAGCTAAGTGAAAGAGTGGAGAAACACATATCGCACTCGTAAAATAAATATTTTTTTAATGATTTCGTTGTTTTTTTTATTATTACATTATCTATGTTCACATGTAAGAACAATAGTAAACACAATAATAGTAACTCATTCTGTTTCAATTTTTCACTCCAAAAAAAAGTCTATGGGGGTCTACATCTAACAGGGGGATATATAATTTTACATGCGGCCCACAGAGTTAGGATGCATATCCATAAATTGCCCGTAAGATCATTTGGGTTCACCACCCCTATATTAACAGTTTTTTCCCTTGCTTTTTGAATATAAAAAGAATTAAAAAATTTTATTTGAATAAAATGCAGTCTATTAAAATAGCGAGAAATTTATTTTAAGAAATTTAAATAAAAAAGTAATATTAAAACTTTTTACTCAATCCATACTCTATAAAGTAATATTCTTGTGCAAACAAATATCGCACTCGTAAAATAAATATTTTTTAATGGTTTCATTTATTTTATTTTATTTATATTTATACATTTTTTATGTTTCATTTTGAGTGTTCTATATTTCTTTACAATGTGCGTTGAATATCATTATTATTACATCGACTATGTTTACATGTAAGCATAATAGTAAACACTAATATAATAACAACTCATTATGTTTCCATTTTTCACTCCAAAAAATGTCTCTAG
Organism: Caerostris darwini; assembly: GCA_021605075.1. Lineage (NCBI taxonomy): Eukaryota > Metazoa > Arthropoda > Arachnida > Araneae > Araneidae > Caerostris > Caerostris darwini. The sequence goes on along the minus strand of BPLQ01002483.1, from coordinate 347,731 downwards.
TGGGTCTAAATCTAATAGGGGGATATATAATTTTATAGGCGGCCCGCGGAGTGAGAATGCATTCTGAAAGTGGCCCACAAGACCATTTGAGTTGGCCACCCCTGTTCTAAATAAATCTAACACACTAAGTGTTTTTATTTCTTATTCTTCTGCAATTGTTTCAAGCAGGAAGATTATGTCAGAAACCAATATTAAAGTTACAAAAATACACTGAACAGTTTCAATTATTAAACAATAATAACGACATCCTATTTCAGTCAAAAATTTCTTTGAAATGAAGATAGCATGCACATTAGAGCAAAGCACTTATCGTATCTACCACGCATATAAATTATTTCAATATTAGTCAAGTTTAAAAACCAAGTCTTAACAAAATGTTTAAAATTCAATTCTAAAACAAACTATTTTAATTAGATTTTCTGTTCATTTTGTGACCTATATAAAAACAGACACAATTCATGAAAAAAAACCACCTTTAATGATTTTATCGATATATATGCATATATATTATCTTTTCTCTTTTTTCTAATGCAGCTTGCAAAGACCTAGACAATTGTCTTGGATGCCTTAAAGCAAGCGCTGCACAGACGTTACTCACTTAGCACTACCCAAGAGGTGCGTGTAGCTTGAAGATAAGCTACGGACGGGGCGTAACACAACCCCCGCAACGCTCCTAACAGACCGGCACCTACGACTTAAAGTGGATTCCGATCCACTATGAACATCCATGGCACCGCCCGAAACCTATGGTACCGAGAGCTAGCCCCTCGGCCATCATTCCCCAGAATTCAATTCTAAATCAAACTATTTTAATTAAATGTCTGATCCTTTTTGTGAACTATATAAAAATAGACAATTCATAAAAAAAAAAACCCTCTAAAAATTAATGGTCTAAAAATGAGTGGTCTAAATCTATAAACCCCTTATATTAAATATAAAATAGTTTTCTTTGGCTATAATTAAAAGAAAAACATACCATCGCATTCACACACGAAAATACATTTTCAAAAACTGCCTCACTTGAAAAATCAAATGATACTTAATTAAGTATCATTAAATAAGTATTATTAATTAATACTTATTTAATGCTCTAAAATTAAATAAATATTAATAATACTTATTTAATGTTAGAGCATTTAAGATTTTTGTGAAATAATGCGTGTTTTGTTTCACAATGCATTTTTTTTCTTAACGAAACATTCTCATTTTGTGTAAAGCCCCCCGGGCGACACTTTTGACCCAACTTTCACCGTTCAGTCGTTCGAGTGGATTTATTGGCTTTTCACTTTCGTCGAATGTCTCGCCAATCGGCTCAAACAGTTCCGAAGAGAAGCCGTTTACACGGACCAGATATTTCACCTTGGACTACATATTTTTCAAGCTCACTGGCATTTCGCAAAAGCTTCTCCACACGGCTTTTAGGTTATTGCTTTCACAAACTTCCCCTTCCCCCCCCCCCTCGGAGATTGGGTCCGTTCCATCTTCTTTATCGTCGCCTTTCCGTAGTGCCATGAAATAAAACAAAATTCAAAATAGGTTTCATTTTATACTATGTTTCATTTTTTGATTCTTAAACAACTAATGCAATAATTACTCGTGGTGCAATTCAATGAAATTGGCGGTATTTTAATTTAACATTATGAATTCCACCAGAATCAATATGGACTCTAACTTCTCACGACATCACACTTTTAACAAAAACGTTTTGTTAAAAAATGTTGATGCCTTGAATGATTTTTGTAGGAGAAGTTTTATTTTATTTAAATAGTAATAATTCCCCATTTTAAACAAATTATTATTAAAAAATTATTTCATTACAATACTGTTACGTCGAAACCCAGGTTCCCCTGCATGGAGGAGGTCAACGCCCTATGTCCAGAAAAACATCCTGCCTGTGGGGGTGTCTGGTAGGGGGTGAGGGCCAGGGAGAGAGAGAAAGAATGTAAGTAAAGGGAGTTGATCAACTGCGACCAAAGAGAGAGGTCGTGTAGCAGTGCATCTTCGAGCCTGATGGCTGCATAAATAAAAAAGTTGAACTTCTGTAACCAACGAGAAAGGTTGCGTGTGGCAGTCCATCTACGAGCTTGATGGCTGCCTAAATAAAGGAGATTAATTATTTACAGTCCATTATTATTATTATCCGTGTATGTGTCGAATATTATTGGAGTTTATTTTATGTGTCCGAGCTATCGAACAAATACATAAAAATATTTCAATACATAACATCCAAAGTTAAAGCCAAGCAAATTGTATTCCAGTAGATACCGTCACACGTTGGGAATTAAAGGTAACGAAGCAGCAGATTGACTTGCAAAGAAAAGGAAACCACGTGAATATTGGAAAGAAACAAGTTCCACCAGAATCTTTGAAAAAAATATATTCATAGAGAAATTTTTAAGAAACTGAAAGATAATCTCATAACTAAATCTGAAGGCAAAAAGTGGCCCACTATTCAAGACAGCTGGAAAATCTTTAACACTAGGCCACGTAAAAGGTCGTAGTCTAGTGTTAAAGATTTCGGTGGTTGCCAATTTTCGATAAAGAAACAGACATGATTGTTTTGAACCAGACACGATTGTTCCTAAACAGAATAGGTGTCCTCGCCTCGAACACTTCTCCAATATGCAGAGCTGGAACAATGAATTCAGAACATCTTTTGAACTGTCCAGGATTGAACAGGCTCAGCTCCAGGAAGAAATTTTGCAATAGTATTGGGAGGCCACGGGGCCCCATGGACTAAAATAAAGTGCCTACCCTCTTTAATAGAGAGTTTTTGCATACCGTACGTTAGTTACCGTAGGACGTCCGTTAGCTTTTTCTCCCTAGCACGCATGCGTATCTGTAATAATGTTTCCTATGAGCATGCGCGCTAGGGAGAAAAAGCTAACGGACGTCCTACGGTAACTAACGTACGGTATGCAAAAACTCTCTATTTACTCTCTCACCGCTTTGACTTTTTGTGATGTGTGAGACTGACTTAATGTTGTTTATTCTCTTGCTGTATGTTTACTTTGTTCTGCTTGTTGCTTCTTTGGGTGTGATAATTAATGTAAGGGATTGATTTGCAGCATAGCCACATGTTACAACAACAACAACAATTTAATATTATTTACTTGGATGATCTTAAATGAATCTATTACCTTCGACACACGATTGTATAACGGAGAAAGAAACTAAAGCGAAATTATTTATTTCTGTTTTACTAGAATATTAATTTTTTATTCAGATAATCATAGTTAAGCATTTCCATTCATTCACAAAACAAATTTTATTTAAAAAAAACCCACCCTCCTCTAAACATTTCATCCATTATGCTATTTTCTTTAGTTGAGTTCTTTTTTTCCCCCAAAAAAACTAGGGTTCCTGTTTAGAAAAGCTGACAGACGTGGAATTTGCTTTGCAATGAAATGGACACATGGATTAGTTCAGTGTAATAAAATGCACTGCTGTAATAATTCAAGTCGTGTGGGAAACTCTTTTCAACTAGGTGAAAATAATAGGATATATTCTGTTTAACAGGGGCCTGATGGTAACACAGGTTTCGGATTCGAGTCCCAACGGTGCCATGGATGTTTGTAGTGGTTCGAAATCCACTTTAAACCGTAGGTCCCGGTCCTAATAGGATCGTAGAGCGTTGCGGGGGCATTGTTACTCCGCGTCCGTATCTTCAAGTGACACGCGCCCCCTGGGTAATGCAAAGTGAGTAACATCTGTGCAGCGCTTGCCTTAAGGCATCCAAGACCAAGCTGGCTAAGTGTTTGCCAGCTGCACTGGAAAAAAAAAACAAAAAAAACATTTATTTAGGAAATTTATTTGTATTTATTTAAGGAGGGAAATGAAATGAATAGCCAGCGTTATCTCTGTGTATCTACATTCACAAAGTCATCGATCCATTTCTCATTACCCACAGCTCTGAGGACAACACCTCGTTTGAAGAGAAACGATATCATTTTATGTATTTGGCGCTATTGGATGGGTGCGAATAACAGGAGACTTCATCAGCTGAACGGCAACTTTTTATTATTGTGAAGATCCTATAAAAAAACAGGCAAACGAGCTTTAAACAGCAAACGAGAGGATTTCGTGATGCAAAGTAGCCGTTTCCTTTCAAGAACGGAACAGCTGAAAACATATTTTTTTTGTTCTTGTTTTTCTTTATGCGAGTGTCGTACAAAAAAGTTAGAAGGTTAGGAAAAAAAAAGTCAAATGGAAACGACTTGTTAGGTCTCCAAATATTGCCCTTGTCTGCAAAAAAAGACTCACCATATTCTAAGAGGACAATTATTTGTTTAATATTTATGATATCCTGCTCCCGTTAGTGTTGACGTACTATAAGTGTACATTTACGATACGATATCTGATAGAGGAAGATATTTCTTTCCTGTACATTCACATTGAATTTCTGCACACCTACTGTGATTTCTCGCTTGTAAGGACACTAGAAAAAACTAACGTAAACGTAAAAAAAAACCCGTAAAAAAAGTAAAAAAGCAAACAAACATAACCGTGAAAAAGGTAAAAAACGTAAACGTAATGTAAACAATGTAAAAAAAAAAAAGAACCGTAAACGTAAAAAATGTCAAAGAAGTAAAAAAAAAAAAAAAAGGTTAAAAAAAAAAAAAAAAAAAAAAAAAAGCCTTAACCATAAAAAAACGTAAACTTAAAGAATGTAAAAAAAAACCACCGCAAACGTAAAAAAACGTAAAAACAAACCAGTAAACGTAAAATAGGTAAAAAAAAAAAAAAAAAAAAAAAAAAAAAAAATTTGTAAACGTTAAAAAAAAAAAAAAAAATCATAACTGTAAAAAAGAGGTGAAAAAAAGTGTTTTTTGAAAAATAAAATTTCATAAAAACATATTTAGACACTTTTTTGTTCTGTCATGAAGTTTCGCGAAAACAATACATTTTTTTTATATTTATCCTTTTTTCTTCTCCTTATGTTTCTATATTCATGATGAATTAAAATTCGGCCACTTATTTACGCATTTTTAAATTTAAAAACACATTCAGAAGTCGTTTCATTAAAATTCATTTGTTACATCTACTCACAGAAGTCACATTATAACTAACGACATTGCCAGGAACATTTCAAAAACATTTTAAAAAAACTTATGAAACGGTTGTTTTTCTTCGTAAGCACAAAAACAGTTCAATGATAAGCATGTACGAGTGCAGATCACATAGGTAGGCGTTTTTTTTTTTTTTACTTCTGTAGATGCGACATTTTTTCTCGCTCGACACACTCACGTGCCATATTATTTTCCTCATTTGCAATGCCAGAGAGATTGGAAAGCGTTGAGGAAAGTGAACAATCAAAAATGTATCAGAACCGCTGGTTTCCCACAGTCACGCATTCTTTCTTTTCATCTGCTTTAATAATATCGTTATTACTTTGTGGATTGCCTTGATGAATGGCACAGATCTCGAGGACGCAGAGATACCGCAAATCTGGATCTCAGGCGTAAGGGTGTTGCGTTACCTGTCCTCTATCCTACCCGAATGTAATAGGTACCTACCCTTGAAGTCTTTTGTTGTGTCGGCTTGTTTGTTTACGTTCGAGTTCTACCAGAGGACACAGTATTTGTTTTGCGGAATTCTCAGCCAACTCTCAGACGGATACAGTTACCTACATCATTCGATAGTTACTTTGTCTTCTAAGGTCATAAGATAGATTTGGAGGTTACATACGATCGATATTTTACTTGTTTTTGGGGTACTTCGTCAACTATTTGAAACGGAATTAGGTTCTCACTGGATCGATAAATCGTCAAATTATTTTTTATCATTTACAATTTATCGATAAATCGTCAAATTATTCTTTATCATTTACAATTTGTCGATAAATCGTCAAATTATTCTTTATCATTTACAATTTATTGATAAATCGTCAAATTATTTTTTATCATTTACAATTTATTGATAAATCGTCAAATTATTTTTTATCATTTACAATTTATTGATAAATCGTCAAATTATTCTTTATCATTTACAATTTATTGATAAATCGTCAAATTATTTTTTATCATTTACAATTTATTGATAAATCGTCAAATTATTTTTTATCATTTACAATTTATCGATAAATCGTCAAATTATTTTTTATCATTTACAATTTATTGATAAATCGTCAAATTATTTTTTATCATTTACAATTTATCGATAAATCGTCAAATTATTTTTTATCATTTACAATTTATCGATAAATCGTCAAATTATTCTTTATCATTTACAATTTATCGATAAATCGTCAAATTATTTATCATTTACAATTTGATGAAAAATCAATAAATCGTCAAATTATTTTTTAACATTTACAAAATAATGGATAAAAAATCGATAAATCGTTACATTTTCTTTATCATTTACAATTTATCGATAAATCGTCAAATTATTTTTTATCATTTACAATTTATTGATAAATCGTCAAATTATTTTTATCATTTACAATTTATTGATAAATCGTCAAATTATTTTTTATCATTTAAAATTTGAAAAAAAATCGATAAATCGTCATATTATTTTTTATCATTTACAATTTACAATTTTTATCGATAAAAAATCGATAAACCGTCAAATTATTTGTCATTTACAATTTGGTGAAAAATCAATAAATCGTCAAATTATTTTTTAACATTTACAAAATAATGGATAAAAAATCGATAAATAGTTACATTTTTTTTATCATTTACAATTTATCGATAAAAAGATCGATAAATCGTCAAATTATTTTTTATCATTTACAATTTATCGATAAATCGTCAAATTATTCTTTATCATTTACAATTTGTCGATAAATCGTCAAATTATTCTTTATCATTTACAATTTGTCGATAAATCGTCAAATTATTCTTTATCATTTACAATTTATTGATAAATCGTCAAATTATTTTTTATCATTTACAATTTATTGATAAATCGTCAAATTATTTTTTATCATTTACAATTTATTGATAAATCGTCAAATTATTCTTTATCATTTACAATTTATTGATAAATCGTCAAATTATTTTTTATCATTTACAATTTATTGATAAATCGTCAAATTATTTTTTATCATTTACAATTTATCGATAAATCGTCAAATTATTTTTATCATTTACAATTTATTGATAAATCGTCAAATTATTTTTTATCATTTACAATTTATCGATAAATCGTCAAATTATTTTTTATCATTTACAGTTTTATTTATTGATAAATCGTCAAATTATTCTTTATCATTTACAATTTATCGATAAATCGTCAAATTATTTATCATTTACAATTTGATGAAAAATCAATATATCGTCAAATTATTTTTTAACATTTACAAAATAATGGATAAAAAATCGATAAATCGTTACATTTTCTTTATCATTTACAATTTATCGATAAATCGTCAAATTATTTTTTATCATTTACAATTTATTGATAAATCGTCAAATTATTTTTTATCATTTACAATTTATTGATAAATCGTCAAATTATTTTTTATCATTTAAAATTTGAAAAAAAATCGATAAATCGTCATATTATTTTTTATCATTTACAATTTACAATTTTTATCGATAAAAATCGATAAACCGTCAAATTATTTGTCATTTACAATTTGGTGAAAAATCAATAAATCGTCAAATTATTTTTTAACATTTACAAAATAATGGATAAAAAATCGATAAATAGTTACATTTTTTTTATCATTTACAATTTATCGATAAAAAGATCGATAAATCGTCAAATTATTTTTTATCATTTACAATTTATTGATAACTCGTCAAATTATTTTTTATCATTTACAATTTATTGATAAATCGTCAAATTATTTTTTATCATTTACAATTTATTGATAAATCGTCAAATTATTTTTTATCATTTACAATTTATTGATAAATCGTCAAATTATTCTTTATCATTTACAATTTATCGATAAATCGTCAAATTATTTATCATTTACAATTTGATGAAAAATCAATAAATCGTCAAATTATTTTTTAACATTTACAAAATAATGGATAAAAAATCGATAAATCGTTACATTTTTTTATCATTTACAATTTATCGATAAATCGTCAAATTATTTTTTATCATTTACAATTTATTGATAAATCGTCAAATTATTTTTTATCATTTACAATTTATCGATAAATCGTCAAATTATTTTTTATCATTTACAATTTATCGATAAATCGTCAAATTATTTTTTATCATTTACAATTTATTGATAAATCGTCAAATTAATTTTTATCATTTACAATTTATTGATAAATCGTCAAATTATTTTTTATCATTTACAATTTATTGATAAATCGTCACATTATTTTTTATCATTTACAATTTATTGATAAATCGTCAAATTATTTTTTATCATTTACAATTTATTGCTAAATCGTCAAATTATTTTTTATCATTTACAATTTATTGCTAAATCGTCAAATTATTTTTTATCATTTACAATTTATTGCTAAATCGTCAAATTATTTTTTATCATTTACAATTTATTGATAAATCGTCAAATTATTTTTTATCATTTACAATTTATTGCTAAATCGTCACATTATTTTTTATCATTTACACTTTATTGATAAATCGTCAAATTATTTTTTATCATTTACAATTTATTGATAAATCGTCAAATTATTTTTTATCATTTACAATTTGAAAAAAAAATCGATAAATCGCCATATTATTTTTTATCATTTACAATTTACAATTTTTATCGATAAACAATCGATAAACCGTCAAATTATTTTTTAGCATTTACAATTTATTGATAAATCGTCAAATTATTTTTTATCATTTACAATTTATTGATAAATCGTCAAATTATTTTTTATCATTTACAATTTATCGTTAAATCGTCAAATTATTTTTTATCATTTACAATTTATTGATAAATCGTCAAATTATTTTTTATCATTTACAATTTATTGATAAATCGTCAAATTATTTTTTATCATTTACAATTTGAAAAAAAATCGATAAATCGACATATTATTTTTTATCATTTACAATTTACAATTTTTATCGATAAAAAATCGATAAACCGTCAAATTATTTATCATTTACAATTTGATGAAAAATCAATAAATCGTCAAATTATTTTTTAACATTTACAAAATAATGGATAAAAAATCGATAAATCGTTACATTTTTTTTATAATTTACAATTTATCGATAAAAAGATCGATAAATCGTCAAATTATTTTTTATCATTTACAATTTATTGATAAATCGTCAAATTATTTTTTATCATTTACAATTTATCGATAAATCGTCAAATTATTTTTTATCATTTACAATTTATCGATAAATCATCAAATTATTTTTTATCATTTACAATTTATTGATAAATCGTCAAATTATTTTTTATCATTTACAATTTATTGATAACTCGTCAAATTATTTTTTATCATTTACAATTTATTGATAAATCGTCAAATTATTTTTTATCATTTACAATTTATTGATAAATCGTCAAATTATTTTTTATCATTTACAATTTATTGATAAATCGTCAAATCATTCTTTATCATTTACAATTTATCGATAAATCGTCAAATTATTTATGATTTACAATTTGATGAAAAATCAATAAATCGTCAAATTATTTTTTAACATTTACAAAATAATGGATAAAAAATCGATAAATCGTTACATTTTTTTTATCATTTACAATTTATCGATAAATCGTCAAATTATTTTTTATCATTTACAATTTATTGATAAATCGTCAAATTATTTTTTATCATTTACAATTTATTGATAAATCGTCAAATTATTTTTTATCATTTACAATTTATTGATAAATCGTCAAATTAATTTTTATCATTTACAATTTATTGATAAATCGTCAAATTATTTTTTATCATTTACAATTTATTGATAAATCGTCAAATTATTTTTTATCATTTACAATTTATTGATAAATCGTCAAATTATTTTTTATCATTTACAATTTATTGATAAATCGTCAAATTAATTTTTATCATTTACAATTTATTGATAAATCGTCAAATTATTTTTTATCATTTACAATTTATTGATAAATCGTCACATTATTTTTTATCATTTACAATTTATTGATAAATCGTCAAATTATTTTTTATCATTTACAATTTATTGATAAATCGTCACATTATTTTTTATCATTTACAATTTATTGATAAATCGTCAAATTATTTTTTATCATTTACAATTTATTGATAAATCGTCAAATTAATTTTTATCATTTACAATTTATTGATAAATCGTCAAATTATTTTTTATCATTTACAATTTATTGATAAATCGTCACATTATTTTTTATCATTTACAATTTATTGATAAATCGTCAAATTATTTTTTATCATTTACAATTTATTGATAAATCGTCAAATTATTTTTTATCATTGACAATTTATTGCTAAATCGTCAAATTATTTTTTATCATTTACAATTTATTGATAAATCGTCAAATTATTTTTTATCATTTACAATTTATTGCTAAATCGTCACATTATTTTTTATCATTTACAATTTATTGATAAATCGTCAAATTATTTTTTATCATTTACAATTTATTGATAAATCGTCAAATTATTTTTTATCATTTACAATTTATTGCTAAATCGTCACATTATTTTTTATCATTTACAATTTATTGATAAATCGTCAAATTATTTTTTATCATTTACAATTTATTGATAAATCGTCAAATTATTTTTTATCATTTACACTTTATTGATAAATCGTCAAATTATTTTTTATCATTTACAATTTATTGCTAAATCGTCAAATAATTTTTTATCATTTACAATTTATTGCTAAATCGTCAAATTATTTTTTATCCTTTACAATTTATTGCTAAATCGTCAAATTATTTTTTATCATTTACACTTTATCGATAAATCGTCAAATTATTTTTTATCATTTACAATTTATTGATAAATCGTCAAATTATTTTTTATCATTTACACTTTATTGATAAATCGTCAAATTATTTTTTATCATTTACAATTTATTGATAAATCGTCAAATTATTTTTTATCATTTACAATTTGAAAAAAAATCGATAAATCGTCATATTATTTTTTATCATTTATAATTTACAATTTTTATCGATAAAAAATCGATAAACCGTCAAATTATTTTTTAGCATTTACAATTTATTGATAAAAAAACCGATAAATCGTCAAATTATTTTTTATCATTTACAATTTATCGATATAAAATCGAGAAATAGTCAAATTGTTTTTTATCATTTACAATTTGTAAAAAAATATATAAGACTAAAAATGAAATATAAAAAAAATACACAAATATAAAAGAAATAAAAAAAAAATGAAATCATTCAAAAATATTTATTTTGGTAGCGCGATATTTGTTTCTCCACACTCATCATGGGTTCGCAGAGTATAATTTAACTATTCTGCGATCTCATAACTGAAAAACTCATCCATAAAACAGGCAATATCTGACGTATATTCGCAAGAATATTGTTTTAAAATCAAAGTGCATTTTTTCTCATCATTTCGGCAGTTCATTTTTGAATACAGGGATGTACACATAATGTATTTTTTTAATATGTTGGTTTTCACTCCTTTGACCATTATAAAATAAATATATTTTTGTAAAAGTGTGATACATAGCACGGGCCAGAAAAAATATTCAAGGCGGGCCGCGGGTTGGCCACCCCTGGCTTAATAGAAGAAGAAGCTCATCCATTTTCGAATTCGTTCTTTTGTTTTAGATAAAAACATATTTTTTACCAATTAAAATGTCATAAGCCGTTTAAAAAGTATTTTTTTCATAAATCTTTTAAAACTGGGACATATTCTGTTTATATGCAAAAACTGTGTAATTAGCGTTAATAGCCATGAAGATTATTGATTCTTATCAGTGAAATCAAGATCGTTTATGAGATTAAAACACATATCGAGGTAGAAAAAAGTAAGCATGAAAAATAAATACGGCTCTCTGTTAACTGGATCACATTCAACCCAATGGCTACGACCTTGCTACAAAAGAAAAAAAAGCCTTTTATCGAATGGAACGAAAAAAATTAAAAAAATTCGATCTAATTGCATACTGGTCACGCCCTCTGGTGCAAATGAAAGGCAAAACAAATGAAAATTCTCAACATTTCAAAAAAATAACGTTTAGAAGTCTTTCACAATGATACTTAAATGAAGGTAAACACTATCAATTAAGGAAATATTTGTCTCAAGAAACTAGAGGTTTTTTTTTTTTAAATAAATTTTATTTAAAACTGCGTTTATTTAGTTATTAAAGCAGGTATTAAAAAAAACGTTTTTTTTGTTAAAAATATTATAGTGTCAAGTTAAAAATATTATAATGTCAAGTTAAAAATATTGTTATTCAAAATTTAAAGAAGGAAATAAAAATTCCAAAATGTTTAAAAAAGATAAATTATCCTCTGTTTTTTTAAATAAATGTCCCATCTGATCTATTTTCTTCAAGGATTAGTTATCCAGATGAAAACTCATTATGAATATGTAACCTGACTGCAAAAAAATGTTGTTTTAATCAATTCTTTTAAAAATAAACTTTTTAGAAAAATTGCCTTAATATTTCGTTAGTACGTTTGAAACTCACTCTGAATTCTATTTTTTATAAGTATAAGTGATTCGTTTCCTATTAAGATAAAATCTATAAATTATCTCTCAAATGTTCTGGATAAATCGAAATAAATATACCTCCTTTAATACCATGGATTTAATACCATACCTCCTTTAATACCATGGGCCTGATTGTTGAGTGGCCACACGTTTTATGTTCGTGTTTCGGCGGTGCCATGGATATTTGTAGTGGTTCGGAATCCACTTTAAACCGTAGGTCCCGGTCCAATAGGAACGTAGAGCGTTGCGGGGATGGTGTTACTCCGCGTCCGTAGCTGATCTTCTAGCTACATGTGTCCCCCGAGTAGTGCTCAGTGAGTAACATCGGTGCAGCCCTTATGGCATAAATGATCACGGTCTAAGTATTTGCCAGCTGCATTAGAACAGAAAAAAAACTTCCTAATGTTCTGGATAAATCTAAATAAAAACGCCTTCTTCAATACCATGGAAATTTTGGAAGTTATGAAAAAATTTCTTTTTTTTATTCCATTTTCAATTTCATACATGTTTGAGTTAGGTAATGATTTTCGGAGTGATCTTGAAACGAAGGTTAAAAATAATAATAATTATAATAATTCAAACAAAGCGTGAGAAAGACAGGAAGGGAAGGGGGGGGCAGTTGAAAGAGAATCGATTGCGAAAATAGACTCTTACGTAACCTTTTGGAAAAGGGTTATTTTTTTTTGTTATGTTTTTTTTTTGCAGCAGTTTGGCTACAATTTTCCTGGAACAGCTAATCTTAGATAGTCCTATTCTTGCTTGTTGTAGAGGCTTGTTTGACAAAGAATGATTTCCGTCTATTGTCTTTTAATAAACAAAGCTGTATTTTTTTTTCTCGAAATTTCCGACGCCGTCTGTTTCTTCTTGAGTTGAAGTATGATTGCTAACATTGTAATACTACTATTAGGCAATTTTTAAAAAAAGAAAATTAATTTCGTTGTTTTTGTGAAGGTAGGAAAAAAATATATATGTATATTTTTTGTTGAATGATTAGCTAATTCTTTTTCGTACATTTCTTTTGTTCGAAACAGGCTTATTTTTTTAAAGTTGAATCACTTTTTATAGAACTGACGCTATGAATTTTCTTCTAAGGTTTGGTATGGTTTGTCGCTCTACGGTCATTCTGTGCACACAAGGGCTAAACAGACAGAAAACATCTATAATTTAAAGTGGATTCCGAGCTCCTCACAAACATCCATGCGACCGCCAGGATTCGACCCTGAAGTCTGTGGTCATAGATCTAGTTAATTCGCACATTTAATTCGATATTAATGGGACGCAATTAATATCGAAGGAATGGATGCGTTTTGTGCACCTCGTCTTGAAAGAAACGCAATATCCACTCTTCTGACTTGGGCTTGATGACCGAGTGGCAGCGCTCTGGTCGAGTATCGGGTTGGAATACTGGCTGTGCCATGGATGTTTGTAGTGGTTCGGAATCCATTTTAAGCTGTAGGTCCCGGTCTCATATCATAGTAGAGTGTCACAGCGCCCTATCAGACTTCTTCTCACCCACAAAACTGTAATCCCAAACTGTAAAAGGGGCAACTCAGCTCTAGGCACAGTGATGTGATGAGGTGTGGTGTGGTGTGGTGTGGTGTGATGTGGTGTAGTAGTCGTCTGACTGACGAATGGAAGAAATTCATTAATATTGAATCGGATGTCTTATGCATCATTTTATTTTTCCGCGCATGTTTATGAAAAGACACTGAAAAGAAATATTGACTTATGTTTCGATAAAAATATAAACGGGTTGCATAAACAATGTGTTGGAATTTCAAATGAACGAAATACACAACAATTTCGCATTACATATCCCCCCGATTCGCTCCAGTAATACTTTCACCACTTCTTCGAGGCAGAAATTCCGGCATCCTTTCATTCCTTTTTTTCAATTCCTTCTATTAGTTCACACTCTCCCTGTATATATTTATATATCTTGTTCAAATTCTAAATTGTTCATAAAATACTTTTCATTCAACCACTAAAGTCCAAATACATTTTTTTTTTGAACTTGTAGTGGAGGACACTGGATGTGAATACAGTTTTTTCCAAGTATTAATTCATTCATTTATTTCAGTTTTATATGGGAGAAAAAAATTTCTTTATAATAAAAGATATTGAGCAGGATATGCATTCAGGAACAAATACCGTCAGTGGCGAAGCGTGTAGAAAAAAAATGTATTTTTCAGATTCTTTCTTCATTCTGGGTTCCAGTCTGAGTCGAAGATGGGAACAAAATGGAAAATGAAACGTGTGAATAAATAAATGAGTGAGAGAGATGGAATTCCTCCTAACTTAAACAAAGATGATTGAAATTTATTTGTAAAGGACTTTTTTGCAATAGAGTGAGAAAAAAAGTTGGAATTTCTTTTACATTACTTCTTTTTTTACTCAATCTCGTTCCTTCCGCCGAAGAAACAAGTGTCTGAAAATAGAAACTGGATGCAGCGGAAAGGCGATGTCAGAGATCGTGACCCGGGAAGGGCGGAAAAACCTTTTTGGGCATTTCGGGCACGCACGCTCGCTCTCAATCATGCGGCGAGGTGTGAGTAAGGAACTGTTTCGATTTGTTCAGCCACCTTTTAACACGCATCAGAAGGAGCCGAGAGAACGACCGCGACTGACAACCCGCGGCGCACTGTAAACCGCAGGGTGACATTCACCATTCCAAAAAATAAAACATTTTGTGCGTAACGCGCGGCACTTGTTCTAGGATACTAGTGTGCCCAAAAAGTAAGACCAGCTATTATTTTTTTTCCAAAACCCCTTCATTTATTCTTCCAAATTTATTTCATAGCCTTCAAAGGTTTGGTTTGGTTTGTCGCTCTACGGTCATCTTGTGCGCACGAGGACTAAACAGACCGGAACCTACAGTTTAAAGTGGATTCCGAACCCCTCACAAACATCCATGCCACCACCAGGATTCGAACCTGAAGCCTGGGATACCAAAGACCAGAGCGCTAGCTACTTGGCCACCAGGCCGCTAGCCTTCAAAGGAATCCCCTCCGGACACGATGCACTTAGGCCGACTTTTTTCCCTAATCCTCAATGCATGCTAAAAAGTCATCGGCAGGGAAGGCGCGCGGTGATTCACGTTGAATCTCTTCAATCGATTCAAACGTCTTTTGAGTTTAGAGAATAGCCAGAAGTCGCACGGTGGGAATACGGTGGATGTGGAATGACAAGGATTTCATTTTTGGCGAAACGGTCACGAAGAATCAATGCAGTGGGAGCTGGCGCATTGAGGGAGATGTCGACCCCAACTTTATGTTCTTTTAAAATAGGGGCCCGAGATCTATTTTAGAGAACATGCTTTCAATTTTAAAGAGGATTTTAAAATATGTTACGAATTTAAGATAGAGCAAACGTTAAGAAGATATGCATTCGAAAACACTTGGCGAACACTTGAACGAGGGTGTGTGTATTCCACCTATTTGCACAAGATATGAAAATTTTGTTGAATATCATCATCATCATCAGTGGTGCAACAGCCACATAGTGGGCCAAGGCAGTCTGCCTACTGCAGATTTCCAGACAGCAGATGTTTTTATTTTTAAGGGGTAGGGCTGTCAATCCTATGCCCCAAACTCTTTAGTCATATTAGACCGGAGCTTGATGGCCAAGTGGCTAACGCTCTGGCTCTCGGTACCATGGATGTTTGGCACCATGGTGCCAGATTCCGAACAGCTACAAACATCCAAGGCACCATGGTGCCATGAATGTTTGTAGCTGTTCGGAATCCACTTTAAGCTGTAGGTACAGGTCTCACAGGACCGTAGAACGTCAGACAGCCCAATCATACTTCTCACCGACATCCTTCCCAAACGGTAAAGGGGCAAGTCAGCTCTAGGCACAATGATGTGGTGTGGTGTAGTGTAGTAGTAGTAGTCCTATGAGACCAAGATCTACGGTTTAAAGTGGATTCCGAACACTACGCACATACAGGGCACCGCCAGGACTCGAACTGGAAATCTGTTGCCCCAAATGCTAGAGCGCTAGCCACTCGGCCATCAGGTCTCTAAGATAAATATCATAGTTATCATTAAGTTGACGTTCTGTAAAGCGTCGTTCATCCTTGGCGTAATTTCTTTTGTGCAAATCTGTCCGTTTCTTTCTTCAGATTTCTTTATTTCTCTCTCGAGAACGAGTTTCACCAACTTTTGTTCACATAAAGCATTTTTAGGAATTGATTCATATCTTTCTATTCTTTCGATTGTTCAGAGATTGTTCGCATCGATTCTGTAATCCATAACTTGAAAGTTGGAATATCTGTATCATGAAATCCGGGGATTATGGGACAGGAAACGACGGTACATTCTATTCAAAGTTGTCTGTTTGTTTAGAAGATTATTAAGGCCAGTTTTAGAGAACTTATTTTGAAACTGTATTTGGGAGGAATCGAGGTATGAGCTTCATATAACTTACCAACATAATCACTTAAAGAAAAGAATAGAAAAAGAAAGTTAGAAATAACAACACTGTAAAAAAAAGTTAGGAGACTCCAATAATCAAAATGTTTAGGATCATTTCCTTTTTAACAACTATAAATAATACGTAAATATAAAAAAAATAAAAAAAGGAGTATGTTGTAAATTCAGTTTATAATTACGACTTATTTAAAATAATGGTCGAGTCGCTAGCGCTCTGGCACACGGTACCACATGTTTCGGGTTCATATCCCAGCGGTGCCAAGGATGTCTGTAGTGGTTCGGAATCCAATTTAAATCGTAGGTTGCGATCTAATAGGATCGTAGAGCATTGTGGGGGTAGTGTTACTCGCGTCCGCAGCCTATCTTCAAGCTACACGTACCTCCTGGGTAGTGTTAAATGAGTAAAAGCCGTGCAGCAATTGCTTGTGGCATAAAGATTAACCGTCTCTGTATTGCCAGCTGCATTAGAACAACGACAACAACAACTTAAAATTAACTTTAACAACTTTAAAATTTTTATATCACTAAAACTATTCTCTATGAAAAAAAAAATATGCACATTTAAGAGTAAAATTTAAGAATTTTGTTTTATATTCTATTCATAACTTATTTTCGAACATGAATGTAATTTTCAAGCAGTGTATTATTGAATTATTTAAACTGAAATTATAAGAAAAATTTTAAGTTTTCCTTGAATCTCTTCCGAGTTCTAACGAGTTCTTGGTGACGTCACTGAAGGTCACGCGATTCAAAGTGTGCACAATCGAAAATTGTGCACAATTAAGTGAAAAATGATCGTCAGACAGAAGCCAGACTTCTTGCATCATGCGCTCTGGACAAAGGCATCAAAATTCTTCATATTTGAACATTTTTCTTATGCAGGAATTACGAAAGCTAATAACCAGTTAATAGAAGAGCTTTGAGGATAAGCTCAGCTTCCTACAATTTACTTTTGACCTATCGGGCAAAAATAATATTTTGTATTATAATGTATTTAGCTAACGTTTATTTTTTTAACGTTTTGAAGTAACGTTTATTTTTTTAACGCTTTTAGGTAACGTTTATTTTTTTAACGTTTTTAGGTAACGTTTATTTTTTTTAACGTTTTTAGGTAACGTTTATTTTTTAATGTTTTTAGGTAACGTTTATTTTTTAAACGGTTTTAGGTAACGTTTATTTTTTTAATGTTTTTAGGTAACGTTTATTTTTTTCAACGTTTTTAGGTAACGTTAATTTTTTTAATGTTTTTAGGTAACGTTTATTTTCTAAACGTTTTGAGGTAGCGTTTATTTTTTTAACGTTTTTAGGTAACGTTTATTTTTTTAACGTTTTTAGGTAACGTTTATTTTTTAACGTTTTTAGGTAACGTTTTTTTTTTAACGTTTTTAGGTAACGTTTATTTTTTAACGTTGTTATATTTTAACGTTTTTTTTATTTTACATTTTAACGTTTAATATTTTATATTTAGCGTTTTCTTTCGTCGAGTATCACTTTTCTGAGTACTAAATTGAAAGAAGAAATCTAAACTATAAGTGAACAGATAAAAGTACAAATAAGTTAGTTTGGTTTGTCGCCCTACGGTCATGTTTTGCACACTTCAGGCTAATTAGACCGGGATCTACAATTTAACGTGGAGTCTGAACCACTACAAATGAGTTAGTCGTACTAAATGATCAGAGATGTAAATAACATTTCTCATATCTATTGATCTTCAGTAAGTAACATAGTTCAATAAATGTATGAATAGTGAAGAAGAATTTCTCAGAATGTTCAGAATAACTTCGTAACACACATTTTGTAAATGAATGCTGCGCAGAGAAAAGAAGTCAAGATTTGGTTTAGTTTGATTTGTCGATCATTGTTGGTTTGGTTTGGTTGCTCACCGACCGGGGATGGGAAGGTATGTCCCTTCTAAGACGTCTTTTAAGGGTAACTATCCTGTATTTCAGGGTTGTATGTGAGAAAATCCGGGAAACTCCTATCAAGCAGCTTGACTATCGATGTGTTCTGTTTGTCGCTCTACGTTCATCTTGTGCACACAAGGGCTAAAAAGACAGGGACCTATAGTTTAAAGTGGATTCCGAACCACTCGTAAACATCCATGCCACCGCCAGGATTCGAACCTGGAGCCTGGGACACCAAAGCCCAAAGCGATAGCCACTTAAGAAGCCGAGGGGCGATACAGCGCCAACTCTAGTACGAAGAAGACGGGTGAAGTTTGACCAACTTTCTGTTCCTTTAGAATAAAGGGGCGCACTCCATTTGATGACTACTCTATGTTACAAGGTGGGTTCTGTACCTTAGCCCGGAACTGCGTAGGAGGTTAGCGGTTAGCCTCCTCCAGAAAACCGGAAAACAAACCGAACCAGAAGATCCTCAACCCTTTTTACCGTCGATAGATGCGCAATTGTTACATGGGTGAGCAGAATAGTTTCGTGAGCTGGAAAGTGATTCCATCGGATTTGAAGAGGAAATGCCGACCTTACTTGTTGCAAACCGCCCTCATAAGAGTAGAGCTTCTCTTGCAAAGAGATTCATAGAAGTTACTTCCTTCCGCATTGACTACGGCCTGGTGGCCAATTGGCTTGCGCTCTGGTCCTTGGTACCACAGGCTTCTTGTTAGAATCCTGGAGGTGGCATGGATGTTCATGAGTGGTTCGGAATCCACATTAAACTAATGAGACCGGTACCTACAGTTGTAAAAGTAAGTATGTAAAAAATGACCGTAGACCGATAAACCAAAACCCGCATTGACTCATTAATACTGGGAATGACTTTAATGAAATATTTTGATTTAAGCAAAATAACATAACTAAGTGCGAAAAAAAGTTCTGAAATAAGGGACTGAAGGGCCTCTGACGCTCGGTACCATGGTTTTCGGGTTCCGAGTCCCGACGGTGCCATGGATGTCTGTAGTGATTCGGAATCCACTTCAAACCGTAGGTCCCGGTCTGACACGATCGTAGAGCGTTGGGGAGAGAGTGCCATATTAAAATAGGGAAAACGAACTATTCCGATATAGTGATTATTGGATTATAGTCCTTGTTGCTTCGCATCCCTATATACTCCTTCGATTCAAGATTCTATTTCTGAAATAAGTGCTTGATGAAAATATGAAAGTACGAACTCGTTTGAAGTGCTGTAAATAACAGGATCTGTTGATGCAAATCTTAATAAATAGAAGATTTTGTTTTGTTTTGTTTTGTTTGTCGCTCTACTGTCATCTTGTGCACACTTTAGGCTAAACAGACCGAGACCTACAGTTTAAAGTGGATTCCGAACCACTTCAAACATAGAGCCAGAGCTCTAGCCACTCGGCCATTCAGGCCCTAATAAATAGAAGCAGACTCTTCCTACTGTAATTGCATTTCAGATTGTAGGGCAGGTGGGGTGAAAGCGAAAACCGTTCACCACCCACCAATCGTAATTGCTATTCCAAGCATCACTTCAGCGGTTTTTCACACAATCGCCACCCGTTTACATAAGTGATCTATTTGTTCTTCGTTATGAAACAGCTCAGATAGAGAGTGCCCTTCCATTAGACATGGTGTATTTGTGGGAAAACCCACTACCGAAAAGGAAGTGGGTTCTCACGCACGGCAAATACTTTCTTCAGAGCCAAAGCTAGTTTTTCTTGACACATATCATTAAAGTATAATGGAATATTCTTTTGTAGTCGTTGCGTAGGCAGAGGGGTTTCCCACAGATTTGTTCATTCTGTGCTTTGGATTCAATGTTTCATTTAAGATGGACGTTTACTTCCTTAATCCTAATTTAGATAGTAAAATACTTATTAAAATCTGTAATTGTTTCAATTTTTTTTTTCACTAAAAAAAGATAAATCTCAATACAAGTCATTACAGAAACGATTCTCAGAAATAATTGAATTTTAAGTTAATTAATAATCTTAACTATTAAAGAGTTCATTTAATTTTAAAATAAACTTAACTAACTTTAAGATGAATGTATTATTTTAAAAATAATTATCTTTGCTCAAAAAAAAGTTTCATGTTATGAGAAAATTTTATTTTTTTTTCTAAATTTCTATCAAGATGATCTTTTTAGAAATAAATTAAAAACACTATTAATTAAATTT
Source organism: Caerostris darwini (assembly GCA_021605075.1). Taxonomy (NCBI): domain Eukaryota; kingdom Metazoa; phylum Arthropoda; class Arachnida; order Araneae; family Araneidae; genus Caerostris; species Caerostris darwini. Next base: position 326,606 of record BPLQ01002483.1, on the reverse strand, counting down.
ATTAATGAAATATTATTTAATTAAATTTATTATTATATTATTAAACTGTTATTTATTATTATAATTAAATTTATTATTATATTATTAAAATATTATTTTTTACTAAAATATTATTAATTAAAATTATTTTAGATAAAATTTTAAATTTAAACTTCAATGGAAAGATCTATAACAGGTGTGGACAACCAGTGGCTCACCTTGAATTTGATTCGCCGGCATTTTTCCGGCCCGTGAGATATATCCCACTATTACAAAATATATTTATTTTGTAATGACCAAAGTAGTGAAAACGGTTGCTTTTGAAAGCCGATTTAAGAATTTAAAGTTAGGCAAATACAACAAAATTTTTGAAATCTATTCATCTCCCTTTCATGTTGAAATCGAATCGGCCCCAAAATATCTCCAAATGGAACTGGTTGACTTACAATACAATATTGAATTAAAACGCCTTTTTCAAACTTCAGAATAAAAAGTTGATTTTTATAGCACTTACGTCCCAAAACAGAAATTTTCCAATTTCAGAAATCTGGCGCAAAAGTTGTTAACGCCTTGGGTTCAACTTATACCTGCGAATCTTTTTTTTTTTTTTCGAAAATGAAATGGATCCAACACAAAACACGCTCAAACATAATGAACTCAACACCCATTACGGTGTGCAAATGCCCAGATTGAAATCGATTTGCAAAAGCTAAATGAAAGTTTGATTTGGGTTGTCGCTTTACGGTTGCTAAGTGAAAGAGTGGAGAAACACATATCGCACTAGCAAAATAAATATTTTTTAATGATTTAATTTTTTTTTATTTCATTTATATTTATATATTTTTTATATTTCATTTCTAGCGTTATATCTTTACAATGTGCTTTTAGTATCATCATTATTATATTACCTATGTTTACATATAAGAATAATAGTCAACACAGTAATAATAACTCATTACAGATCAGTTTTACCATTTACTACATTTTGTACCTATACTAAATTTATTATATATACACTGAAGTGACAAAAGTCATGGGATACCTCTTAATATCGTGTCGGCCCTCCTTTCGCCCGGCGAAGTGCAGCAACTCGACGTGGCATGGACTCAACAAGTCGTTGGAAGTCTTCTGCAGGAATATTGAGCCATGCTGTCTCGATAGACGTCCATAATTGTGAAAGCGTTGATGGTGCAGGATTTTGGGCACGAACAGACCTCTCGATGATGTCCCATAACTGCTCGATGGGATTCATGTCGGGCGATCTAGGTGGCCAGATCATTCGCTGGAATTGTCCAGAATGTTCTTCAAACCAATCGGAAACAGTTGTGGCCCGGTGACATGGCGCATTGTCATCCATAAAAATCCCCTCGTTGTTTGGGTACATGAAGTCCATGAATGGCTGCAAGTGATTTCCAAGTAGCTGAACATAAGCATTTCCAGTCAATGTTCGGTCCAGTTGCACCAGAGGACCAACTCCATGCCATGAAAAAACAGCCCACACCATTACGGAGCCACCACCAGCTTGAACAGTGCCTTGCTGACAGTTTGGGTCCATGGCTTCGTGGGGTCTGCGCCACACTCGAACCCTACCATCAGCTCTTACCAACTGAAATTGTGACTCATCGGACCAGGCCACGGTTTTCCATTCATCTAGGGACCAACCGATATGCTCACGTGCCCACGAGAGTCGCTGCAAGCGATGTCGTTCTGTCAGTAAAGGCACTCGAGTCGGTCTTCTGCTGGAATAGCCCAAGAAAGCTAAATTTCTCCGCACAGTTCTAACAGACAAGTCCCTTGTACGTCCCACATTGATTTCTGCGGTTATTTGACGCAGTGTTGATTGTCTGTTAGAATTTACGACTCTTTGCAGACGTCGCCGGTCTCGGTCGTTAAGTGCAGGCGGTCGACCACTGCGCTGTCCATGGTGGGATGTTATGCCTGAAATTTCATACTCTCGGCACACTCTTGACACAGTGGATCTGGGAATGTTGAATTCCCTAACGATTTCCGAAATGGCATGACCCATGCGTCTAGCTCCAACTAACATTCCGCGTTCAAAGTCTGTTAATTCCCGTCGTGCGGTCATCATCACGTCAAAACCTCTTCACATGAATAACTTGAACAGAAATGAAAGCTCTGCGAAAGCACTGCGCATTTATACCTGTTCTACGCGATGCTACTGCCATCTGAAAATTTGCATATTGCTATCCCATGACTTTTGTCACTTCAGTGTATATATACTACTTGTTATTCCTATTTACTACTTTTTTGTAAATAATTAAAAATAAGCAGGAAGTAGATTTTTTTAATTGTGAGCAGTACCAAAACATAGATAAAAAAAAAGCTTCTAACGAATGTTTTACCTACTTTTACGCATAAATTGATGTCCATTAACTTATTAATGCACTTAAAAAGTAGGTCAGAGAGTGGGTCGGGAGTGATTAGCGGCTAAAAATATGAGCGATTTCCTTCTCATTGAACGGATGATTCGTTCATTTCAACTGACAGTCTTCGCATTGAATCTAAATAAAAAAAAATTAATCTTTTTTCACCTGGTAACGCAAAAGGATCGCAAAATCTCAATATCACATTGACGTATATTTTATTCTTAAAATATTCGCACACATGGGGCCTGAATGGCCGAGTGGCTAACGCTCTGGCGCTCGGTACCACAGGTTTCGGGTTCGAGTCCCATGGATGTTTGTAGTGGTTCGGAATCCACTTTAAACTGTAGGTCCCGGTCCTAATAGGATCGTAGAGCGTTGCGGGGGCATTGTTACTCCGCGTCCGTGGCTTATCTTCAAGTTACACGCGCCCCCTGGGTAATGCAAAGTGAGTACGTCTGTGCAGCGCTTGCCTTAAGGCATCCAAGACCAAGCTGTCTAAGTGTTTGCCAGCTGCATTAGAAAGAAAAAAAAATATTCGCACACATTTAAGGTGAAACCTGATTTTTTTAAGCCATTGTGTTCAGTTCTTCATTAGGAATATTTTATTTTAAAAGCGTATTGCAGTCTATCAAGTTTTGATTTCCATGAATTTCCTATTTATTTTTATTATCTTTGTGTGTGTTTAGGATGATACCTCCTAGCTGCTGACTTTCAATCCACTTGAAAAAGGAGCTTTTATAATTCTGAAAATATTTTAAAAACACGTAATATAAAAAAAAAAATTAAGTTAATTGCTACTTTTTTTTCACTCTATTGCAGAAAGGTCCTTTCTAAATAATTTTCATTCATTTTTTTTAAGTTAGAAAAAACTCTCTCTCTCTCCCACACACACTTTCCATCTCTCTCACTCATTTATTCACACGTTTCATTTTCCATTTTGTCCCCTCCTCCACTCAGACTACAACCCACAATGAAAAAAGAATCTGAAAAATCTGAAAGAATCTTTTCCAGCGATCTACACACTTCGCCACTGACGATATTCATTCCTAAATTTATATCCTGCTAAATATCTTATAGAAGAGACATTTTTTTTCCGCCCATATAAAAGTATAATTAATTCATTAAATTGAATTGAATTAATGAGTTAATATTTGAAAAAAACTGTATTAACATCAAGTGTCAAGTTTCAAAAAATGTATTTGAACTTGAGTGGATGAATCAAAAGTATTTTATGAACGGTTCAAAATTTGAACATGATATTTATAGGGAGAGTGTGAGCTAATACAAGGAATTGAATGAATTTCAATATGGAAAACACATTAAAGTACATTTTAAATATTTCATTGGTTAAGAAATAATAATTTAAAATAGAGAAAAACTAAAAACCACACCCTGTTATATCACGTAAATTTTGTTTTATAATTACATACTCATTTTTATAAAATATAATTTTTTTAGTTAATCTTTATGCCATAAGCAAGGGTTGCACCACTGTTACTCATTGAGCTCTACTCAGGGGACACGTGTAGCTTGAAGATACGCTACGGACGCGAGTAACACTACCCCCGCAAAACTGTACGATCCTATTAGACAGGGACCTACGGTGTAAAGGGGATTCCGAACCACTGCAAGCCTCCACAGCATCCTTGGGATTCGAACTCGAAACATGTGGTACCGAGCACCAGAGTTTTAACCACTCGGCCATCAGGCCCATTTCGATGAATTTCGTATTTATTTTATTATTTTTGTGTATTTAGGATGATACTTCCTATCTGCTGACTTTCATATTTCTGAAAATTTTTTAAAAACGAATTTTAATAGGGAGAACACATTAATTTACATTTTTAAACTTTCATTCGTTAAGAAATAATAATTTCAAATAGTGAGAAAACGAAAAACCACTTCCAGTTATAGTGTAAATTTTGTTTTATAATTACACATTCATTTTTTTAAAATATAAATTTTTTTATTTTAAAAATTTTGTTGTTCTAATGCAGCTGGCAAAGGCAGAGACAGTTAGTCTTTACGCCATAAGTAAGGCCTGCACCGCTGTTACTCATGTAGCACTACCCAGGGAGCACGTGTAGCTTGAAGACAGGCATAGGACGCGAGTCACACTATCCCCACACCCTACGATCCTGTTGGACCGAGACTTATGGTTTAAAGTGGATTTAGAACCACTACAAACATCCATGGCACCATCGGGATTCGAACTCAAAATTTGTGGCACCAAGGGCCACAGCGCCAGCTACTCGGCCATTCAGGCCCATTTTGTTTTATAATTACATACTCATTTCTATAAAATATAAATTTTTTTATTTAAAAAATTTTATTGTTGTTCTAACGCAATTGGCAGTACAAAGACAGTTAGCCTTTATGCAAGGGCTGCACCGTTGTTACTCATTGAGCGCTACCCAGGGGGCACGTGTAGCTTGAAGATAGACTACGGACGCGAGTAACACTGCCCCTATGACGCTCTATGATGCCATTAGACCGGAACCTACGGTTTAAAATGAATTCCGAACCCCTGCAAATATTCATGTCACCACCAGAATTCGAACCCGAAATCCTGTGGAACCGAGCCCCAAAGCGCTAGCCACTCGGTCATGAGGCCCCATACATTAATGTACATTTTAAATCTTTTTTTCGTTAAATAAAATAATAATAATTTAAAATAGTGAGAAACGAAAAACCATTCCCTGTTATCACGCATATTTTGTTTTATAAATTACATAATCATTTTTATAAAATATAAAAATATTTTTATTAAAAAAGTTTTTGAAGATAAAAAAAAAAAAAAAACTAAATTATCTTTTAAAATGTGTAATTATTGCTTTTATGTAGTTAAAAATTCAAACAATTATATTTATTTAAATTAAAAAAAAAAGAAACAGTATTATCAAAACCAAATTTAGCACGAAAATTTGACGACTAACAGTACATGTCCAATCAAGATGACCGGGCGAGATAAACTTCAAAACAATTTTTTTTTCTTTGCACCGATTAAGTTAACATCAGTTGCACGAAATTCGGCATTCCTATGTCAACCAAACAAACAAAGGTTTTTTTTGGGGCACCATTGACGTCATAGTTTTTTTAAAAATAAAACAACTCGTACAAGCTAATGCTTTTTGAAGTTGCAAAATGTATTTTTCCGAGCATGAGAAGGTAGCGTGGTGGATCACGTGATAGGAAGGTAAAGATGGTATCGAATGACCCATCTTGACGCACACACCAGGAATGCCAGCAGGTTAAGGATTCCATATTTTATCCCTTTTTTTTTCTAACTTTTTTAACACGTATGCTGCTATTTTCCGACTGATAAGTTTAAAAATAATTTCTCCAAAACATTTGACAAAAGAGACACACAATATTAAGTATTTCTAATTGAAGAATCTGCGTAAACATACTTATTATTCAAATGATACTGTCATAAACTTGATTTTGGTAATATTGAAATAATATCGGGTGCGCCAATGAAAGAAAATGGCGCGCTATACATGCAACATTCTTCACTTCTATCAGCAATGGCCTTTGGTACCCCAGGCTTCAGGTTCTAATACTGGCCGTGGCATGGATATTTGTGAGTGGTTCTGAATCCCCGTCTGTTTAGCCCAAAGTGTGCACAAGATGGCCGTGGAGCTACAAACCAAACCAATCTATCAACAATAGTAAAGTGGTGCCTGATCGTACTTCTACAATGAAATTTTTTTATAGTTCGTTAATTTTAAAGAACTAAGAATTATGTACATGACTCATTATGGATTAGTAACAGAGATGATTGGTTTACATTAAAATTATTTGCATCTCTGTTACTAATCCATAGTTGCTTATCTACGAGTATATATTTTTTTGAAATGTTATTGAAATAGAACGAAGGCTTGCCATGTCTAGAAGGTTGCCACCTTGTGTAAGAGAAGTGCCGATAGCAGTGAATTCAATTTTATCGAGAGTGGTTCCTATGAACCGAGACATTTCATTCAGCTCAGGGTGAATCCATGATGAACTTTTCTGTGAAGGAGAGAAACGAAACAATTCTCTTTTAGAGAAAGATTTGAGAAAATCATCTGCTAGATCAGGGGGGGCCAACCCGAAGGATCTTGCGGGACACTTTGAAAATGAATCCTAACTCCGTGGGCCACATGTAACATTACATATCCCCCTATTAGATTGAGACCCACTACAGACATTTTTTTTGAGAGAATAATTGAAACATAACGAGTCGTTATTATTGTGTTTACTATTATTCTCGCATGTAAACATAGATAACATAATAATAATGATACTAAATGCACATTGTGAAGAAATATAGAACACTCAAAATGAAATATAAAAAAATGAAATCATTAAAAAATATTTATTTTACTAGTGCGATAATTGTTTGCGCAAGAATATTATTTTAAAATCAAAGTTAAGGATGCCTGACTCAGCAATGTCAAAGTCAAAAGAAAAAAAAAACATATACGAAGATAAGTATACCATAAAACTAACCTATTACGAAACGAATATATCGAGAAATGAGATGTAGATTTTTGCGAAAAATCACAAATTATTCACTTCTGTAATGATGACTATCTCTTTTGCAGATGTTCTTTAATAAACCTTCTTTACAATTTTATCGCCCTTTCCAGAGTATTAAAGATACATTACATCGGAAATTGCACAACGCATCCCATGAGGAATTTGCATTTTATCTCAGCGCCCTCTTAAATATTGCTTCATTTCTCGCCGGGCTATTGCCTGTGGCAAGATGATACTGGGAGAAAAAAACAAAACAACGTGATTTATGAATTTTTATAGACCTTTAGTAGACACGATTCTTGAATTTTTATTAAGGTTTTTTTTTTTTTTTTTTTTTTTTTGTTCTAATGCAGCTGGCAAATACTTAGACAGTTGTCTTGGAGGCCTTAAGTCAAGAAGTGCACTGACGTTATTCACTTAGCACTACCCAGGAGGTGCGTGTAGCTTGAAGACAAGCTACGGACGCAGAGTAACAGCACCCCTGCAACGGACTACGGTCCTGTTAGACCCCATAGGCAGTTCATCTTTATGCCATAAGCAAGGGCTGCACCGCTGTTACTCATTGAGCACTGCCCACGGGGCAAGCATAGCTTGAAGATAAGCTACAGACGCGAGTAACATTATTCTCACAACGCTCTCACAGTCAAATGAGACCAGGACGTATGGTTTAAAGTGGATTGCGAACCCCTTCAAACATCCATGACATCGCATTTATCGGCAGTCCCGTAGCACAGAGTTTCGAATGCGTGGATAGCCGCTCTTTTAAGTAGATGAGAACTGTCTCGTTTTGCATTTTTATCGCTTTTTACAAAGCCATTCCGTTTTCTTTCAGCTATTTTTTTCGGTCTGATTTAGATTATATCTCTACACTTTTTATTTTTTACCACTTTTTCTTCTTAATTGGATTTTTAAATTTGATTCTACAAGTCAGAAAATTTTATTATAATAGCTTGCTCAAAACCCTTTTAATGCCGGATAACAATTTATTCCGGGAACTACGGTTTATAGTTGATTCCGAACCACTACAAACATACATAGCATCACCGGAATTCGAACCCGAAACCTGTGGTACGGAACGCTAGCCACTCGGCCGTACAGGCCCATTTTTATTAACTAGTTTTCAAGTATTTGAAGAAACGTGTTAAAATCGCGGAGTAGTCGTAAAAAAGAACTCTCATTGGGGTTGCCAGTGTGTTACAGTCATCATTGTCCACTCTAAGGAGAGATGTGATCGCGGGTCATTTTCAGGTTTGTTTGTTTTGTCGCTCTATGGTCATTTTGTGCAGACTTTAGGCTAATTTGACAAGGAGCTACATTTTAACGTGGATTCCGAACCACTAATAAACATCCATGCCACCGCCAGGATTCGAACTTCAAGCCTGTGGTTCCTTTCAGGATCACCTTGTCATTCATTTGTACGAGACGGTTTCACTTTATTGACTGAAGTTACGGAAGAAAAATGAGCTTATGGTGTACTTTGGAATAGACTGCATTCATTTAGTGGATATATATATATAAATATGTTATATATACCACAAGTATATAGGGGTTTGATGGCCGAGGGACTACAGCTCTGGTGCTCGTTGCCAAAGGTTCGAGTCTTGGCGGTGTCTTGATTGTTTGTAGTGGTTCGGAATCTACTTCGAATTGTACGTACCGGTCTGTTAACCTCGTATGCACAAGATAACCGTAGAGAGACAAGCCAAAACTTAGAGCGAACTGTACTTGTGTATTTAATTCATATTTTTAATTTTTATTTCATTTTAAATAAATTTTTCTCCATAGAAATAAAGCTTGCAAATGAAAATTAAAGTGTCCCCATGAACCTGAAAGTGGCCCTCTTCTTGAAGCCGTTATAAATTTAGTTCAGGCCGCAATGTTTACTGAAACTTAATTCGAAGAGCATTTCCATACAATATTTCTCAGTGAGATATTTTTTGTTAAGTGTGGAATTAGTTTGATCTTTAATGGATTAATTTTTATTTAATTAATTTTTGTATTTGTCACTGACTTGAATAGGTTGCAACTTTTGGATTATTATTTCATTCTTTTTTCGGCTGAATATCACACTCTGTTCTTTATTTTAAAAGTTTCCTTCGGTGAAAGTTGAGAAAGTTAAAGCCAACGAGAAATTCAAGTACTTTTTTGACACATATTTTATTATAGATAGTCCTTGTCCATCATTAGCCAATCAATAAGGATAGAATAATAATAAATTTATGAATAAGGGGTAGAAATAAATTGGAATATCACATTAAGTGGATTAGTTTGGCGACTTTCCAGCCGTCGTTATTGTGATGGATAGGATTCTAATGTCCATAAAATCATCTTACTGTACATGTTATATGTGGGAAAGGGCTTTGGCGATTTTGAGCAGAAGAATTTTTTTGAATGCGTTTTACTGGGGGTTATTGGGAAAAATTTCATGGAAATTATGATTTGTAAAGTATTTTGTAAAAATATCTCTTCAAATACAGTTTAAAAACTGTAAATGGAATTCAACTCTTTATTGCACTAGGTGGGAAAAACACATTCCAAAGATAATCCGTTTTTTGTTTTTAAATTAGAATTGACGTCTCGATATTTATCTTTTTTTTTCTAATGCAGCTGGCAAACACTTAGACAGTTGTCTTGGATGTCTTAAGGCAAGCGCCGCATTGCGTTACTCACTTAGCACTACCCAGAGGGTGCGTGTAGCTTGAAGAGAAGCTACGGACGCGGAGTAACACTACCTCCGCAACGCTCTACGATCCTATTAGACCGGGACCTACGGTTTAAAGTGGATTCCGAACCACTACAAACAACCATGGTACCGCCGGGACTCGAACCCGAAAACCTGTGGTACTGAGCGCCAGATCGCTAGCCGCACGGCCATTCATGCCCCACATCTCTTAAAATACAATTTAAAACTGTAAATGGAATTCAACTCTTTATAGCACTAGTTGAGGAAAACATCCGAATATAATCCGTTTTTTTTTTAAAATTAGAATTGACGTATCGATATTTATCTAAGTTTGTTGCTTTTATAGTCGGAAAGATTCAATAACAATGTCACGCAAGTTAACGAGTAAAGTGTTCATTTTGAACACCAATAGTTGGATGGTTGGGGTTTTATGGCACAAGGGCCAGATTCGGCCATGCTGCGCCAAACGTCAGTACTTTTTTAAATTCTTGTAAAATAAAATGGTTAAAATCTAAAAGGTCAGTTGATAGAACAGGTAAAATTCAATCAGAAGTAAAATCAAATAAATAATGAATTAAAATTCATATGAAATCTATTAAAATTAGTGTTGTGAAACATTATCAATTAAAAAGAAAGTAAAAGGTACTAACGAAATCAAGATAAAATGGTGCAACAAACAAAGTTCAAATAAAAGGCATACTATAAAACCAACTTTTACAAGAAATAAAAAAAGATTAGTATGGGGAGTGGCTCCCAGCAGGTCTGATAAGGTTAGATGCTCACAACCGAAAAGATTGAGTCGGATTCTAGTAAATCTTGGGCATTGGACCAGTACAGTGTCGCACGAGAAACAAGTAGGAGCAGGCTCTGAGCGAAGTAAATGTGAATGTGTAAAATAAGCATGGCCTATACAAAGTCGCGTCAGCTAAAAGTTTTGTCATCGATTTAAATCAATTCGCTTAAAGCCAGTAGCGTATGGCTGTATACGGAACTTGAACACCAATAGATTCAAAAAATTTTAATCAGCAATTTAAAGCCGCCAAATTTTTATTGAGTTCCTCTTCACCGCTAAATTACCGGCACCATCGATACACCAATAAGATGCTGGAAAGGGACAATCTGAAGATAAATTGTTGGGAAACAAACTGCTTTCAATTTATTAACTATTGCATACAATCAAACGGAGAATCTCGGAAAACAACACAGCAAAAAATTAATATAGGGGTGGCCAATCCAAATGATCTTGGGGGCCACTTTGGAAATGCATCCTAACTCCGCGGGCAGTATGTAAAATTACATATCCCCCTATTAGATTGAGATCCATTCTAGACACTTTTTGGAGTGAAAAATTGAAACGGAAAGAATTGTTATTTTTGTGTTTACTATTATTCTTACTTGTGAACATCGATAATATAATAACAATGATACTAAACGCACATTGTACAGAAATATAGAAAACTAAAAATGAAATATAAAAAATACATAAATATGAACGAAATAAAAAAAGTAAAACCATTGAAAAATATTTATTTCATTAGTGCGATAAGTTTTCTCCACACTTTCATTTGAATTTTGCAAATCGATGAGCGCGCATCGTGATTTCGCAGAATATAATTTAATTATTCTGCGAACTCATCGATAAAACAGGCAACATCTGTCCTAAATTCGCAAGAATGTTATTTTGAAATCAAAGTTAATTTTTCTCATCATTTCGACAGTTCATTTTTGAATAGATGGATGCACACTTATTGTATTTTTTTAATACATTGGTTTTTATTACTTTGACCATTATAAAATAAATATATTTTGTAAAAGTGTGATAAGTCTCACGAGCTGTAAAAATGATCAAGGCAGGCCGTGGGTTGGCCACCTCTGAATTAATATCTGAAGGTGACAAAAAACGTGAAAAAAAATTCCGATTCTTTTTAGTCTTTTATTTCAAAGATCGGTCCTTTAGCTGTTTTTAAAACAGCTTTGAGTTTGTTTCTAGAGTCATTAGAATTGCAGATACTTTTCATCACGAGCCATTGGGATAGCGAATTTGGGCATTTTAAACTTTGAATTGATTTCTGGAAAACTGTATTTTTTTTTGCTACATCATAACATGGCGTAGCATAAAAATACAGAATAATAGCGGTGTAGAAATAAATAACTATAAGAATCATTTTCAGAATAGAATGAAAATTCAACTCTCTATTTTGAATGATGTCGTACATGCATTGAAATGAGAGGTTTTATAAATATTATTCAAAGATGTGTTAATGATTATAAATAAAAATGTCACTTTTATTTGTACTTTTTATTTGTACAAATGTACTTTTTTTGTGCCACGATGGGCTGTCACTCGGATCTACTTTACTTAAGAATTCTTTTCATTCAGTGCATGCATAATTTATAGATGTCTGCATGTATGCGAGTCGATGCGATATGTTTTATGCATTCTTATAGTTAGAAGTGTTTAAGAATAGTTAAATAAATCACAATCAATCTAAATCAGGGGTGGGCCACCCGAGGTCCGCCTTGAACATTTTCCCTGAAATCAATGTATTAAAAAAATACATTACGTGTGCATCCATACATTCAAAATTAACTGTCGAAATTATAAGAAGAAAGGGGCCTGCATGAGGCGCTCGATACCCACATGTTTCGGGTTTGAATCCCGGCGGTGCCATGGATGTTTATAATGGTTCGGAATACACTTTAAGTCGTAGGTCCCTGTCTAACACGATCGTAGTGCGTTGCGGGGGCACTGTTACTCCGCTTCCGTAGCTTATCTTCAAGCTACAAGTACCTCCTTGGTAGTACTAAATGAGTAACGTCGGTGCGGCGCTTGCCTTAAGGCATCCAAGGCAACTGTCTAAGTGTTTGCCAGCTACGTTAGAACAAAAAAAAAAATTTGAATGATGTAATATATGCATTGAACTAAAAGGTTTTAAAATATTTATTCAGGGATGTGTTAAAGATTATAAATAAAAATGCCACTTTTATGTTTCTTGCACTTTTGTCGTGCCAAGATGGGCTGTCACTCAGCTCTACTTAAGAATTCTGTTCATTCTATGCATGCATAATGAATAGATGTCTACATGCAGGCGCGTCACTGGGGTATGGTTTATGCATTCTTCTAGTTAGAAGTGTTTAAGAATAGTTAAATAAATCACATTTTGCTCAATTTTAACCAAAAAAATATTCGTGTATATATTTTAATGTTCCTGTTTGCCAATGTTTTATAACCTAATTCAACAATAGTAGCATCAAAAAAAAATATCCATTAATCATTCTTTCAAAATTTTGGGCTCTGAAGGTGCTTGGTTTATGTCTTCACAGGAATGCAGCAAACACCACAGTAAATTAGTGCAACAGCACTCAAAAAGGCACCTGGAGCGTTTTTGTTACTGTAAAGAGTGGAAAAGTTTAGCGTAACTATTGCGCGTCGTTTAACTATCCATCTTCGCAACCGAGGTGCCATTTCCACTTGGCTGCTCTTTCCCTCTCTCTCTCACTCTTTCTCGAAAAAAAGAGGAACACGCAAAAAAAGGTGCATTTGCTCCTGTTAAGTGATAAACCAGCGGATACAAGCAAACAATGCAATTAGCAAGTGAAATAAGAAAAGAGACATGTCATTTTGTGGGGGAATCATCTGCCGTTGTTTCAGATGAAGGTTCGTCAGACTTGACTGTGGCATGCCTGTTATGCAATTCGACGCAAGAGCTCTTAAAATTTGGGGTACGACCACATTTCTGTATCATTTGAATGGCAGATGAATCTGTCTCGCACCTTGTTGCTATGGGAAAGAACTGAATTCGCATTGAAATGCAAATCGAGTTTGTAGACATGCTTCCTTCTGGGAAAGTTTCTTCTCTCCGAGCGTTATTTGACGAAGATGTTATCCGTGAATTCAATTTGTGAATCTATCTAAAGCAGAGGTGGCCAACCCGCGGCCCACTTTGAACATTTTTTCACACTTTCACAAACAAATTTATTTTATAATATGCTTGATAATTAATGGGCCTGTGGCCGAGTTGTTAGCGCTCTGGCACTCAGTACCACTAGTTTCGGGTATGCCATGGATGTTTGTAGTGGTTAGGAATCCACTTTAATTTGTAGGTCCCGTCTACTATGACCGTAGAGCGTCACAGAGCCCAATCGGACGTCTTCTCACCCACATCATTCCCAAACTGTAAAGAGGCAACTCAGTTCTAGGCACAGTGATGCGGTGTGGTGTAGTAGTAGTAGTAGACCGATATTAAATAAAAATTTTAAAATATTGCATAAGCATATTAAAAATAATTAATTGGCTTTATGAGTAAAAAAATAAATGGAATATTTTATTGCTTATTATGCATTCTTATTTAACAAAAAAATTAGACTATTGCAAATGCGAATAAATGAATTTAAGACAATAGACTAGTATGGATATGTATTAAAATAATAATAAAAAAAAACCTTAACAATTTTTAATTGTTAAAAATTGTTAAGGTTTATTGATTCATGAATGATTATTGATTCATGAACACGTACACCCAAAATCTTCGCCTCACATGATCAGCTATTCCCTTTTTTTTTATTTGCCCGTGTTCGCATATGATGTTTTTAAACATGTATGACGTTTTTCCAGATGTTTATTGAAACTGTCGCGTTCCTTTGTCATGCGCTTCGTGGGCGACATGTCGCAATAAAAAAAAGAAAAAGGAAATTAATTCTTCCAGATCGATGCATGCCTCGGCCGCAGATGCGCTGCTGTTTTATATTCGCCTTTCCGCGGGTGTTCAAATTCAGAAATCACGAAAAATATCTCAAAATTTGCACTTGAAATGTTTTCCTGAAAGCCACGTCCGCAGCACACTTCGCTTAATGTATGCAAGACGCTTTTACGATTAGTTTTCGAATTCAAGGAATGAAAAGCATTTTCGTTACAAAACAGGTCGTGTGCGTCGCTATAATTTGAAATGTTATGTCGTTCAAATTTCGCATGAAGTAATCCTCAACTGATCGCAATAAATCCTCCCATTCTCCATGGCTGGTGAAATGGGGGATTATAGGAGCCCTCTAGATCAGGGGTGGACAACCCGCGGCCCGCCTTGAATATTTTTCCGACCCCGTGAGATTGATCACACTTTTACAAAATACATATTTCATAATGATCAAAGGAGGGAAAACCAGTGTATTAAAAAATATATATTATGTGTGCGTCCCTATATTCAAAAATGAACTGTCGAAAGTATGAGAAATCAACTTTGATTTTAGAATAATATTCTTGCGAATAGAGAACAGATGTGAACTGTGCCTATTTTTTTGGTGTTTTGCCTATTTTATGGATGAGATTACATCTATGAGTTCGCAGAATAATTAAATTATAGTCTGCGAACTCATAATGCACGCGCATCTTCGAACATCTAATATAACAGGCTCTATGTTTCTCTTCAAGTGATCTCAGTGACGGAATAATCAGCAAATCAGACTCTTAGTTCAATTTGTTAGAGCTTCAATTTGTTCAACTTACACCTGCGAATCGTGTAAATGAAATTAACCAAACAAAACACGCTCAAACATAATGGACGCTCACCTGCAACACCCATTACGATGTGCAAATACCCAAATGCAGATCGATTTGCAAAAGCTGAGTGAAAGAGTGGAGAAACACATATCGCACTCGTCAAATAAATATTTTTTTAACGATTTCAATTTTGTTCGATATATTTTTTATATTTCATTTTGAGTGTTATCTATTTCTTTACAATGTGCGTTTAGTATCATTGTTATTATATCATCTATGTTCACATGTAAGAATAATAGTAAACACAAAAATAATAGCTCATTATGTTTCAATTTTTCAATTCCAAAAATGACCATAGTGAATCTAAATCTAATAGGGGGATGTATAATTTTATGTGCGGCCCGGCGGAATCAGGATGCATTTTGGCCCGCAAGATCATTTGGGTTGACCATACCTGGTGTAAACTTTTTTTAGATACAACTCTCTCACTTTGTTTTTTTTATCTCACCTATTTTGAAAGAGTACTCTGAGAAATGTTTCGTGGCATTTGTTTGACAGTCACAAGGAAGAAAAAACTAACATCCTTTGATGTAAAAGAATGACAACTGCCTTCACAAAGAAAGCATCGATCAATTTTTTTGCTCATGTTGACACCAGCTTACAATTTAAGGAAGAAATTAAAAAGTGCGTCCTTTTCAAATTGTTCTTCTGTTCTTAGTATAATAGGTCTGTTTTAAAATGAGATAATATTGAAATAAAATTATGGATGCTTAAATGAATGAACGCATTTTTATCATTTTAAGTTACACAGAACTATCATTTATGAAATTAATAAAAATAAGAAATCAAGAATTAAAATAAATCTTCGATAGACTCAAGGCTTCAGGTTCGAATACTAGCTGTGGCATGGATGTTTGTGAGTTGTTCGGAATCCCCTTTAAACTGTAGGTTCTAGTCTGTTTAGCCCCCTTGTGCACAAATTCAAAATGCTTTCTTCAATTTTCGCTTATTCATACACACACAAATAATAATAAAAAATAAAAAAACTGAAATCAGCTCTGGAAATTTCAACTTATGTGTGAACATTCGAGAACGGATGAATAAACTCAAGAATATGCCGATGTTTAATGATGCACGAGATATAGGAAGCAATGGATTGGAATATTACAAGAATGGCCAAAATTCAAATAGCCACGTGAATATAGAAATGTTGAATAGATGAAAAACTTCATGAAGAAGGAATTGTTCAAGAATCTCTAAAAAGAACATTCAAAAGTGAGATACATGTCGTCTTAAATGAAGAATGAAGTATTCCCAATTCTACAGGAAACTTTATCACATTCAATAGTCAAAAGAATATATCAAAGTTTGAATATTCTAGACATAAATGAAGAATGAAGTATTCCAAATACAATAAGAAGCACTGTACTTTTTTTCTCACTCTATTGCAGAAAGTCCTTTATAAATCATTTTCATTCATTTTTTTAAGTTTATGGGGCGCCATCTATTAATAGATATATGCAACTTAAATCCTAAAAAAAATAAAATGAATTAATTAACTTCAATGAATGAATTAATATTTTGAAAAAAACTGTATTCACATCCAGTGTCATCCACTACAAGTTTAAAAAAAATGTACTTGAACTCGAGTGGATGAATGAAAAGTATTTTATGAACGATTGAAAATGTGAACGAGATATATGTAGGGAGAGTGTGAGATAATAGAAGGAATTGAAAAAGAAAGATTTCTTGAACACTACAGGATCTTTTTGTTTCTCTGTATTCCTTTAGGAAAGCAACACTCCAGTGTTCAGTGTATCGAATGTTCGATTAGAATTGCAGATTCGACAAGAATTTCATGCCCTAATAAGAATCTCAGCAGTCGTCCCTTTGAGAGTGACCTTCAAGAAGCGATTTTCAGCGTTCTTTTGTGGCAGCTGAGGCGATTTCCGAGATTTAAATATGCAACAGAAACAAGCAAAACGGGCCACGACTCGGGAATCTGATAACAGATATCGTACTGCGAACGAGGAATTCTTTGGCGACGCATTAGGACGGATGGATCATATAAGGCCTGTTCAGTTCATTTGATTGCAACACACAGACAAATTAAACAATTATAATTAAGTAAAACAACAACAAAAAATATAACAGAGTTTATTTCAAGATTAAAATTGAAATTCTATTTGAATGCCCTTAATCTCTGCAAAGTTACTTTGTAAACAGGCGTAATTGAAAAACAACACTTCATGTTGACTCGTCGCAGAACACTCCTTTTCAAAAAACTTCTTTTTAAGACAATCCCGTCAAGATGTGTGTCCATCACGATGCAGCAACAGATGGCGTAGTCCCTATTCCATCTGTAGTTGTTTCGACCTGTGAGGCTCGCACAGACAATCGCTCATTTCATGAGATCTCATTATCCATTATGCTGATTATCTGCTGTCAGATTTGAGTGACAGGTTGATCTCATTAGTACAAAACATTAATAGCATGTGGTGTAAATATCCACGACACTGCTTATCGGCTGTCAAATTTGAGTGATGGGTTGTTACTATGCACTTGTTAAGGGCCAACGGCCATACCATGCTGAATACACCGGTTCTCGTTAGATCACCGAAGTCAAGTATCATTGGGCGCGGTCAGTACGCGATAACCACCTGGGAACACCGCGTGCCGTTGGCATTCACAAATTTGGGACCTGAATGGCCGAGTGTCTGGCGCTCAGGCGATCGGTGCCGTAGGTTACGGGTTCGTATCCCGGTGGTGCCATGGATGTTTGTAGTGGTTCGGAATCCATTTTAAGCCGTAGGTCCCGTTCTCCTATGACTGTAAGAGAGCGTCACGGAGCCAAAGTCAGACTTCTACCTACGGGTGCTCCATCACAACAGAAGCCGCTTCATTCCCTTTCAATCATGAGTACGTTTGGGCTAGTGGGCTTGGCCAGACAAGTGGGATAAGAAACAACAACAACTTGTTAAGGAATATTTGGGAACGTAAATGCTATATCTCTTCTCATGGGAAAAATGCTACAACCCTAAAGCACCCGCGGGTTGTTTGTTCGTAATATACATGGGGCTCACCGATGTTTCACCCTCACCTTTCCAACTGGTAGGAGGATTACATAGACCTAGGTTAGATGGAGATGAAAAGGAGAGCTCTATCTACACTATCTGGAAGAAAGTGACGGGACACTCCTCGAAAAGTAGAAAAGTCGACAATACAGCTGACACATGCGCAATAATTGGACCGTCGGTTGAGGGCCTGCACCTCACTCCCCAAAAGCAAGCCTGAACTATGGAACTTCCTGTTAAACATTTGGAGGGAAATTCCTCTTGCCACTATGGCTAATTTAGTGGAAAGCATGCCCAGAAGGGTTGCAGCTGTGATCGCAGCCAAAGGAGGCCCTACCTCCTATTAATTTTAATAAATATGGGTTTATGTCGTTATAGTGTCGTGTCCCGTCACTTTCTTCCACATAGTGTATTTCATATAGGCAACCGCATTTTGTTACTAATATGTAAGAAGCCGATTCTACCCGGAGAGAAAATTTTGTTTCTCCGACCCCTTTCTCCTTCCCGGAGCGCCGGCTCACGCGTTGAAATGGGTGCACGGATCAGTGAGACGCTGATCTATCGCTCAGCGGTCTCTTCAGTGGAACAACATGAAGTCAACAAATCGATGTTTCATGCACATAAGTAGCAAGCCGCTTTTAATGTTCGGTTCAATAATGCATTCCTAAGGTGACGGCGTAAAACATTGCTTGCATCCATAATCATTCCTTCTGGCGAAATATTCAGGCGAAATCAAGAGGGGAAAAAACCGAATAGAAAATTCATGACTAATCAGATGAAACAATATATATATATATTGGGTGAATACTTTTTTTTTTTAATTTTGGATGCTTAAATTCTTGCTTCTTTAAGATGTTCAATTCTAGAATTTTAAATTTACATTATATAATAAAAATTTAAATTGAAAAAAATGTATATTGAAAATGTATTAAATTTGTATTATTATGTATTGTATTGAAATGTATTAAATAATGTTCATATGTATTATTATTTATTGTATTAAATTTGTATTATTATTTATTGTATTAAAAGGCACATTGAAAATATATATTTTATAATGTTATTGTTCTAATGCAGCCGGCAATACCGAGACAGTTAGTCTTTATGCCATAAGCAAGGGCTGCACCGCTGTTACTCATTGAGTACTACTACCCAGGGGGCACCTGTAGCTTGAAGAAATACTGTGGAAGCGAGTAACCCTACCCCCACAACGCTCAACGATCCTGTT
The DNA here is from genome assembly GCA_021605075.1 of Caerostris darwini. Classification (NCBI taxonomy): domain Eukaryota; kingdom Metazoa; phylum Arthropoda; class Arachnida; order Araneae; family Araneidae; genus Caerostris; species Caerostris darwini. The sequence goes on along the minus strand of BPLQ01002483.1, from coordinate 307,240 downwards.
AGACAGGGACCTACGGCTTAAAGGGGTTTCCGAACCACTACAAACATGCAGGACACCGCCGGGACTTGAACCCGAAACCTATGACACGGCGCTAGCCACTCGGCCATCAGGCCCCATGATAAAATTACAAAAAAGATTAATATTCAACCGCTTACTGGATTCGTTAGTCTTTAATAGTTTTCCCCCTCCTTATAGGGCGCCCTGATGGCCCATTGGCTAGCGCTCTGGCCGTTGGTACTACAGGCTTCAGGTTTGAATCCTGGCTGGGGCATGGATGCGAATAAAACTGTAAGTCCTGGTAGCCAATCTACACAAGTCTACTTAGCCTTTGTGAATGTCGCACAGACAATCACTCATTTCTTGAAGTTTCATTACCCATAACACCGAATATCTGCTGTCAGATTTGTGTGACAAGTTGTTCTCATTAGAACAAAATATTAATTTTAGCCAAAGTGACCGTAGAGTGACCCGCCAAACCTTCTCCTTAGAGTGTTTAGATGTATAGTTACATGGATACGTACAACACACTATTTTGCATATTTTAAATTTTATGTATCATGAAGCAAAATGCATTCACCACATTACATAAAAATATATCTACACACACACAAAAAAAAAACGTGTTTAACCCTTGTGATCAACACAAATATAAAAAAAAGACAACTGTAGGTATCTCTTCAAATACACGCATCTTGTAGGACGTAATTAAACGCAATTTTTTTGGGGGGAGAGGGATTATCATTTTTAGAACAGATAAAGGAAAAAGTTATTCGATTAATAATCAAAATTTTTACTGCACATTCAAATACTCCTGTTACGCAACAGCGACTTCATCATTGCTTTAACAGAAAAAAATTATTTCCCAGAATATATTTCGGAGAATTTCAGCAATTAAAAATATTTTAGCCTTCATTTCATCAGATGCTTTTTTTTAAATTCGTTTATTAGTTTTGATTCACTTTTAAACACATACAATTCGTGGAAAAACAAAGTGCTTTTTTTAAAATACCACGTGAAATACAGGCAGAGCAATAATTTTTAGAGAGATAGTTTATGCAATACACTCAAAATCGTAGCATCGCCCTTCTATTCAATTTTGTCATCACATTTATACTCAGTTTTTGAAATATGATTATCGCAATGACCCATTTTTGACAATAAAAAAAAATTAAATTTCATGAACAGAGATTAACATTCTTGTTATATTTTTATGTCACTCTATACGAGGGATGACCAACACAAATGATCTTGCGGGCCACTTTGGAAATGCCTCACCACTCCGCGGGCCGCATATAAAATTATATATAACCCCACATTAGATTTAGATCCACTGTAGACATTTTTTTGGAGTAAAAAATGGAAACATGATGAGTTATTATCACTGTGTTTGCTATTATTTTTACATGTAAACATAGATACAATAATAATAAGGATACTTGTAAAGAAATATAGAACACTCAAAATGAAATATAAAACATATATAAATATAAACGAAATAAAAAAAATGAAATCATTCAAAACTATTTATTTTACTAGTGCGATATTTGTTTGCGCAAGAATATTACTTTATAGAGTATGGATTGAGTAAAAAAGTTTTAATATTACTTTTTTATTTAAATTTCTTAAAATAAATTTCTCGCTATTTTAATAGACTGCATTTTATTCAAATAAAATTTTTAAATTCTTTTTATATTCAAAAAGCAAGGAAAAAAACTGTTAATATAGGGGTGGTGAACCCAAATGATCTTACGGGCAATTTATGGATATGCATCCTAACTCTGTGGGCCGCGTGTAAAATTATATATCCCCCTGTTAGATGTAGACCCCCATAGACTTTTTTTTGGAGTGAAAAATTGAAACAGAATGAGTTACTATTATTGTGTTTACTATTGTTCTTACATGTGAACATAGATAATATAATAATAAAGAAACTAAACGCCCACTGTAAAGAAATATAGAACACTGAAAAGGAAATATAACAAATAGAAAAATATAAATGAAATAAAAAATAATGAAATCATTAAAAAATATTTATTTTGCTAGTGCGATATTTGTTTCCTTACTCTTTCACTTAGCTTTTGCAAATCGATGCACCTGCATCGTGAGTTCGCAGAGAATAATTTAATTATTCTGCGAACTCATAACTGTAAACATAAATAAAGCAGGCCATATCTGTCCTATATTCGCAAGAATATTATTTTAAAATCAAAGTTCATTTTTTTCTCATTATTTCGACAGCCAATTTTTGAATATATGGTTGCAAACAAAAATGTATTTCTTTAATACATTGATTTTCACCATGAGAGAAAACAAATATCACACTAGTCACATAAATATTTTTTAATGATTTCATTTATATTTATATATTTTTTATATTTCATTTTGTGTGTTGTATATTTCTTTACAGTGTGCATTTAGTATCCTTAATATTATATTATCTATTTTCACATGTAAGTATAACAGTAAACACAAAGATAATATCTCGTGATGTTTCAATCTTACACTCTCAAAAAATGTCTGTAGTGTATCTACATCTAACGTAGGGATACGTAATTTTATGTCGGGCTGCGGAGTTAGGATGCATTTCCAAAGTGATTCGCATTATCATTTGGGTTGGCCACCCCTGGTCTATAATTTACACACCTTTTTATCGCCATTGAGGGAAAGTCCATAATATAATGACACAAATATCCAATATTCATCTTTTTTTAATATTTTTTTATCTCTCCTGCTGCTATCCACCGACTGAATCTGATTCTGATTCTGACGTAGTTAAGCGAATGGCATTAGAAAAAGAAATCCGCGCCCGCGTATTTTCTTTGTTGTCTGGGGAATTCAGTGATATAAAAAAGTGACTGACACCAGTCAGCGAGGATTTACGATGCCGAGCAAACACACGGGCCGTCGCGCGCCGACTTTCTAATCCGTCTTTCATTCCTCCGACGCGCTTCTGGATTTTGAAGAATCACGTGCAAATTCATATCGCACCTGCCACTGTGTCCAGAAAGTGAGACCCATTTTCAATTCAAAATTCCCGGGGCTTATGGAATCTCAATTTTTTTTTAGGTTGCTGATACTGTTCTTGACATCTGCGCGAAATTAGACGTCAAAATATTCATTAGGGTTTGAGTTACGCTTAGCTTTGTGAGACGCTGAAACTGATTCCGGCGATTTTTGAAATGTCTGAATTCATTGAGCAAAGAACTTGCATTCAGTTTTGTTTGAGGAAACGTGTAGAATGCTGCAGAAGGCGTTCGGTGAGCATTCCTAGATCGGAAAGAAATGTATAGAAGTGGTATAAACAGTTCAAATAGAAGGCAGAGAACGCGTTGAAGACAAAGAGCCCTCGGGTCGACCCTCCACATCAACCGACGAAGCTCACATCCAAAAATTTAAAGATTGGGTGCTTGCAAACCATCGATATATAATTAGAAACCTTCCTGATGATGTTGGAATTTCAAAAGGATCGGTTTATTCCATATCTCGATGGGTACAGAAAACACAGAATGCGCCAGCTCCCACTGCATGGATTCTTCGTGATTTTTTTACCAAAAATGAAACCCATATCGTTCCACAACCACCGTGCGACTTCTGGCTATTCCCTAAACTGAAAAGACCACTCCGGGACACCGTTTTGAGTCTATTGAAGAGATTTAACATGAATTGGCGCGCGCTGTGAAGGCCATCCATTGCTACTCTTTAGCATGCATTGAGGATTGGAAAAAAAAAGTCGTCTTGATTGCATTGTGTCTGGTGGTGATTACTTTGAAGGCGATGAAATAAATTTGGAAGAATAAATAAAGAGTTTTTGAAAAAAAATATATTTGGTCTTACTTTTTGTACACAATAGTAGAAAATTTTCTATCAGACAGACGCTACAATTTCGGCGCTTATTTTTTTTTATTGTTTCTTTTGGAATTTTATGAACGCGAGACCATTCATCGCTATCTTTTATGGCCAGAATATATCTGTCAGCACGATAAATAACGGGCATCGGGTGGAAACGCAATCTTGAATTCTGCAGCATCAGCAAACGGCTTCTCTTAAATAAAAAGTTTGTATCTAACATAGATGTTATTACATTTTTATTGCGCGTTGAATTGCTCTGTCTATTGGAAAATAAATACAAGTTGTCATGTCGTTCTGTCAGTTGAAATGGGTTTTGTAAGAAATGGTGTCCAGATATTTTTATTTATTTATTATTATTTGCTTTTAGAATTATAAAATTTTACATTGATTGGATTACATCGATTTTTAATTGATAGATAAAAATATATTTAATTTTATGTAGATAGGACTTTTGAATTATTGTAACGTTAAGTTAGCTCAGATAGCAGGATAACCTAACCTATTTAAATCACTATTATTAAAAGTAATACGCAGAAAAATACAAAAATATAACTTAGCAAATATTAAAAACAAACCTAAACACACTAAATTGAGTCAATATAAATGTATATTTGACTAATTGGCTAATTGAGATCACATTATTTTTGATTCTATGAGGGCTGGTGGATTTATCGCTTACTGTGCTTATTGTGTCATCTATCTATGCTTTATTTTCTGTTATGTATACTGTATGGAAAAAATACATTTGCAATGAAACTTCTTGATCCATGTCCCTGAATATTATTATACCATAAACATCATTCACTCAGGGTTCAATTTTATCAGTTATCTGATTGAAGTGTCTCTTAGAAATTCAAGAGAAGACAATTATCATTTTAATGGGAACCTCAAGGTATGACTTTTTGCACGTAATATTTTGTTAGAATAAACAACTTAATCGTAAATGCTTTAAAAAAAATACTTCACGTCATTCAAGGCATTGGACCACAAGGAGATCACGATTTTCAGGAAGGGGTAGGAATTGAATTTTTTATAGTTTTATTTTAAAAATGAGATCTTTAGCTTTTTTAAAACAGTTTTGAGTTCATTTCTGGAGTCTTCAGAAGTTGATATGCCTCACGAGCTATTGGAATACTGAATTCATGCACTCAAAAATTTCCATTTGGATTTCTGGAAAACTGTATTTTTTGAAAAAACTATAACTATAACAATAACAGTCATAATTATTTTCAGGATCTATTGAATTGTGAACTATAAGTTTTCGAAGATGTTATGCATGCCATAAACTAAAAGGTTTTGGAAAATATACTTAAAAATATTTATTGAGAGATGAGATTTGTTTTAATTAAAAAAAGCAATATGTCTTGTATTTTTTGCTTTAAATAACTCGATGGGTTGTCACCCAAGTGTGATCTAGAGCAGTAGTAGTATCATTCAGTTCATTCAATGCAATCATGATGTAATCTACGTGTATGGGATATGTTTTGCAAATTCTCTTAGTTAGGAGTGTTTACGTAAAGTAAAAAAATACTGCCTTTAGCCCTTTTTTGCCGAATTTAAACAACAAAAAATATATTCTTGTATCTATTTCAATTTTCATGTTTGTAAATGTTTTAAAACCTAACTAAAAACTATCACAAAACATTATTTCAAAAGTTTTGCCCTGCACGTGATTAGCTAACCTTACCCCTCTCTCTTTTAAAATGATCCCTCATAACAAAGGATGTAAATTGAATGAATTGGAATTCAAATGAAAAGTGTAGAGTCTACAAGTGAAATGAATTTGATAAAAAAATGTAATATAAAAAAAATTAAAAGTCAATTCCTACTTTTTTTTCACTATATTGCAGAAAGTCCTTTATAAATAATTTTCGTTCATTTTTTTAAGTTAGAAAAAATTCTCTCTCTCTCTCTCTCTTACACGTTCCATCTCTCTCACTCATTTATTCACGTGTTTCATTTTCCCTTTTGTTCCCTCCTCGACTCAGACTATAACCCAGAATGAAGAAAGAATCTGAAAAAGAAATTTTTTTTCCAGCGATCTACACGCTTCGCCACAGACGGTATTGATTCCTAAATGTATATCCTGCTAACTATCCTATACAAGAGAAATTTTTTTCTCCTTTATAAAACTAAAATGAGTTAATTAAATTTAGTGAATGAATTAATATTTGAAAAAAACTATATTAACATCCAGTGTCATCCACTACAAGCTTAAAAAAATATATGTGAACTTGAGTAGATGAATAAAAAGTATTTTATTGACGATGGAAAATTTGAACAAGATGTATAGAATGAGATGTATAAAATTTGAATATAAATATATATAGGCAGAGAGTGAACTAATAGTAGGAATTGAAAAAGGAAAAAAAATCACAAAACATCATTTCAAAATTTTGCCCTGCACGTGATCGCTATAATGATATTATTTACTATAATGATAGTACAATACCAATAATGATACTATTCCACTATTTTAAAATGACCGCTGATGACAAAGGATGTCAAGTGAATGATTTTGATTTAAAATGAACGTGTAGCGTGAAATAAAAAACGACATGTTTTTCACTTGAACTGAGATACTACAGATGGATGCAAAAACAACAGGATGGCAATGAATTGGAACAGAAAGTAGGGCAGTTCGCACTCACCTGCTTTGACGAGACACGCGACGAACAGCCACAACGACACCTGCAGAGCGGGGTTCAGGTGCACTATGTTATCGAGAGAGATGAGTTTGAATCTGTGGTCTGGCGCGTGGTGCTGCTTGGGGTCCTCCTCCCCCACAATGGGGTCGATGGGAATATGGATGCGATTCACCTCATCATCCTCTTCCTCTTGCTCGTAGTCCATCTCCTTGACATCGTCCTCCGCACTCACTTCCTCTGTCCTGAGGACATCCGCCACGTGGGGTCCAGGTTCCTCCAGGAACAGCTTGGGGAGGGTGGCGTACCTGGGGGTGGCCGTCTCCTGCGAGGAGGACCCCACCAGCAAGTTGTGCAGCAGCAGAAAGTACACGAAGCAAGACATCTTATTCGATGGTACAGACAAGACAATGGTGCGGATGTGCTTCTGTAGATCGGAGAGACTTCAGTGACTGAGATTGTTCAAATGGAATGGTTTGATCAGTTCTGATGCAAGAAGGGTTTTGCAATGCTGCTGGTCAAGTCCACATTTTTTTGTAGAAGCTTCAAAGTCCAGAGACTGATAAGACAATGGTACGGGTGGGCTTTGTTAGATCCGAGCGACTCCAGTGACTGAGATTGTTCAAATGAATAGTTCTGATTCAGAAGGGTTTGGCAATGCTGTTGAAATCAAGTTCACATTTTTCTTGCGCCCAATGATAAGAAGCTTCTTCTGAGTCCAGAGCACCTCACCCGGTGGAAAACTTGGAGCGAATTGAACGATTAGAGGTTTCTAATCGTGATAATCAACCCGCTGTTATTTGCGAACGCTCATCAGCTCGGTTCCGATGACACACCTGAGCGTGGACTCATCAATTCACTTACCCGGAGGGAGATTGGGCTGGAGATGTATCCACTTCCCATTGTGACGTCGGCATCACATTCTACTCCATGCAGATCGTCGCGGTAGATTCCTTCCAGGAGATGGTACCGCAACAGAATGAACCGCCTTCAAAATCCATGGCAAAATTATGTTACAAATTGCGGAGGACGACGTTCTTCTATTCAATTATGTAGAAGACAACAAAAACACACCACATTTTTCTTTTTTTTTGCGACACTGCATGCGACGTCAGATCCGATGGAGAATCACACTCAGGGAAAAATGGTTATGAAAAATAAAAATTATAAATAATCACCGATATTTTTTTTGACGACCGTGCGTTTTTTCGTATTTAGAAGTATTAGTAGAGTTGAGTAGGTCAAAGGTTTCTTTTTTTGTTTTTTTATCCGAAATATTCCCCGGTTTATGTGGAGCAAAGCGGCGGTAGTTGTCAAGAGGATTTCTCAGTCAAATTACTTCACGTTTTCTTAGGCAAATACACCTGTTGTGTTTTAGCCGTTCCCATTGGAGGAAAAATCTCGAAGACGGGCATCCGTGGATGTGACGTAACTTCATTCTCTCTCTCTCTCTCGGCGTTTTGGTTCGATGAGTTTTATGACAAGTCCTGTTAAGTGCTTTTCCTCCTCACTTTTGCCTTTCTTTCTTTTTTTTTAAAAAAACAATAATTTCCTGAGCATGCTTTTAATTTGAATCCAGTCAAATGTGGTAGCAGGGGCGCACCACGCCACAGAATCCGCGCCGCCCTACTGTGTACTACAAACGCCTGCCCAAAAAAATGTGTCGAAATGCAAATCATTCATCTACCATCATTCTTTGGTAATAGTTTTCGGTAACCATCTGGAGTGCCCTTTCGAAATGAAACAAATAAATAAACAAAGAAAAAGTTTATTTAACCTCAAATTGATTCTCCATGGGTGTTATGTAATGTTGATTTCATTTTTAAAATAAAATGTGGACTATTGCTAAAGAATAAAACATTTAAACTATTGCTGAATAATGAATATTACGCAAAAAATGTAAAAATGATGATATTTGGGCGCTCATTTACATGGAAATCACTGGAATTAGAAGAAATTATGAGGAATCTATGGGAATTTGAATTCAACTAATTAGACAGCATCAGATTACAGATGTATACGACGGATTATTGCCACCCTCTTTCTCTTAAAACTCAAAATATTATAATCTATTTTTCATTTCTAAAAAAAGCATATTATTTAAAATAAAATATGGATTATTGTTAAAGAATAAACCATCGAAACTACTGTTGGAAAATGAATATTAATTACGCAGCAGGTGTGAAAATGATGTTATTTGGCCCTCATTTACGTGGAAATCACTGGAGTTAATTAGAAATTATGCGGAATTTATGGGAATTCAACTAAATAGACAGTATCTGATTAATAATTCATCCGTCATCAATCTTTAGTAATAGTTTTTGGTACCCATCTAGAGTGCACTTTGGAAATGAAACAAATAAACAAACAAACAACGTTTATTTAACCTCAAATTAAGTCATCGTGGGTATTATGTAATGTTGATTTCATTTTTAAAATAAAATGTGGACTATTGCTAAAGAATAAAACATTTAAACTTTTGCTGAATAATGAATATTACGCAAAAAGTGTAAAAATGATGATATTTGGGCGCTCATTTACATGGAAATCACTGGAATTAGAAGAACTTATGGGGAATTTATGGGAATTTGAATTCGACTAAATATACAGCATCAGATTACACACAAATTGTCAAAAAAAAGTTAAACAGGGTCACGGATTATTGCCACTTTTCCTTAAAACCCAAAATATTATAATCTATTTTTCATCATCCTATTCATTAAAATCTATGGGTATTACGCAATATTGGTTTTCATTTTAAAAATATGCATATTATTAAAATAAAAAGGGGATTATTGCTAAAGAATTAACCATCGAAACTATTGTCGAAAAATGAATATTAATTACACAACAGGTATAAAAATGGTGTTATTTGGTTATCATTTACGTGGAAATGACTGGAATTAGAAGAAATTACGCGGAATGTGTGAGAATTCAACTAAACAGACAGCGTCCGATTAATAATTGATTCGCCATCAATCTTTAGTCCTAGTTTTCGGTAACCATCTAGAGTGCCCTTTCCAAAATGAAGCAAATAAGCAATCAAAAAAAGGTTTATTTAACCTCAAAATAATCCGACATGGGTATTACGTAATGTTGATTTCATTTTTAAAATAAAATGTGGACTATTGCTAAATAATTAAATCATAGAAACTATTGTTGAATAATGAATATTATGCAACAGGTATAAAAAATAAGGCTATTTGACATTCATTTAGGGGGAAATCAAATTAGAAATTATTCGGAATTTATGGCAATTCAACTAAATCAACAGCGTCAGATTACAAATGTCTGCTGACTGTTGTGTCATCGAATACTGCCACTCACTTTCCATTAAAATTCAAAATATTGTAATCTATTTCTAATGTTTCCTCATCCTATTCAGAAAAATCTTTCATAATCATTTACTTTTATTTTAAGATTGGATTTCAAATATGCGTTTGATTTAATTAGACGAGTTTTAAATCTTATTGCAATCACTTAAAAAAATAAATCTTCAAAAGTGGTTATTTCTGCTCCAATTTCTAAGACAGAAATTCTTTACAACCACTATCATTATAGAGGGTGAATATAATTAAAGTCCCACTTTCAAAACGCTGTAAAAAAGAAAGTCTCGCCACCATGAGTTTACATTTGAACTGAAGATACTTGAAGAAGGGGAAGACGGCACGGCATCAAAAAAAGTTCCAAAAAAAGTCCCCCCGATTTTTCGCATCCAATTTGGTATGACCTTGCCGTGGTGGATAGGCTTTCCTCTTACAGTGGCACAACTGTTCAATGACTTGAAAGTCATTTTTTCCATCAAAAAATCGACAATCATGGACATTGAACACTACAGTTGGTTTAATGTGCAACTCAAGCCAAATACGTTGTCATTTCGATTCAAAATATCACTGGCAGACGAATTCATTTCCTTTATGCAGCTTACAGCACCCTCTATTAATATACTTTGAAACTGTTTTTGATGCCGTACCGTTTCCCCCTTCTTTAAGTATCCTCAGTTCAAATGTGAACTCATTGTGACAAGTGGTTCTTTTTTGACAGCATTTTGAAAGTGGTACTTTAATTATAATCACCCTTTATAGTACTTTATTTGCGTGATTTTCTTATTTAGTTTCATATATTACTATTATAAATGTATATTTGAATTATAGAGGTTAAAAAATTGTCTTAAATAAATTTAAAGAAGCCCTTTGCAAATTTTTTTTTGTTGAAATCTTTATTGGATAACTTTCCTAACCTGTAGGAAAAACCGGGTCGGAATGCAAGTTAAGTTAAATGATCCATTTAAATGTTTGTGTCGGGGGGATGGGGGAAGGGAGTACCCCAAAGTACCCTTTTCCGCCAAAATTTGCGATGGAGCTTTGCAAGAAACGTTATCACATTCAACATCCAAAAGAATGTATCAAAGTTTGAAAATATTAGTCGCAAATGAAGAATGAAGTATTCCCAATTCTACATGAAACGTTATCACATACAATAGCCAAAAGAATATATCAATTTTTGAACTTTCTAGGCATAAATGTGGAATGAAGTATTCCAAATACAATAAGAAGCACTGTACAGCTCCATAAGCGCGGGAAAATGCCAAAAAGTGATAAATATGAAACTTCAAGAAGAAGGAATGGATCAAAGCAGTACGAGTACTTATAGCCATTGGAAATACAAATGCTTAAAATCCCAAGCCGAAACATGAAAAGGGCTTCAAAACCATACTACAAAACATTTCAAACAAAAGACAATGTATGTTTTAACAACCGAAATGCTCCCCAGAAAGTTGGAAAAAATGTATGTTATGGTCGAAATTCAACACACATAAAACTATAAGCTCGTGCTTATTTATTGTTTATCAATGGCCAGAATCAGTGAGACCAGGTACATTTTAATGGATCCAAAATAAAGTCCAAGTATCTTTACTGCGCAATAAAAATAACGCCCCTTTTTTGATGTTTTTAAAATGATGCTGTCTCAGTCTTCAACGAGTCTTTGAAATGAAAATTCGGTTTAGTTTGTCCAGGCTCTATGGTCATCTTGTGCACACTAGGGCTAAACAGACCAGGTCCGGCAGTTTAAGGTGTATTCCGAACCACTTACAAAGATCCATGCCACCTCCAGGATTCGAATCTGAAGCCTGTGGTACCAAAGTTCAGAGCTCTAGCCAGTTGGCCATCAGGCCACAATTAGAGCAGCGCCAGGATGTCCGCCTGTCATGATTATTTTACAACCACCAAATTAGATTCAATATCATTGGAATATCTACTGCCAAATATCTGCCACGTTGTCGGTGGTACATCTGTTGAATGAGATTTCCTGCAATAGTTGGTGTATAAATATTCTCAAATGTGAGAGATTGGAACTGTGATAGAACTTTCAGGTAGAAAACTATTTGTAGCTGTGGATAGTCGTATGATAGTTGTAATGTTGTTAACGATTATTTGTAGCGTAAATGTAGCAATTTGGCCACCAGGCCGCTTTCAAATGAAGGATCGTACTAACCACAATTTAGCGTTGCTCTGGATAAAAGGCAATACATTCGTTAAACGTGCGACCCTATTATAATTACGAAATTTAATTATTTTAGTGTATACTGACGAGTACGTGTGTTTCCACAAAATACAAAACAAACCTATCTGTAATACGACCCCCCCGTTATGCGGAAAGGTAAACATCCCTTTTAAAAAGCGCAATTGGTTTGGTTTGTCGCTCTACGGTCATCTTGAGCGCACGAGGGCTAAACAGACCGGGACCTACAGCTTAAAGTAGATTTTGAACCACTCATAAGCATCCACGCCACCGCAAGACCGAACCCGAAGCCTGTGATACCTAAGGCCAGAACACTAGTCACCTAGCCACCAGGCTGACATTTTTCTTTTAGAATAGGGGTCGGTGTTGTATTGTACGGAGGAGCTATGCACTCAGCCATTTATGAGTTGGGCTGACTTGAGAGGTCGGACAAAAAAAAATACCATCGTAGAACGATCGCAGGAATCTCCCTTGCACATCTTTAAGAGATCTACCCTTCGCTTCAATCGAATATTACACAATGCTCTGAATCCTAAAACAAAAAATTTCGCAATTTTGAATTTAAACAACATTCCTACATCCATTTCCTTGAAAATGGATGACCTTCAAGTAGATCTTTCCATTCTTATGCATTATCCAAAAAAAATAATTAAAATTTTGTGTGTCATCACTTGTGGCTTAACTCAACAATGATTCATTTTCAGAATACACTTTTTTTATAAGGATGAAAAACAAACACGAAATTCATTAATGTACAATTACTCAATCCTAATTCATGAGCGCTTTCGGCTTTTGTGTTGCCAGGATTTCACAGAAAATCAACCGACTGTATTTGAAGAAATGTGCACTTATCATGATTAGAGGGTAAACATGAATCCGAATTGAGGCATTTATTTTATGAATAAGGAATAAATAAAAGCACTGATTGCTGTTGAGTAAGACATGACTACCTCAAAGGGCACTACTTCGTGTAAGAATAAAGATCTTTAAAGCATTCATAAAATAAAATTTTGAAAAACGAACACTTTTTTCCAATTCCTACTATTAGTTCCCACTCTCCCTATATAAATTTATTTATATATCTTGTTCAAATTTTCAATCGTTCATAAAACACTCTTTATTCATCCACTCGAGTTCAAATAAATTTTTTTTAAACTTGTACTGGAGGACACTGGATGTTAATACAGTTTTTTCAAATATTAATTAATTCATTAAAAATTTAATTAGTTAATTTTAATTTAATATGGGAGAAAAAATATTTCTCTTGTATAATATATTTAGCAGGATATACATTTAAGAATAAATACCGTCAGTGGCGAAGCTTGTAGATCGCAGGAAAAAAAAAAATTTCTTTTTCAGATTCCTTTTTTAAATTCCTTCTATTAGCTCAAACTCTCCCTACATATATCTTGTTCACATTTTCAATCGTTCATAAAATACTTTCTATTCCTCCACTCCAGTTAAAATACATTTTTTTGAACTTGTAGTGGATGACACTGGATGTTATTACAGTTTTTTCAAATATTAATTCAGTAATTTAATTTAATTCATTCAATTTAATTTTTTTTTACATTTAAGTTGCATATATTCTACCCATAGATAGCGCCAGATAAACTTAAAAAAATGAATGAAAATTATTTATAAAGGACTTTCTGCAATAGAGTGAAAAAAAGCAGAAATTGACTTTAAATTTTTTTTTTTTATATTACTTGTTTATTCTGGGTGGAAGTGGCGAAGAGTGGAAAAAAATGTCTTTTTTGGATTCTTTTTTCAATCTGGGTTCTAGTCTGAGTGAAGGAGGAAACAAAATTTAAATGGAAAATGAAACATGTGAATAAATTTGTGAGAGAGATGGAAAGTGTGTATGTGAGAGAGAGAGAGAATGTTTTCTAACTTCAAAAAATGAATGAACATTATTTATAAAGGACTTTCTGCAATTGAGTGAAATAAAAATAGGAATCGACTTAAATTTTTTTTTAATTTTATTTATTTATTTATTTTTGCTCAGAATGTTTTCATAGAATGGAAAGCATCGAAGGATAATCGTATAATAGCATTTATTAAAAAAATGACACTTGTTTCAAACTTGAATTGAAACCTGGTTTTAGCTTTGAGGAGTGACCCCTTTTTGAATAGTTCAATGAAGAATGGTATTATTCCTTTTGAAGTGACTTTTTAGAATTTATTTCACCTTCGATTCTTACAAATCTTATTGCCTTTGGATTACCTTTTTTTAAGTAATCAACATCCTATTCTTAGTTTTGTAAATCGCTATCTATCTTGATTGTTAAATTTTGCTTTAAAAACTGAAGAATAACGTTTTCACATTTATGCAAATGAATAACACGAAATCTTTAAAACTTGATATCTTTAAACATCAATAAAATATTGTTTTTTCAAATAAAACACGAGAACAACTTTTCAAGGTTGTCTTGTTTGCTTTGAAAATCTCCGTGTCAGGGTGATATCGCATTTTATATCAGGACTTATATAAATAGTAATTTAAAATATTCAATAACAATATTTGAAAGGCTTGAAGAAAGAAAGAAAAAAAAGTTAATGGTAGTATACTTGTAGTTGTTAGGCTCTCGAATTAATAATCCGGGCGTCTGGGAGTTTTGTGAAATACCCGGCAATCACGTTGCACGGGGCTCACATCTCTTTCCACAGAGACTCATGTGCTCGCACGTGGGCTAAATTGCATACGCATGCGACTGCGGAATCATTGGAGCATGCTTGCTAAGATGGATGGCATGAGTTCGCACTCATGCGAGGATACATGCATTTCTATAAATATTCGCAGAAGCTTAATAAGAAAAAAAAAGTCTCGGATAAAAAATTTATAATCATTAATACTGACATTTTTCTCTACTGATTTTGTTTTAGTTTTTGTTTTTTTGAATTCGAGAAACATTTAAGGTAACCCAAGTCAACATTTTGAAATAATGTTTTACGGAAATTTTTGTGCATTGTTGTTAAGGTTTGACAACAATTGACGAGGGCAGTGTATTTTTTGACTCGGCATAAGCGCTTCTCTCTAAAAGAACATGCAAAACACAAGACTTGTCACAAGCCTGTAGATCTGTATTCATTTTTTTCTCTAATGCAGCTAGCAAACACTTAGATAGTTGTCTTCGATGCCTGCACCGACGTTACTCACTGAGCACTACCCACGAGGTGCCTGTAGCTTGAAGATCAACTATGGACGTGGAGTCACACTCTACCATCCTATTAGACAGGGACCTAAAGTTTAATGTGGATTCCGAACCACTCCAAACATCCACGGGCCCGCCGGGGTTTGAACCCGAAACCTGTGGTACTGAGCGCCAGAGCGTTAGCCACTCGGCCATTCAGGCCCCCTCCCCTATATTCATTATGCACGCATTGAAATAAAAGATGGATGCTGTTCTAAGGATCGCTCTAAAGAATAGGATGTGTCAAAATTTGACAAAAAGACAGCAAAGTGTATTTTTTGACTCTACAGAACCACTCCCAGCTAAAAGAGTACGTTTTTTTTTCTTTCTAATGCAGCTGGCAAAAACTTAGACAGCTTGATCTTGGATGCCTTAAGGCAAGCGCTGCACAGACGTACTCACTTTGCATTACCCAGGGGGCGCGTGTCACTTGAAGATAAGCCACGGAGTAACAATACCCCGCAACGCTCTACGCTCTTATTAGACCGGGACCTACGGTTTAAAGTGGATTACGAACCGCTACAAACATCCATGGCACCGCCGGGACTCGAACCCGAAACCTGTGGTACCGAGCGCCAGAACGCTAGCCACTCGGCCATTCAGGCCCCTGCTAAAAGAGTACGTAAAAAAAACAGAGCCTTTAATCGTGTAAATGCAGGCATCTGTCCAACATGCATGCATCGAATGAGAAGAAGGATGCTGCTCTAGAGCCTAGCTGAGTGAGAGCAAAAACACAAGAATTGAAAAACAACGTTTCCAACAAAAATGCCGATAACCCATCTCTGCGAATGGATGTATTTAAGAACTTTAATTCAATACCTACCTCATACCACTCAAAACACAGAGGTGAAGTTTCGTGAGATCCTGAAAAAGATGCTAACGTTTGGGATTACGATGGTACAGACACGCAGCAAACAATGCAGTTTTAATGAAATACGGTTCGGTGAGGATTTTGAATGCCTGAATTCGGTATCCTGACAGCCCGCGATAAAATGGCTGCATCTCGGCTTCTAATGACTCTAAACCAGGGTTGACAGAACCAAATGATCTTGCTGGGCCACTTTGGAAAGGTATCCTAACTCTGCGGGCCGCATATAAATTTATATATCTCCCTATTAGATTTAGACCCGCCATAGACATTTTTTGCAGTGATGAATTGAAACATAACGAGTTATTATTAGTGTGTTTACTATTATTTTGGCATGTAAACATAGATACATACACTCAAGAGCCAAAACATTATGGCCACCTGCCAATAACGAGTTGGCCCACCTTTGGCTCGCAACACAGCTTCAACCCGCCTTGGCATGGATTAATACCACCACTTAATACCAGTTAAATACCACTTCCACCTGATCACGTGCCTTCCGCGTCATCCAGGCGAGTTCATTGCAAAATGTAGGGGTGGTCATCATGTTTTGGCTCTTGAGTGTATAATAATAATGATGATGCTAAACTCACATTGTATAAAGAAATATGTAACACTAAAAATGAAATATAAAAAAATACATAAATATAAACGAAATTAAAAGATGAAATCATTCAAAAATATTTATTTGACTAGTGCGATAGTCGTTTTTCCACTCTTTCACTTAGCTTTTGCAAATCGATCTCAATTAGGGTATTTGCACATCGTAATGGGTGTTGCATCCATTATGCTTGAACTTGCTTTGTGTTTGGTCAATTTCATTTTCGGAAAAAAAAAAGAACGATTCGCCAGTATACGTTGAGCCAAAAGCGCTAACAATTTCAACTAAGAGTCTGGTTTTAATTTTTATATATTATTGAGTATTTTAATAATGAATCGAAAAATGGCGCCTATAACAAAAATACGACTTTTATTTGTAAACATATTTTAATTTAATCACTGACAATTCAGTTTGATAATTTTTTTTTGAATTTTATAATAAATGTACATTTACATTCTTGCAAATTTTAAAGACTTCGAAATCTTTTTTATAATAACTTCATTTATATTTTAATAAAAATGAATATATTCCTGCCTTTGAACAAATCGGAATTTTTCAAAATATACAAACTCTTCAAAATAATAGTTTGGTTTGGTTTGTCGCTCTACGGTCATCTTGTGTGCACGAAGGCTAAATAGACCGGAACGTGCAGTTTAACGTGGATTCCGAACCACTCACAAACATCCATGCCACAGCCAGGATTCGAACCTGAAGCCTGTGGTACCAAAGGCAGGCCAGAGCGATATCCACTTGGCCACCAGGCCGTTCAAAATAATAGAAAACATTCGTTATTTAAAGATAATTTTAAAAAATGCTGGAATTTTAACTTACTCATGTAACCCTTAAAGCTTTGTTCGTATATGCATTTTTAAGTGAATAATTATCAAGGAAAATGAGTGGCAAATAGCATTAGAACGAATAGCATCAGTTGTTGCGATTGTAAAATGGTCCGGGAAGTAAACTAACATAAATATAAGTTTTAAAACGCTTTTATGAGAAGGAATTTCAAAATTGCACTCGTAGAGAAACTGCAAGTTTTTTTCTGTGACAATGCAATTCAGGGAGTTTTTTTTCCCCAATAGAAGTAAAACTCGTTTAAAATTTCACCTCTTTAATGACCATTTAAATATTTCGTGTCTGTAACTAACAATGTGTCGCACTTTCTCTAATCGTTTTCGTTGTTTCTTTTGACAGTTTTTCAAGTTTATTTTGCTACTTTACTCAGGAAAGGAATTGCGCAACAATCAATGGAAAAAATGACATTTAAATATAATATTACGAAACTGTATTTACCTTATGATTTATGGATCGGTTCAATAAAAGGCTTTATGCATTTTTTTAACTTCTCAAATTAATAATATTATATTTAAATTAACCATCCCATTATTTAAATTTATTTTTAGTTCTAATGCAGCTGGCAAACACTTAGACAGTTGTCTTCTATGCCTTAAGGCAAGGGCACCGACTTTACTCACTTAGCACTACCCCGGAGGTGTGTGTAGCTTGAAGATAAGCCACTGACGTGGAGTAACACTACCACCGCAATGCTCTATGATCATGTTAGACGGGAACCTACTGTTTAAAGTGGATTCCGAACCACTACAAACATCCATGGCACAGCCGGGACTCGAACCCGAACCCTGTGGTACCGGGCGCCAGAGCGCTAGCCACTAGGCCATTTAGGTCCCCATTATTTAAAATAGAAATCTTTGTGATGCGTATATTTAGTAACCGATATTTTACATGTGCTCATTAAGAATTATACGTTCCTTTCTATAGACAACACGGTTCATCTTCATCAGTTTCAAAGAATAGTAAATAATTGCAGTGTAAAATTATGTGTTACCCATACATTATGATTTCAGATCATTTGAAAAGCTTTGAAGCAGTGCTCTCCAAACTACGGTTTGGTTTGTCATTCTATGATCATCTTTAGACTAAATAGACCGGGATCTACAGTTTAACGTGGATTCCGATCACCACCAAACATCCATGCCACCGCCAGGATTCGAACTTGACGCCTTCGGAACCAATGGCCAGAGCGCTAGCCACTTGCCCATCAGGCTGCCTCCACGGGGCAATCCTTCAAGTCCGCCATAGTATATTTTGATTGCATCGTAAAATATGCAATGCGAGTAAATCACACAGGATAATTATCAGATAACTATAATATAATATGAAGCCACTATAATATGAAGAAACACACACTAACTGACGTGCATGATGAAGTTGAACATTTTCACTGAAACTAACGATGCGACAGTTGTCCTAAATACTGTACGTGACGTACATAGGTGCTTAACATAATGAAATTAAGACATTATAATTATGATTAATGAGATTTATGTTGTTGTAACGTTCCTCTGACAATTGTTTGTAGTTTGTGGATAAAGTTTACGAGGAGACATTACCGACAGCGACTTCAAATGCTCATCAGCTAAGTTGGATCATTAGATAACATTTAGTTTTCAATCGGGCCTTTGCAATCTTTTTTTTCTTTTTTTCTTTTTTTTACGTTACTGTATTTTTTTTTATTTCAAAATTTTAATACGACTGGGAAGATTTACACTGACTAATAAATTATTAATCCAGTATTCAAGTTTTCTCTTTTTGGTTTCACGAAATTGAAATTTTTGCTTTCGACCTCAGCTAAGAAAAATTTATATCTGATTCAAAATTATAGGAAAAAAGAATACTATTTTGAATGCAATAATTATGTTATAACAGCGTAGCAAACTATGGCAGTCTAAATTTTCAAAAAAATTTTTGTTTCCTATTTTTTTTTTATCATTTAATTTATCCGTAAGTTTTTCTAAACTTCTATATAATAATAATAATAATAATAATAATAATAACAATTCAAAATGAGGCTTATTTCAAAGTCATTTTTTTTCTGTTATCTATACCATTTAAATTATTATTATTATTTTATTTTCATTAATTTAATTTCATCATTGTGAATTATAAAATTACAAAATTATAATTTAATATTATAACATATATTGAAATTTATAATTGTATTAAAATAATTATTTAATTAATTAATTATGAAATTATAGTTTCATTATAAAATGAAATTATAAAATTATAAATTTATATTTCATTTTTTTTTTTTTTTTTTTTTTTTATTATTATTTTTCAAAAGGAAAACTTTTTTAAACGCATTATTTAACTACGAATATTTTTTATAAAAGATTTAGTTTCTTTGAAATTCAATGAAATCTCTGGATGTATTGAAAGTAAAAACACACCATGCTATTAAATTAATTTTAAAAAGAAAAAAAAAAAAAAAAAGAATCAAATTATATATTGAAACTGATTTAGTGCGCCATGTCGAAAAAGCAGTTTCTGTGATTTAAAATGGATATTTCTGTTTTAATCTTCATCTTTTTTCGTTTTTTGCACTGATTATAGGACTGATGCGCACAAATAAATGCTCACATTTATTTTTCTTTGCCATGTAAACTCACGATACATTTCTAAATCGAAAATTCTTCGCCAACTACATTCATTTTACTTGCAGCTTCAAGTGGTCTGTTTCGCAGCGCCATCTATCTTTCTGTAGATAAACTATTTGTAACCTTCACAAAAAGGCGCGCCAATTGACAATAATAAAAACTCTTTGTTTTTGCTAGAATTTTGAAAACCTCTCAGCATGAGAATGCGTTCATAAAACGGACAGCAAACCGTGAAGAGGATAAGACCCTTCAAATCAGAAATATCCTGCAGTTCGCAGACATTTTTGTCGATTGTCTCAAATTTGCTGACATATGAAATTAAAAAACAGTTTCCCCAGTGTTCTAAGAATGTCATAACAAGAGATTTGTCAATTTGCACTTTTTTTCTTGTTGCATTTTTTGTACTTCAAGAGCCAATGTTGATGTTTAGACGCAGTATTGCAGCTGACAATCAAATAATAGAGGGAATTTTTTTTTTTTTGTTGGGTTGGATAAAAAATGATGAATATTCTTTGAAAAAAAAAAAAAAAATGAAAAAAATGAAAAATTATGACCTTGCATTATCATTTTTTTTTTTTTTTTTTCAATTTTCTTTCTGAGCAGAAAAAAAAAAAAGGTGATTTTTTAAAAAAAAAAAAAAAAAAATATTATTTTCATTCTTTCCAAAGTACAATTTTTTTTTTTTTTTTTTTTTTTTTCGAAATTCTGTATTTTTTTTTTTTTTTTTTTTAACCGCAAATTAATTATCTGAAATTGATCTTTGTGAGATAGCAGAGAAAGCAAGGTTAATTTTTTCTTTCTCTTCACTCTTGGCCCACTTACGGCAGCAGGGTGGAGACTTTAAGGTAAAAACATAATTTTTTGTTTTTTTCAGATCGTTCTATAGAATGCCCATTTAACCGTCCATATGCGTCATTTTGAAAATAATTGCATGTGTATATTGTTTGAATTGAATACGGTAGCTAAATTACCTTTTTCTAATTGATAACGGTGATTTCTCATAATAATTTTTCCGATAAATATCTGTACAATTGATTAGTTGAGTCGGGAAATTTTTGTTGAATTAAGGCTAAAAACGGTCGCAACAGCTTGAGCGAAACCTTTCATGAACATGAAATCTCTTACAAGTGAAGTATTGCATTAAAAATTAAGCAAGTTGTTATGAAACTCGTATTATTGTAAAGTGCGAAAGTTTATAACACTTTTAATTTTTACTCCACTAAAAAAAAATAACATTTTTGTTGGGTTACATGATTGCCCGAGTAAAAACACAGACTTTAATTTCCTTAAAAAAAGAAACCATAAAAAATAATAACAAACCCATAATTATTCCCATAATAACACTTCGCTTTTTTATTTATTATTATCTTTTTTTTAGTATGGATTCGGGCGTGTGTTATCCACCAGATGAAAATCAACGATTCTCCCAGAATGAGACCTATTTTGTCGGCCCCCAAGGATATCTATAGTGTATACATACGTTCAGAATGTAAGTACGGTCAATCAATACACGTCGTAATTGTTTAAATTTTCTCTGGAGCTCTGAGCCACAGGTTTCGGGTTCAAGTCCCAGATGTTTGAAGTGGTTTGGAATCCACTTTAAACAATGGATTCCGGACTACTACTACTACTACACCACATCCCATCACTGTACCTAGAGCTGAATTGCCCCTTTAAAGTTTGGGAGTCCGCCGGAATTCGAACCCGAAGCCTGTGGTACCGAGCGTCAGAGTGCTAGTCACTTGGCCATTTAGGCCCCCAAGGTCTAATAGAACTGTAGAGCGTTGAGCGTAGGGCTGACAGCCCTACCTCATGAAAAGAAAAACATTTCCTCTCCCGAAATCTGCCAGTAGGCAGACGGCCTTGGCCCCCAATAGGGCTGTTGCACCAATGGAAAAAGAAAAAGCTACCTTAAAATTCTATTGACACTCGATAATTCGTCAAAATCGCTCCGGGTTGTTATCCCGAATGTGCCGGATTAAAGACACATTTCTGTAAAAAAGTAAATAATTAAACAAATAAAATCCGCAAATCAAAAATATGGCAAAATGCATCCTTTAACATTATTTCATTTGGGGCCTGAATCGCCGAGTGGGTAGAGCTCTGGCGCTCGGTACCACAGGCTTCGGGTTCGGAATCCACTTTAAACCGTAGGTCCCGGTCCTAATAGGATCGTAGAGCATTGTTACTCCGCGTCCGTGGCTTATCTTCAAGTGACACGCGCCCCCTGGGTAATGCAAAGTGAGTAACATCTGTGCAGAGTTTGCCTTAAGGCATCCAAGACCAAGCTGTCTAAGTGTTTGCCAATCTGCATTAGAAAAAAAAACATTATTTCATTTAATAGCGTTCATTTAAACAAAACTATTTACGTTAATTCTTGAAAATATTTAAATTTTTTTTGCTGAGCCCAAAACCAAAATAGCTTCCTTTGTGAATACCAGGAAACGGATTCACAAGGCTTCAGCGCTTTCAACGTTTTCTAATCTCTCCAAAACCACCGGGTCGGCTTCCTTTTCATTTTATACTTCCCGTTTCCTTACAAAGTGCTTCCATCGTGAGTTTTTTCTGTGCAATTCATTCCAAAGTGCTTCTGAACAGAGTAAAAAAGGTTCATTTCAAGACAACATTATCTCCCTTCTTCATAATGAATAGCGTTCGAATTCATTTCTAAGGCATTAGCTATTTAAAAAAAAATAGTAACGCTTATATAATAAAAATATAGAGTTCCTTTTGCAGTTTCATAAATTATAATTATGCAATTTATAATTAAAGCAGTAACCAAACCTAATATTAAATAAAATATTTAGTATATCAATTTTTTTTAAATTAAAAATAATTATGATTTTATTATGAAGTACATCCGTCATTCTGTGCACAAGTCTGTGCTATTTAATGAAGCAATTTAGCAATTTTAATGTATCAGCA
This sequence comes from Caerostris darwini, assembly GCA_021605075.1. NCBI lineage: Eukaryota > Metazoa > Arthropoda > Arachnida > Araneae > Araneidae > Caerostris > Caerostris darwini. Next base: position 284,177 of record BPLQ01002483.1, on the reverse strand, counting down.
TTAAATGTTGAGTCAACTTTTGGATTCATTGAATAATTTTTACATCATCTATCTTTAAGGAATTGGGCCTGAATGGCCGAGTGGCTAGCTCTCTGTACCACAGGTTCGGGTTCGAGTCCCCGCGGTGCCATGGATGTGTGTAGTGGTTCGGAATCCACTTTAAAACCGTAGTTCCCGGTCTAATAGGATCGTAGAGCGTTACGGGGGCATTGTGACTCCGCGTCCGTGGCTTATCTTCAAGTTACACGCGCCCCTTGGGTAATGCAAAGTGAGTAACGTCTGCGAAGCGCTTGCCTTAAGGTAGCCAAGACGTCCATGCCTGTTTGCCAGCTGCATTGGGAAAAAAATCTTTAAGGGGTTCTAAACTATTTAATAAGCAACTTTAAAATGTCAATGAATTTATGAAGAATTATGTTGTTGTTGTTCTAATACAGATGGCAATACAGAGACAATTCATCTGGATGCCATAAGCAAGGGCTGCACCGCTGTCACTCATTGAGCACTACCCAGGGGGCACGTGTAGCTTGAAGATAGAATACGGGCGCGAGTCACACTCTCCCCCCTTCCTCCACAATTTATGAAGAATGTAATTGATTTAAAAAAGAGGCATAATTTGTATGTTGCATTTGATTCAGTCATTATTGTGGCCAACTGTGTCGTCTTGAAATCACAGCCTATGTATTTATCCAATTTGTATTAACTAAGAGTCATTTTTTTAACTGACACCACTAAGATTTATATTCTTCTTAAGAAAGGTTAATAATAAAAGGTTATGCATGGTAATTTAAAAAAAAAAAAAACTTTCTGGAGTTTTCGGCTTGAAACCCACGTTTCTTTATAAAACTTCCCATTTCCTTTCCAAAATAGAAAATGGACCTGCTTAGAGAAAATACAAAACACGATGTATTTGTTTTGCAAGAAAGTACGTTCGGTACACACATTCGGTTCGAAAGTACGTACGGTTTTTACCATGTACTTGAATGGTGAAAAACGAAATTGCTTTGGTTGCAACCCAATATAATCATTTTAAAGAAAATCAAAGGGCCTGAATGGCCGAGTGTCTAGCGCTCTGGCGCTCGGTGCCACAGGTTTCGGGTTCGAGTTCCGGTGGTGCCATGGATGTTTGTAGTGGTTCAGAATCCACTTTAAGCCGTAGGTCCCGGTCTCCTATGACTGTAAGAGCGTCACGGAGATTTCTAACTACGGGTGCTAAATCAGAAGAGAAGCTGAACCCCTCTCCCCTCCTTCCATGTGGGACACAACAACAACAACAACAAAGAAAATCAAAAAATCTCCAATGAAATGAATGATGTAGCATTTTTTTCCAATTGAAGAATAGTGGCAATTTTTTTAATAGTGCATAATAACAACCTATCATTCAAATTGGACAGCAGACAAGCAGTGTTGTGGATATTTATGCTACATGCAATGAGTGTTTTTGTACTATTGAGATCAACCTGTCTTTTAAATCTTTTGTAGCAGATATTCAATGTCACGGATAATGAGACCTCATGAAATACAATACCTAAGCGAATAAAAACGTTTTGTTGTATAACAACACATTCAAACATCATCAAAAACTTAAACAATGCATGAAAAAGCATTATGCTATCTTCTTTTTCTTTTATCATTAATTGACACAACTTTCAGTTGATATATGTATATATGAATTTTATTGGTACCAAAAATACTTAATCGAAACACCACTCCGTCGCGTTCCTTTTCTGCCCTTGCTCTTACATTGGAATCCCCGTACAAGGCAACAGCCTTATACGGAGTTACATCTCTTGTTCGGGGCGCCATCTGTTGTCTTTTATAATAACAAATAGTTTACAGTTATATGGATAGAAACTAACCATCCTAAATTCAACGATGGCCCAACTCGTACTCAGCAAGAGCGTGCACGTGGGCTCGGGCCCTTCCTTTCGGAAAACAAAAGATTCGAAGGCAATTTTGATGATAGCGGTGGGAGTTTTCTAATCTTCCTTGCATACAGCCCTCAAATGATGCTGGGCAAACATCATCTTTCCCTCAGTGGGCCATTCGGGGCATACATAGTTTGGTTTGGTTTGGTTTGTCGCTCTACGGTCATCTTGTGCACAATTTAGGCTAAACAGACCGGGACCTACAGTTTAACGTGGATTCCGGACCACTGACACACATCCATGCCATCACCAAAATTAACTATTATCTACATTATGCAGAAAAATTGAATGACATCCAATTCCCATTAAATCTGTTCTAGGAAGGAGGGAATCTATATATATATTCCTTTTTGAATGAGCGGCATTTCGGATTTTTTGTATTGCGAATGTTATCATGGGTTTTGTAATACAATAGGATCGCCTTTCTATGACATTTTTCGGGTAGTGAACTGCTGGGGTTAGCGATTCAATCCTTGTCAGATTTTTTTATTTTTATTTTTGTAATGATACGCCATGACGTTATACTCTCTCTCTCTCTCCATATATATATATATATAGTGACCTGATAGCAGAGTAGCTAGCACTCTGGCGCTCGGTACCACAGGTTTCGGATTCGAGTCCCGGTGGTGCCATGGATGTGTATAGTGGTTTGGAATCCCCTTTAAACCGTAGGTCCCTGTATGAGAGGATCATAGAGCGTTGCTGAGGTAGTGTTACTCCGCGTCCGTAGCTTATCTTCAAGCTACAGGCACCTCGTGGGTAGTGCTAAGTGACTATCGTCTGTGCAGCGCTTGCCTTAAGGCATCGAAGACAACTGCCTAAGTGTTTGCCGACTGCATTTGTTATATATATATATATATATATATATATATATATATATATATATATATATATATACATGTGTGTGTATCTGTATATATAAAGGACTCATATAAACAAAAAAAACCAAATGAGGAATATACCTAATACAGACACGACCCTTTAGCAAGGCAAATGCTACTACCGGTACTCGCTACACGCAAGTTGTATAACAAAACCATGACAGCATTCGCAATGCTAAGACCCTGCAGTACCCTCTATTCAGATCTCTCCGTAAAGGAAGAAATTAACATTACATACTTATTGATAATTACAAATAAGTAGTACTACTTGGTCAAAATTTTTATTTTGTCTTGTTGTCATAAGCTACGAAAGAACACGCGTGTCCACCGCCCAACAGCTCATTAAAGTAGGGCTATTCGGAGCCGCGACCTTGGCTTTCACACGCGGCTGCAAAAAACCAACCTCCAATTCAGAAGGTATCGATAATCAATAAGCCGGCCCTTACGCCATCAACGTAACGTGACTCGGTTTTTCCCGTAACCATTCCGCGGGATGTTTCTCGCCCGTAACTTAGCTACACGCGCAGTGTTCCGATAATTGGATTGCTGAAAAATGGAGTGTGTCAGGAAGAGCACTTCGTACCGGAACGGTCTTCAGCAGGATAACAATAATAATAATATAAAAAATTGGTTTACCGACGACTTATTTCCTTTTACATGGGATAGGTGACCTTTTTTTTTCTTTCTAATGCAGCTGGCACTTATACAGCTTGGTCTTGGTTGCCTTAAGGCAAGCGCTGCACAGACGTTACTCACTTTGCATTACCCAGGAGGCGCGTGTAACTTGAGGATAAGACACGGACGCGGAGTAACAATGTCCCCGCAAAACTCTACGATTCTGTTAGGATCGGGACCTACGGTTAAAAGTGGATTCCGAACCATTACAAACATCCATGGCACCGCCGAGATTCGAACCCGATACCTGTGGTACCGAGCGCCAGAGCGCTAGCCACTCGGCCATTCAGGCCCACTGGGATAGGTGACATTAAAGGCGAATGATTGCTTATCAACATATCAAGTTCTGCTATTTGCAACAAGTAGATCTCAGGGTATTCCAATGTTTATAGATTTCTCCATAAGATTATTCTCTGGCCTTTGGTACCACAGGCTCCTTGTTCGAAACCTGGCTGTGCCATGGATGTTTATGAGTGGTTGGGAATCCACTTTAAACCGTAGGTCCTGGTCTAACAGGATCGTAGAGTATTGGGATAGGGGTAGTGTAACTCCGCGTCCGTAGCCTATCTTCAAGCTACACGCACCTCCTGGGTAGTGCTATTTGAGTAACGTCGGTGCGGCGCTTGCTTAAAGCATAAAAGACAACTGTCTGAGTGTTCGCCATCTGCATTAGGAAAAAAAAACCCATAAGAATATTTGTTTGTAAAATTAGGAGGAATTTTTAATAAGCAATTATTGAAAAATACTTTTGTATAAGATGATTGCTATGAATAATTAACTGGTAATGAACTCAATAAATAATATTCAAATTCAATTTAAAGATTTAAAACTGGACAGATCTGTACTAGCTTTAAAATGACAATTCATGAACGTTTAAATGTCGAAACGTAGTTAGGAGGCAGTTGTTTTCAAATTTTAGACATTTTAACTGAGCTGTTCGTCTCTAGAATGCAGATATGTAACAGCTTCAGCGCTAATCAGGATTCCTGTTACATTGAGTTATGACAACACCCCTCCGGGATTGGAGTCAAAGCGAAGGAGACTTGAAGGTCTGATCTAATATCAATAATAACTAAGTGATCTAATATTAATAATAACTAAATAAAATAGTCCACGCAATAGTTAAAATTAGTTCATGCTATTTTTGTACTTATTGATATTCAAGATGTCACGAATAATGATTAGACAAGATTAAGAATATAATCATGATAATGTATCCAATATAAAGTATCAAATGTCATAATTTCTTACATGTTTAACATGGAAGCAAGCCAAGCTATTCTAAAGAATTAACCCCAAGTTCCAAGGAACACTGGCGTAAATGTACTTTTTTGTAAAATTTTACAAGTTTCAAGGATCAAATGCCAACTTTCGCGAGGCGCGAAGACACCGATGAAAAAATTTTTTTTTAAATTTCAAAATTTGCTAATTCTTCTCATTGAAAAAATATAGTCATTGGAAATTATTATTATAAAATTATTGATACACAATTAAAAGATAAATTCAAAATTAGAAGGTAAAAAAATAATTTTTTACATAAATTTTTGTGAACACACAAATAATGCAAAAGCGTGGGACCTGATGGTCGAGTGGCTAACGCGTGAACCACAGATTTCGGATTCGAATCGCGGCGGTGCCAAGAATGTTTGTAGTGGTTCAGAATACACTTTAAACTATAGGTCCCGGTCTAATAGGATCATAGAGCGTTGTGGGGTTAGTGTTATCCATTAACGTAATTGCAAGTTCCTGAATATATTGTGAAAAAAATACTTTTATTGATCTAAAATATTGATTCCTCGTAAGGAAACTATTACTTTTAATACAAATATTAAAGAGTCGAGTGGCTAGCGTTCTGGCGCTCGGTACCACAGGTTTCGGGTTCGAGTCCCGGCAGTGCCATGGATGTGTGTAGTAGTTCGCAATCCACTTTTACCTGTAGGTCCCGGTCTAATAGGATCGTAGAACGCTGTGGTGGTAGCGTTACTCGAGTCCTGTAGCCTATCTTCAAGCTACACTTGCTCCCTGGGTAGTGCTAAATGAGTGACAGCGGTGCAGCTCTTGCTTATGGCGTAAAAATTAACTGTCTCTGCATTGCCAGCTGCATTAGGATAAGAACTACAACATAATGCAAAAGCTTTATTCCCTTATTTTCCATAAATGGTTTGCATAATAGTTGGCTTCTCTCTGTGATATTTCCAAATCCTCCACCCATTGAAAAATCAAGAAATTCAACTTAAACTTCACCAATTGAATTCAATAATTTATTTTCGTTGAACATTTGAACAAGAATAAATACAAAAAATGTAGACATTAACAAAGTGCAGTTACTTCTATAGTGACAAATTGTATTTATTAACGAATGAAAATAAAAACATGTAATATAAAACAAAAAGTCAATTCCTACTTTTGTCACTCTATTGCAGAAAGTCCTTTATAAATAATTTACATTCACTTTTTTTAAGTTAGAAAAAATTCTCTCTCTCACACACACACACACATTCCATCTCTCTCACTCATTTATTCACATGTTTCATTTTCCATTGTGTTCCCTCCTCGACTCAGACTACAACCCACAATGAAAAAAGAATCTGAAAATGACATTTTTTTCCACTCTTCGCCACAAACGGTATTGATTCCTAAATTTATATCCTGCTCAATATCTTATATGACAGTAATTTTTTTTCTCCAACATATAACTAAAATTAATTAATTAAATAAAATGAATTAATTAATATTTGAAAAAACTGTATTTATACCAAGTGTCCTCCACTACAAGTTTAAAAAATGCATTTGAACTTGTGTGGGGGAACAAAAAGTATTTTTATGAACGATTGAAAATGTGAACAAGATATACAAATATATATAGGGAGAGTGGGGACTAATAATAGGAATTGAAGAATAAGAAAGGTTTACATTTCAAGCTGAAATTTTCCTTTTACAACTGGCGCCCTCTATTGGTAGATACATGCAACTTAAATCTAAAAAAAACTAAAACTAATTAATTAAATTTCATGAAGGAATGAATATTTGAAACAACTGTATTCATATCACGTGTCATCCACTATAAGATTAAAAAAATGTATTTGAACGTGAATGGATGAACAATAAGTATTTTATGAACGATTGAAAATTTGCACAAGATATATATAGGGAGAGTGTGAGCTAATAGGAATTGAAGAATGATACTTTATATCAGAAAGATTAAGACTTGCTGTTATTAATTAACTCCAAGACGAATCACAGACAAGAAGTTCGCGTGTAAAGTATGTGTTAGGGCGAGCTATTTCGAGCCATGGAATTATGAAGGACGGGTGTAACTACGACGCTTCTAATTGCCCGCCAAAGCAATTGAATCCAAGTTCGTTTGATCCATTTTCTAATCGAAAGTAGTTGCGTGTCAAAGATCTTAATGATTTACAAATGTTTAACAAACATCGAATTACCAGTTATGGCACGAGACAGAACACAATAAAAATTACGACGTAGATTATACTGACATGAAGTTAATTGCAATTCGATTTTATGAGTCTTCCTGACTTTTATGGGTGTTATACAAATAAGGGGACGAACTAGAACGTAGGAACTCGTTTCTGTGTCCCTTGAATAATAAACTGTATTACGAAAGTAAAAAATAAAAAAAAAATTGCGGTTACAGACGTATTAAATTTTCACTGAAATTGCACAATGCACTTGAAAAAGAATGGTGCATCAGCAATGGAGATGCTACCACTTAACGTCATTAGCATGTGATCAAAAGTAAGCTTTTAAAGCGTCCTCAGTTTCTGCAAGCAGAAATTGCTCAGTTTAATTAGCCTTTCCCTGTTTGCCTTCAAGGTCAGTGCCACTATTATTACTACTATTATTACTATTATTACACTATTATTAGTACTATTATTACTACTACTACACCACACTACACTATTGTGAATAGAGCTGAGTTGCCCCTAGTCTGACTTGGGCTCTGTGACGCTCTACGGTCATAGGAGATCGGGATCTACGGCTTAAAGTGGATTTAGAACCACAACAAACAGCCATGGCACCGCCAGGATTCGAACCGAAACCTGTGGAACCCAGCGCCAGAACGCTAGCCACTCGGCTAATTATGTGAAATTTGAGAAATGTTATCCATACTTACGTATGTAATAGTCGTATATTTGACATGTAAAATACATCAAAACTTATGTATGTCAATAGATTGAACAGATGAATTAAAATAAGCTAGCATTTCTAGAAATACTACAAACACTTTCGAAATTGTGGCTTTGCGTATCACGGGGAACATATTTAATTAAATGGAAGATTTAAATTTTTATATTTCCTACTAGCCATGATTGAAAGTTTGGTTTGGTTTGTCGCTCTGCGGTCATTTTTTTTTTTTTTTTTTTTTTTTTGCACATTTTGGGCTAATGAGACCGGAACCTACAGTTTAAAGTGGATTCCGAACCACTCACAATCATCCATGCCACCGCTAGGATTCGAACCTGAAGCCTGTGGTTCCAAAGGCCAGAGTGCTATCGAATTGGCCATCAGGCCGTCATAAAGTTCCTATAAGCAGGATCAGAAAAAGTTAAAAAAAATATCTGTCATGAATGCTTGCCAGACACGTGATAGCAGAATCTGGTATTATTTATGAAAGACAGCAAATCCTATCTGTTTTCAATGTTTCAATTGTTGGATCCAACTGTTTTTGCACCTTTCACAGGAGAGGCCACTTCGACCAGAAGCTACCGAAACGACAGGTATCTAGCTGATTGAATGTTCTACTTATTTACAGGGTGATCTTCTCACGATATAGCATCTCAGTTAGCGTTAGAGAGCGTCACAGAGAGTCCATTCGGACTTCTCACCCACATCCTTCCCAAACTGTAAAGGGGCAACTCAGCTCTGGGCACAGTGGTGATGTGGTGCGGTGGGGTGCGGTGTGGTGTAGTGTAGTGTAGTGTAGTAGTAGTAGTTCAGGGTGATCTACTTATGCTGCATTCACGTCCTTGTCACCTTAATTCAAATGAAATAGTTTCATGAATAGGGGTACCTAATAGGACCCCCCAAGGTCTATGCCACAGAATCGAAAGTTTTAGTATAATAATAGTTTTAATATCTTTTTAAAAGAGTCCTGGCGGTGGCATGGATGTTTGTGAGGGGTTCGGAATCCATTTTAAACTGTATAGGCCCCGGTCTGTTTAGCCCTCGTGTGCACAAGATGACCGTAGAGCGACAAACCAAACCATCCTTTTAAAAAGCTAATGAATTACGAGTATTCCCGCTACTGCTACAAGGTCTCTCCCCGGTGACCTAGTAAAAGCGAAAACGCTGGCCACTGGCGTACCGATTACGGAGTACCCATGGGGATAGACCCCTTAACCCCCTCGTCTTAATTCATATATATAAATTTACAATTATAGTTAGCTGCGTTGGGTTAGTAAATGAAAATTACAAGATACAAGTTTCAAAATTAAATAAACGGTACTCAAAAAAAAAAAAAAAAATAAATAAAATTGCAGCAAATAAATAAAAATAAAATATTTAAAAATAAAAGAATTTAAATTTAAATTCAGTACAAACACAGGTAGCGATAACACAGTTTCTCTGCGTTACAAAGGAACATGCACGATCGGGTAGATCACGTTTCCGCCCCTCCCCCTCCAAAGGAACAGAAAAAGGAGACACTTCACCCCGTTTCACTGAGCGCAACAGCAGGTTTGACAGCTCCAGTGACAGTGAAACTCATCTTCTAGAAGCTGATAAACGTCTTTAAACTCGGCGCACGTTCGCTCTCCGAAGAACGGATGAATCGCAAAAAAAAAAAAAAAGCGTCCTTACGCAAAACTCAGGTGATTTAAAGAGAAAATTAAAAAAAAAAGATTTTTTTATTCCGTTGGTATCAAAAAGTAGACGTTGCTTTCATGAGAATTAAAAACCATTTTTATTCCAAAGTCATACGTTTATTAATGGCGTGGAAGTCGCTAGAAAACTCAGATCGTGTTGCCAAGTCATTGAGAATAAGGAACGAGGGAAAAAATGAAGAAAGAATAATTTTTTTTTCTAGACACGAATATAGATTTGTTTATGCAAATTTATATATTTTTATAGCTGATATGTTCTGCATGGAAAATGAGTATCGAATCATTATACATTATCTTTGATATAGTATCTATATGCATTAATTATGAATTGTTATATATTATCTTAGACAGATATTAATTATTCGATGTCTTCTTTGGTATAAAATCTGTATGTAAAATGTTTCAATATTTTGCATATTTTACTGATATGTTCTGTACGGCATTTATGTAAGATTTATAGGCTAAAAAAAAAAACGCAGTGGATAAAGAATTCATAGGAATCCTTCATTTACCTATAATTAATCGTAAATCGTTTTATAATTTTCAATTTTTTGTTCTAATCTAAATTTAATTATTTCTAAATCGATGCGTTTATGGGTTTTTATTTCTTACGGCTATTCCTTCTCAATCATTTGAAGCTATGCAACACAATTATGTGAAACTAACTATAATGTACTATTTTTGAGTACTGTTTTTTGGACTTTATAAAACACTTCCTCTAGCTTCGATATTCCACTCTTTCTTATACTTAAATGGAATTTTTATTTGCTTTCAAACAAATCCTGGGCCTGTCTGCCGAGTGGCTAATGCTCTGTCACTCGGTACCACATGTTTCGGGTTCGAGTCCCGGTGGTGCCATGGAATGTTTGTAGGGGTTCGGAATCCACTTTAAACCGTAGGTCCTGGTATAACAGGATAGTAGAGCTTGCGGGGGTAATGTTACTCCGCGTCCCTTAGCCTATCTTCAAGCTACACGCACTTCCTGGATAGTGCTAAGGGAGTAACGTCGGTGCGGCGCTTGCCCTAAGGCATACAAGACCAAGCTGTCTAAGTGTTTGCCAACTGCATTAGAACAACATATTTTATAGTTACATTAATTATTACATTGAGATAATATACATTAATTATTACATATTAGCTATTTAGGCAGATATTAATTATTTTATATCTTCTTTGGCATAAAATCTGCATTCAGTTACAATTTATTAACTTTGAATTTTTAATCTATATTTTACTGATATGTTCTGTACGGAATTTCTGTATTATTTCTAAATCGATGTGTTTATGGATTTCATTTCTTACGGCTATTCCTTCTCAATCATTTGAAGTTACGCAAACACATTTATGTGAAACTAACCTTTATTTCCTAATATAGCTGGTAAATACTTAGGCAGTTAACATTAAGCCTAAATCAAAGGCTGCACCGACGTTACTCACTTAGTACAAGGGAGCACGTGTAGCTTGAAGATAGGCTACTGATGCGAGTCGCACTACCCCCACAACATTCTACGATCCTATTAGACCCAGACCTACGGTTTAAAGTGCAGTCCGAATCACTACAATCATCCTTGGCAGCTCCAGAACTCGAACTCGAAACCTGGGGTACCGAGCGCCAGAGCGTTATCCACTCGGCCATCGGGCCCCTATGTGAAACAAACTATAATTTAGTATTTTTAATAGTGCTTTTTGGACTTCATAAACCACTTCATCCAGCTTCGCTATTCCATTCGTTCGTATACTTAAATGGAATTTTTTATTTGCTTTCAAACAAATCAGATAATAAAATATGGAATAGTTTGAAGACGAATCAAACACTTCCCTGCTCATGGCAGTAATTATCCCACTCAATCGAGCATAGAAATGATTTTAACAGGACTGCAATTTGAAATTTCTGTTTTAATTCAATTCATTCGGATTCATTTTATTTAGCACATGTGGCAGTGACAAGAGCTCAACTCATTCAAGTTTCAATCATTTGGTGGTGTGCGTTGCAGTCACCCTTTTCAAAAACGAGAAGAATCGATAGAGATATCGACACCCCAATTTTCTAGCGGCCTAACGGCCAACTGGCTAGCACTCTGGCTGTTGGTACGAAGACTTCAGATTCGTATGCTGGCGGTGGCATGGATGTTTGTGAGGGGTTCGGAATCCACGTTAAACTGTAGGTCCCGGTTTGTTTAGCCTAAAGTGTGCACAAGATGACCATAGAGTGACAAACCAAACCAATTTTCTAGTGAGAAATTTACTTTTATTTGCATTTCATTTAATACACAATTACGGTGCAATTTCCTTTTTAAACCTATGCCTTAAAAGAATGTTGTCCCATCATAACGTGGAAGACCAGGTTTCCTGACGTAAAAATAAATGATCTTCTCATTGAAATGCAAATGAAGCAAAAAAAAAGTGCTGAATATAGAAAAAAAAAGGCTGGAAAAAATATGATGAATAACTTTTTCTTCCACTACATTCTCTGCTCGATTCCCCGTTATTTCTTTTAAAAATACATTCTAATTAATGAGCAGTAGTTCGAATAGAGCGAAAAATTTCAAGGAAGTAATTTACGACCGAGTCCGCCAAAGTCCATCAGTGAGCAGCCTTTTTTCAAAAGAACTTTTTTGCTGTTGCCACTATTATGGTATTAAAATACCTAAAGTGGTAATTCATTCGTATTCAGTTCAGCCTTCACGTCTAATTGTATGGAGAAAAATTTTTGGTTCCTTATTTATTAGAAATATCCATTAACGTAATTGCAAGTTGCGAAAAATATTGTGAAAAAAGAAACTTTTTTATTGATCAAAAATATTGATTCTTCATCAAAACTATTATTTTTAATACAAATATTAAAGAGCCTAGTGGCTAGCGCACTGGCGCTCGGTACCACAGGTTTCGGATTCGAGTCCCGGCCCAGCCAGGAATGTTTGTAGTGGTTCGGAATCCACTTTTAGCTGTAGAACGCTGTGGGGGTAGCTTTACTCGCGTCCTGTAGCCTATCTTCGAGCTACACGTGCCCCCTGGGTAGTGCTAAATGAGTAACAGAGTTACCTCCCTTGCTTATGGCATAAATATTAGCTGTCTCTGTATTGCCAGCTACATTAGAACAGCAATACAAATATCAATTCAGATAGCGTATTATTGGTGAAAAGAAATTTTCACAACTGGCATGAAGTGATATTTTTCAATAAAATCTTTTTAACCTCACTCCTATTCTATTGCAATTGATTTATGCAGAAAACTCTTGCGAATTAAATCTTACAGAAAGAAGGGTAGAAATAAATTTCTGCAAAATAATTTTCGAACTTATAAAATTATGGGGGCCTGAATGGCCGGCGTTCGGTACCACAGGTTTCGGGTTCAAGAAGTTAAGTTTGAGGATGTCATGAATACTTTCGCACGGATGAAAGCAAGAAACAAATATATTATAGGATTCATTAGATGGATAGGATTTATTTCTTAATTAAAAGCAATTGATTCTAAATTGTATGTTTAGTTGTTATACCAATATATATATATATTTAATTCAGACCTAAATTCAATATCTCAGTTTAATTCGAATCCGTTATTACGATTCGTATTATTATTATTCAATTCCTTCTATTAGCTCACATTCTCCCTATATATATCTTGTTCACATTTCCAATCGTTCATAAAATACTTTTCATTCCTCCACTCAACTTCAAATACATTTTTTTTGAACTTGTAGTGGATGACACTGGATGTGAATACAGGTTTTTCAAATATTAATTCAGGCATTAAATTTAATTCATTCATTTTAGTTTTTTTTTTAGATTGAAGTTGCCTGTATCTACGCATAGATGGCGCCCGATAAACTTGAAAAAATGAATGAAAATTACTTATAAAAGGATTTTCTGCAATATAGCGAAAAAAAATTGGAACTGACTTAAATTTTTTTTTATATATTACTTATTATTGTTATATGTAAGGGCGTCAAATGAACTTGGGCCTAGGGTGCAATCGAGCCTAAATTCGTCACTGCCAACACGCTGTGCTTCTCGTTGCTCCCTCACTTAATAAATGACTTCACTTTTAGTTTAAAATTAAAAAGAAATTAAAGTATTTAATGCACACAAAAAACAGACACACTGTGCGTGTGGAGTCGATTTAACTGACTTCATTATCTATTTGTCGAAACACTTTTACTTTAAGTTTTCAATTCTGTTACAAATGCATTGATAAATGGGCATAATGGCATTGATATTCTTTAGGGCTTATTCGTGTAGTTTCAGAAGTGAAATTGTGCACAGGATAGGGTAAATGCAATAAGAATAAAACTAAATCATTTATTTTGAGAGTTATTTTGGAGAGAAATTCACTTTTAAATATTTTTTTATTAGTTTCACCTGTATGTTAGTTTGTAACTGACTCTTTGGGCTCGATTTTGCCCTACTTTAAGCGATCAGATTTAATTTAAACGTTGCAGACTTATGAAGGAAACTAAAATATTTTGATAAGTTTATTACCTCATCATGATTGGGATCACCAGGATGAGTAGTTTTATTATAACTTATGAAGAGCAATTTAACTCATGTAGAATGAAAGTACCTAAGACATTCAAACCTACGTGGGACAGTGGCACAAAGCGCCCGACTACGGATCAGGAGATTCCCTGTTCGAATCCTGGCTGGCTCGGCCTATTCGTATTTAGCCTTTGTTTTACTCACAATTAAATTATTGTAAGAACTATAGTTCCAGTCCTCCGTACCGGGACCTTATTTAAAGATTATAGTTTAAAAACATTAAAAAACACGCTATTAGAGTTAATCAAACTAAAAAGTAAAAAATAAATTGTAGTTTAAAAAATCTAAAAAACACGCTTTTAGAGTTAATCAAAATAAAAGGTAAACATGAAATTATAGTTTAAAAAAACTAAAAAACACGCTTTTAGAGTGAATCAAACTAAAGAGTTAGAAATAATTGTTAACCTAAGAATAAAATGACTGACGAGAAAATGAATGTCACTGTCCTAAAAGCGTGGGGTGCTTTGTATGACATTTTTAAACTAACTCTGCATTTCGGAATGAAACTAGTGAAAAATTATAACGATTGATATCGAGCACCCCACGCCTTTAGAACAGTGGCATTCATTTGCTCGTTAGTCATTTTATTCTTAGGTTAACAATTATTTTTGACTTTTTAGTTTGATTCACTCTAAAAGCGAGTTTTTTTAAACTATAATTTATTTATTTAATGAATGTTATTGAAATATCTGGAATCATTTATCTAATAAAATCTTCTGATGTTTATCTTCGTGTATGCATTGTTGATTGGTAGTTACAACGATTGCACTGCAATTGTAAAATTTACATTTGAATAATGAGACATGTCAAAATGTTTTTTTTTACCGAATCTTACCCTACTCTTGAAGATTTAAACCATCTTTTATAACGAAGACAGAACCAAACTTACCTGAAACAAAAAGAAAATAATTAGTATACACACTAAATAAAATATGTATTTAAATAGAAGACCATAAAAATTAATAATTTTCTTAAATAGTTTGAATCATACCAAATTCGTTAAATAAATTTTAAGTTGTTAATACTCTAATCTTTCACTTTTGTAAAAATATATACATATAATAGATGAACATTATATACGAAGAGCTTCAAAATGAAATCAATTTCAAGTGTAAGATGTAAATTTTCTTTTTTTTTAATTGAAGGTTTGGTTTGCCGCTCTTATGCACATCATCTTATGCATCTTATGTCATCATATGTCATCATATTATGTTATGTCATCATATGTCATCTTATGCACACTTTAGGCTGAACAGACCGGGACCTACAGTTTAACGTGGATTCCGAACCGCTACAAACACCCATGGCACCGCCCGGATTCGAAACCGAAATTTTAATTGAAGGAGAAAATCGCAAATTATTAAATAAAAGTAATTTCAATGTTTAATACAACTGCAAAAGCTAAAGGATTAAAAATAATTGCACTAAATGTACTTAAAAATTATCTGCATTAAATTGCACGAATAGTTTTTCCATATATTTAACCTAGTGCTACACAAATAGAGTGTAGGACAATACACTCTGTTAATCGTTAGATTGCCAACAGCAAAAATAGAGTAGATTTTGCACAAAACATCATGCACCAAAGAGAGATTGGTTTGTCGCTCTACGAGCATCTTGTGCACAAGAGGGCTAAACAGACCGGGACCTACAGCTTAAAGTGAATTCCGAACCGCTAAAATCATCCATGCCACCAAAGGGAACTCGAACCCGAAATCTGTTTTGCCGAGCGCTTGCCACTCGGCCATCAGGCTTCTTATGAAAAGGATAGGAGATGTTTACCCTAAATTTATGTTCTTTTAGAATAGAGCGACGCACTCTATTTTATGATTACTCTAGAGTCATCTTAGAGAAAGCCGAATGTCCTTCATCAGTTAGTCATCCGGACCCTATCAGATGATAGGGGAGGGTAGGCCTCGTTTAAATCAGCCCACTGACGGGTGCTGAGGTTTATAGGTTTGGTTTGTCGCTCTACGATTATCTTGTGCACACTTTAGGCTAGACAGTCCGGGACCTGCAACTTAATGTGGATTCCGAACTACCAACAAACATCCATGCCACCACCAGGATTCGAGCCCGAAGCTTTCGGTACCAATGTCCAGATAGCTAGTCACTTGGCCACCAGGCCGCAACGGGTGATGAGGAGTGGGCAGGTCACGATGCAGCCACTACAAACCACTATTTCGATCCGAACCACAGCAAACATCCATGGCACCGCCGGGACTCGAACCCGAAACCTATGGTACCGAGCGTCAGAGCGCTAGCCACTCGGACATACCCCCTTTTCTGCAATAGAGTGAAAAAAAAGTAGGAATTGACTTTAAAATTTTTTTTATATTATTTGTTATTATGAGGGAATTTAATTTTAGTGTTCAACTGTCTTGGCTAGACGCTGTAGAATATTCCCACGGAAAGAGATGAAATATACATTCCTTTCTTCTGGGAACGAAAGTCTAAGTGCATAACAACAACCTGTTATTCAAACCTGACAGCAGATAAAATATTTAATATTATCTGTTAAAATAAAACGATAGTCCATGTATTAAAATCAATGTTATTCGGAATTCAAGTGGCTATTATAATAAAACAACTATAATAAAATGTTCTGAAATGCAGAATCTAATTTATGAATTCCGCTAAGAAGAAAAAGTGATAAAAAAATTAAAAAGTAAAGAGATCAAAAAGAAATCAGACCCCAAAAAATAGCTGAAAGTAAAATTAAATGGCTTTGTGTAACGCGATAAAAATGCAAAACAGTGAATATCCACTCATTCGTCCCTCATTGCTGCGGGACTGCAGATAAATGCGATGCCATGGATGTTTGTAGGGGTTCGGAATCCACCTTTAAACCGTAGCTCCCGGTCTAACAGGGTCGTAGAGTGTTGCGGGGGTGTCGTTACTCCCCGTCTGTAGCTTATCTTCAAGCTACAACCACCTCCTGGGTAGTGCGAAGTGAGTAATGTCTGTGCAGCGCTTGCCTTAAGTTGGATGCCTTAAGGCAAGCGCTGCACTGTCTAAGTGTTTGCCAGCTGCATTAGGAGAAAACAATTGCTATTTAATTACATTCATTAGTGTAAATGATATTTTTTTTTCAAAATCATTCGTTGAGGAAGAAAGCAAAGAAAAGCAGTCTTTTATAGTAGCTCACACATAATTTTGTACACGTAATTCATTTTTACAAAGCACTCCTCCAAAAAATGAATGTTTTTCGGCATTTTTATAATAAAATATTATGAAATAAATAATCTAATTTAAAAATCACGCTAAGAAGAAAAAGTGGTAAAAAGTAAACAAGTAATTAAAAAAAAAAAAATGTCCTACTTTTCCTAAAAGTCAAAATTTCCTACCTAAAAATTTTTTTAAAGTCAATTCCTACTTTTTTTTTTCACCATATTTCAAAAAGTCCTTTATAAATAATTTTCATTCATTTTTTTAAGTTTATCTGGCGCTATCTATTGGTAGATACACGAACTTAAATCTAAAAAACTAAAATTAATTAATTAAATTTAATTAGTGAATTAATATTTGAGAAAACTGTATTCACATCCAGTGTCATCCACTACAAGTTAAAAAAAGATGTATTTGAACTCGAGTGGATGAAAAAAAAAAGTATTTTTATGAACGATTGAAAATTTGAACAAGATATATATATAGGGAGAGTGTGAGCTAATGGAAGGATTTGAATAAATGTAACACTCTAAATAAGTAATAAATTTTAATTTCATTTTAAAGACAGACTCACGTTCCATTACGGAACTCGGTTAAGCGGCCTCTATGGTACAGAACTAGAGTGTAGCAAAAAGTGCAACTGCTAAAACTATTAGTGGCAGAGAGCCGGTTTGAATTTCAGAATATATATCAGATATCATTATTACTATCATAAAAATTCTAATAATTATTCTGTCTCTATGTTCGTTTGTTCTTATAATTTTATCTCATCCCTAAGAAATGTTTTCTATTTGAAATCAGATCCCAAAAAGTAGCTGAAAGAAAATTAAACGGCTTCGTAAAAAGCGATAAAAATGCAAAAACGAGACATTCCTTTCTCATCTACTTAAAAGAGCGGCCATACACACATTCTCCATTCATTGCTGCGGGACTGTGGACAAATGCGTTCCAATGTGACAGGAGAAAGCTTGCACAGTAATTGAGCCGACACCACACAAACGCACCGACTGCTCCGGCACGCTATCCGGCAAAGCAAATGTCAAGGCAATCTAGCGGTACAGGGGTCGGAGCACATTATTGGAGGAGAGGAGATTTTCCGGATACGCTGGATAAAGAAATCGGGAGAAGTTAATGAAAATCTTTCTATCTATCCAGTTGGGAGACCTTTTCCTCATTTGGGTTATGGATCGATAAGGTTCAACACCGGGAGAGAAAAATGGTGAATCTCCGCGTTTCGTCATCAAACGCTTCTTTCGATCTTTTGAATCATCTTGTAAGCGTATAAGGGGATGTTCGGGTTCCAATCGCCTTGAACCACCAGAATCAACATGATTGTCGATAGTGTGAGAGTAACTCATTTCTATGGATATGAAAAAAGTATATGTGTCCAATAAGTAAGACCAATTATTTTTTTTTTTCGCCTTCAAAGTAATCCGCTCCGGACACAATGCACTTATGCCAACTTATTTTTCCGATCCTCAATGCCGGCTAAATAGTCATCGGCAGGGAGGGCCTTCAAAGCGCGCGGCGATTCACGTTGAATCTCTTCGATCGACTCAAAACGGTGACCCCGGAGTGGTCTTTTGAGTTTAGGGAATAACCAGAAGTCGCATGGCTTGAATACGGTAGTTGTGGAACAATATGGGACGTCGGAGCAGCGCTTGCCTTATGGCATAAAAGACAACTGTCTAGGTGTCTAGTCCTGCAACTGTCCAGCTGCATTAGAAAAAAAACTATTTTATTATTGTAATATGTATGATCATTAGATAATTTAATTCATTTCAAAAAGAAAACAGCTTTTATACAAAACTTTAAAAACACGGGAAACGACACCCTTTTTTGTCAACTTCTCGCTTTCCAAAACCGCTTCGAACGTCATTGGAAAGAGACGAATGTGTCTCCCCTCCCCCCTCCCTTAAGCCAGCGGTGACCTCAATCCCGCACATTTTAGACTGATTCAAATTACGAAGATCAGTGTAATCCGATTGACAGAGTTTCATGGTAACGGGGAACCACCGACCATGAACGCAGGTTTCAGTGAAGCAATATTTTCTTCGGATTAAAAGCAACCGCGAATATAAATTACACTGGAGCTTTTAAATCTCGTTTCTCTCTCTAAATCATGGCGATATACAGAAAGAGATGAAGGCATATTAAGAAATGAAAAACTTTTGATGGAATATCATTAGGAACATATAAAAAAAATGTTACTGCACTATAACGAAGGTAAATGATTGCAAAGCAGCTTAAGATATAATACTGTGTCCATAAAGTACGACCCTTTTTCAATTTAAAATTCCCGGGGCTTATGGAATTTCAATCTTTTTTTTCTTTTTCAGGTTGCTGGCACTGTCCTCGACATCTGTGTGACATTTGACGTCAAAATATTCATGAGTGCTTGAGTGACGCTTGGCTTTGTCGGACGCTAAAAGTGATTCCGGTGATTTTTTGATATGTCTGAATTCATTGAGCAAAGAACTTACATTCAACTTTGTTTGCGGAAACGTATAGAATGTCGCAGAAGGCATTCGGTGAGCATTCCTATTGGATTTGGTGCTTGAAAACCGTCTATTTGAGACATTGCTGATGATGTTGGAATCATCAGCAAGGACGGTCTATTCCATTTTGGCCTTCAAACGCATCAAATGCCGATGGCTACCGAAAACACTGAATGCGCCAGCTCATACTGCATTGATGCTTCGTGACTCTTTCGCCAAAAATGAAACCCATATCGTTCCACAACCACTATATTCACACCGTGCGACTTCTGGCTATTCCCTAAACTCAAAAGACCCCTCCGGGGACACCGTTTTGAGTCGATTGAAGAGATTCAACGTGAATCGCCGCGCGCTTTGAAGGCCATCCCTGCCGATGACTTTTTAGCATGCATTGAGGATTGGGAAAAAAGTTTTGCCCTCTATTCGCAAGAATATTATTTTAAAAGTAAGTTCATTTTTTCTCATCATTTCGACAGTTAGTTTTTGAATAGATAGATGCACACACAATGTATTTTTTTAATACATTGGTTTTCACTCCTTTGGCCATTATAACATAAATATATTTCGTAAAAGCGGGATAAAACGTACGAGCCGAAAAAATGTTCAAGGCGGGCCGCGGGTTGGACACTCCTGTTTTAAACCATTACTCGAAATAAATCAAGAAAGATTACTGTTATTGAATGGTAAGTAAAAATATTCCTATTTGATTGTGATCATTGTATCATGGGAATGTACATGTTCTACATTTGCTGCTATTGATTGGAGACCACTAACTGGAATATGAAATTGATATTTTTTAAATTTTGAACAACATTTTTAACTTATTCTGATATTTTTAAATTTATTTATTCATACAATGTATGCGTGTAATAAACGAAATGCAGAAAAATGTTGAAATTTCAATCCTTGAAGTAAAATTTTTAAGCCAAACTAATATATGCATTAACGAACATTTATTTGTATTCTGCATTATCATTAAAAAACTTAAATGGCTCACTTATTTATAGCAAAAATATCCAACAAAGTAAACATTTTAAAAAATTCAAAATAATTTAAGAATTTTTTTTATGTTTGGACTTTCATAGACTGCTTCTAGTCTTCATGGCGTGAATTCTAATTAATTAGTAATTCAATTTAATTATTTTTTTTTATGAATTGCTTCGTATAGAGCAATTTTTAGATCACCTTTCTTCTAGAAATGAATCTTAATATTATTTTGATGTCTAAAACATCCTACAAATGTTCAGTACTGAAATCTTATGTTCCATACAACAGCCAAAGCCCAGTGTTTAAAGCTTCATGTTTAGGAAAGTTTTTTTCTAATACAGCTGGCAAACACCGATACAGTTGTCTTGGATGCCTTAAGGCAAGCGCTGTACAGACGTTACTCACTTAGCACTACCCAGGTGGTGCGTGTAGCTTGAAGGTAAGCAGAAAAGAGAAATTTTCCAATTTGAGAAATCCGGCACAAAAAGTTGCTAGCGCTTTTGGTTCAACTTGCACCTTAGAATCGTTTTTTTCTAAAATGAAATTGCCCAAATATAAAACACACACAAACGTAATGGACTCAACACCCATTACGATGTGCAAACACCCAAATAGAGATCGATTTGCAAAAGCTAAGTGAAAGAGTGGTGTGTTTTGGTTTGTCGTTCTACGGTCATCTTCTGCATACTTCGGGCTAAACAGACCTACAGTTTAACGTGGAATCCGAACCACTGAAAAACATCCATTCAACCGCAGGATTCGAATCTGAAGCCTGGGATACCAAAGGCCAGAGCGCTAGCCACTCGGCACCAGGCCGCTAAGTGAAAGAGTGGTGAAGCAAATATCGCATAAGTAAAATAAATATTTTTTGAATGATTTCATTTTTTTTATTTCATTTACATACATATATATTTCATTTTTCATTTTGAGTGTTCTATATTTCTTTACAATGTGCGTTTAGTATCATTACTATTATTATATTATCTATGTTTACATGTGAAAAAATAATAGTACAAGCGAAAATAACTCCTTTTGTTTCACGCTCTGGCGCTCGGTACCACAGGTTTCGGGTTCGAGTCCCGGCGGTGCCATGGATGTTTGTAGTGGTTCGGAATCCACTTTAAACCGTAGGTCCCGGTCTAACACGATCGTAGAGCGTTGTGGAGAGTGACATATTGAAAAATAAGGAAAAAACTAACTGTTCATATATATAGTGATTAGGGGATTATAGTCTTTGTTGCTTCACATCCCCATATACCACTTCATTCATATCCTCCTTCTGTTTCAGTTTTTCAGTCCACAAAAATGTCTGTAGTGGGTCTCAATCTAATATGGAGATATATAACTTTATATGCGGCCCGCGGAGTTATGTGGCTCGCAAGATCATTTGGATTGGGCACCCTTGCTCTACACTTTTCTCTCGCTCTTTCGTACCCAGTAACTCGAGAAAATAAGGTTTTTTTCCCCTCCTCAAAATTCAGAACCACGATACAGATCTCTTCTACAAAATTCAAGCGCAGCGATACGCGTCTGCTGGGTCACGACAAATTTTCCCTCCAGCAACTCGGCCTTGGCGACAAACTTCTCCGAGTGCATTTCGTACTGTACTTGTCAAAACGTGTACTGAAGCTGAATTGAAATTTCAGGAGCACTAATCCTTGACTTTT
This sequence comes from Caerostris darwini, assembly GCA_021605075.1. Lineage (NCBI taxonomy): Eukaryota > Metazoa > Arthropoda > Arachnida > Araneae > Araneidae > Caerostris > Caerostris darwini. Next base: position 261,998 of record BPLQ01002483.1, on the reverse strand, counting down.
TTTTCTCAAAGGACACAAAAAAGAACGGATGATGTTGAGGAGCTCGGGGTCGTCCGCTGCGTGCTTCATTAAATAACGATGAAAAAGAACCCAATCTTAATAACTGTTGGATGGCAGAATGAGTCTATACCCATCAGAACTTATATTTTACTTAATATTTATAATCTTTAAGAAGGAGAGTATGGTTAATCTTTATGACATAAGCAAGGGCTGCACTGCTGTTTCTCATTTAGAACTACCCAGGGGGGCAGATGTAGCTTGAAGATAGGCTACGGACGCGAGTAACACTATCCCCACAACACTTTATCTTTTTTTTCTAATGCAGCTGGCAAACACTTAGACTGTTTTCTTGGATGTCTTAAGGCAAGCGCCGCACTGCGTTACTCACTTAGCACTACCCAGAGGGTGCGTGTAGCTTGAAGAGAAGCTACGGACGCGGAGTAGCAATACCTCCTCAACGCTCCATGATCACATTAGACCTGGACCTAAGGTTTAAAATGGATTCCGAACCACTACAAACATCCATAGTATCCCTGGGACTCGAACCCTGTGGTACTAGACCGCTAGGCCACCAGGACCCCTAGACAAGTAAAGTCTAGTGAACTAATTGCAATTTTTTCTTTTATTCATTCATTAAAATAAGGTTTTCTATTATTTTTTAACATAACGTCGTTGTTGCCAAAAAGTGTGATTTTTTTTCTAAAAAAATGACTCGATTTACTTTCTTGTAATACCTTTCAACTCAAATTTGGTTTGTCTTGGTTTGTCGCTCTACGGTCATCTTATGCACTCATTTGGGCTAAACAGACCGGGACCTACAGTTTAAAGTGGATTCCGAACCACTCACAAACATCCATGCCACCACCAGGATTCGAACCTGAAGCCTGGGATACCAAAGACCACAGCGCTAGCCACTTACTCAAAATGAGGGGAAAATGTGTCACATAAGGACAATATGTCAAGAGATTATATATATATATATTTTATTCTAAAATCTTTTTATGTTTGTTTGAAGAGAAAACAATCTTTATTTTTTTTATGAAGTGTAATCTTCTCGTACAGTAAATCTTTTCGCGTTCAGATGAACTCATTTCGTAACAGAGATCTCGCAGTCCTGAAATGAGAACGCCTACTAAAATCATGTGAAGCATTACACGTAAAAGTGTAACACGGATTTCTCTGTTTAATTAAAGGTCTCCCCTACAATTCATAACGGATTTGCCGGGCAGTGTAAACACGCCGTTATCAACAGTGTTTATTTATGATGTGCCGGCGTGGTCCCATTCCTTAGTTACCGGAGGTGTCTGCTCATTGTGTTTGTGACACATCCGTGCTATAGTGAAAATCAGATTGTAAAATTTCAAATTGAGGCCCGGATTCAATTTAACTGCAATGATTTACGAATTCGTTACAAAGTTACTTTGTTTTTTGGTTTAAAATTTATCATTGTAGGCGTGGTGAGGTGTAAGAAAATTTGAAAAGACTGTTCGTTTTGCATCCATTTTTAAGCTCAATATTTACGTTACAAATCATAGTGTTTAGTGGGGCCTGATGGCCGAGTGTCTGGCGCTCATACCACAGGGTTCGAGTCCCGGCGGTGCCATGGATGTTTTTAATGGTTCGGTATCCACTTTAAGCCGTAGGTCCCAGTCTCATAGGACCATAGAGCGTCACAGAACCGAATCAGACTTCTTCTAACCCACATCATTCCCAAGCTGTAAAGGGGCAACTCAGCTGTAGGTACAATGATGGGGTGAGGTGGGGTGAGGTGTAGTAGTAGTAGATACATTTCGAATATCAAAACACATTCCTATCAATAAATGATAGACAACTTAACTGTTTAAGTGATTTTTTTTAACATTACAGTTATCCAATAAAACATTTTAGTTAAAAGTTTTAAAAAATCAAATCTGATCAATTCGGTAACCAGTTTGTTTGCCCGCACAATAACCAATAACTATTTTTTTTTTCATTTTATAGAAATATTTAAAATGATTGGCTACTGAAATAACATCTGGTATAACACTATTTATTACAGTTATTGAAAAATAAAAAATAAAAAACATTTATTATATAAATCTTCAAATTTCAAACCAAATATCTATTTGTACGAAATATATTTCCTTTCTACTAGATCGAGCTTTTTTCCAAAATGGCTTCTATTTCAATCGAATGAATGTTTTTTATATTAAATATGATCTCTTATAAACAAAAAAAAATACATATATTTCATTTATTCGTTGGTAAGAGAATCGCGTTTTTCTTCAAACATTCTATTTATTCTTAAGAAAGTATTTCGTTTTCAGATTTTGCAGTTTCCTTATTAATACCATTGAGGACTAGAAAATAATAATAACACATTATTGCTAAACTGCTACATTATTATCTTAAAAAATATGTAATTTGGTAATTAAAAAAAATGTTTTGGTAACTGTAATTCAGATAATAATAATTTATTTCAAACACGCTGCTTTAAAACTGTGTCAAGATTCGAAATGTTTTAGATTACAACATTTCCTAGTTGAAAACAAAAAGCGGTTCCGCTGTTACTATGTCCTGCCGGTCTAAAAAATAAGATCAATTTTCCATTTAAAATTTCCGGGGCTTATAGAATTTCAATTTTTTTTTCTTTTTTAGGTTGCTGGCACTGCTTTTTATAGCCCTCTGGTCGACGATCAATCTCAACTGACGAAGCTCACCTTCAAAAAATTAAAGATTGGGTGCTTGCAAACCGTCGATTTACAATTAGAGATCTTGATGAAGATGTTGGAATTTCAAAAGAATCGGTCAATTCCATTTTGGGCCTCAAACGCGTCCAATCTCGATAGGTACCGAAAACATTGCATTGATTCTTCGGGACTTTTCACCAAAAATGAAACCCATATCTTTCCACAACCACGGTATTCCCCGCGTGCGACTTCTGGCTATTCCCTAAACTCCAAAGACCATTCCGCGGACACCGTTTCGAGTCGATTGAAGAGATTCAACGTGAATCTACGCGCTCTTTGTCGATGACTTTTTAACATGCATTGAAGAAAAAAGTTGGCATAAGTGCATTGTGTCCGGACGGGGTTTACTTTAAATGCGATGAAATGAATTAGGAAGAATAAATAAAGAGTTTTGAAATAAAATTGACTAAAGGGGTTTTTGAAAAAAAATAATTGGTCTTACTTTTTGGGCACAGTAGTAAGCGTATATTTAGCTCAGTTTTTAAAAATTCGCCAAAATATAAACACCTCACAAGTTAAGGAATTATTCCGTGGTAAATTTATTACGTATTTAGCACAATGCAGATTTGAAGAGAGCACTTGTTTATGTTACGTAAATGAATAGACTCAAAGCAAATAAACACGCTAAAAATACCAGATACAGACTCCTAAATTTACTCCTGTTGATCTTTGCTTTGAAGGTTTCATGGTAAATATTTCGTCTAATCATTCCTGCATTCTCATTTTTGTAAACCTCGAAAAATTCTTAAGCCAACTTATTATTATTATTATTATTATTATTATATATTTTTTTTGCCATTAGTTATTTTCTCTTAAACCTCAAAATAAGTACAGATTTAAAATTATAAAACTGTCAAATTAAAAGCAATTTTTTTTAATAATATAGGAAAAGTTGAGCCGTTAAGTAACTCCTTTAAGAACAGAAAATGTCAAAACTAATTCAGATTAAAAATTATATCCTTAAGCACTCTATCTGCAGCATTACATGCTGTCAATCAAAGAACGATGATTATGCTTATTTATATAAAATATTTTATATAAATTTAAAATTATATTCAAAATAATTAATTATACATTTAAAATATTTTTTTAAAATTAATTAAAAAAATTTTAATATTAATTTAATTTAATTTAATTACTAGGGTAAGGTGAAAAGTTCTCTGCCTGACAATGAAAGACTGCGAAATATTATATGCAAGTCAGTCTCTCCAAACCCGAATCATAACCTGAACAAATGTCTAATTCAGGGGTGGCCAGTCCAAATGATCTTGCGGGCCACTTTGGAAATGCACCATAAAAATTATAATAATAATATATAAAATTATATATCCCCCTATTAGATTTAGACCCACTATAGATATTTTTGGAGTGAAAAATTGAAACCTCATGACCGATTATTAGTGTTTTTAATGTTATTCTTACATAAAAACATAGAACGTAGATGATATGATAACAATGATACAAACACACATTGTAAAGAAATATATGACATTAAAAAGGAAATATAAAAAAATATATAAATATAAATAAAATTAAAAAATGAAATCATTCAAAAATATTTATTTTACTATCGCGATATGTGTTTCTCCGCTCTTTCACTTAGCTTTTGCAAATCGATCTCCATTTGGGTATTTGCACATGATAATCAGTTTTGTAGGTTAGCATCTGTTAAGTTTGAGAGAGTTTTAATCGAAGTAAAATTTTTCTCATAATTTCGACAGTTCGTTTTTGACTATAGGAATGCACACGTAATGTATTTTTTTAATACATTGGTTTTCACTCCTTTGGCCATTATGAAATAAATATATATTTGTAAAAGTGGGATAAATCTCCCGGGCCGGAACCATGTTCAAAGCGGGCCGTGGGTTGGCCACCCCTGGTATAATTTAAGGAAAACGAAAAAATTTTCAGCATTTTTGTTTCGACTATTTTGTGATGAAGGAGTGACAAAGAATACAGGCAACTCTTAAAAGTAATAAAACCAACTGAAATTGAGTAACTTTCGTATTCCATTTACTTCAGCTTGCCGAAATTAATTTTTGCTCCTTTTTTTTTTTCAATTCCTTCTATTAGCTCACACTCTCCCTATATATATCTCGTTCACATTTTCAAACGTTCATAAAATACTTTTCAATCATCCACTCAAGTCAAATAAATTTTTTTGAACTTGTGGTGGATGACATTGGATGTTAATACAGTTTTTTTCAAATGTTGATTCATTCATTAAATTTAATTAATTCATTTTAGTTTTTTTTATTTAAGTTGCATATATCTACCGATAGATGGCGCCAAATAAACTTAAAAAATGAATTAAAATTATTTATAAAGGACTTTCTGCAATAGAGTGGAAAAAAAAGAAGGAATTGACTTTAAAATTTTTTTTATATTACTTGTTTTCTTTTTGTTCTAGAAATTTTTTAATGGCGAATTAAAGATAGCTTCGTCTGGTTATGTTAGTTCTATGAATAATTTTTGAATTTTATCCACGTACTGAATGGTGCATCTCAGTTCAAAAAGAAATTTAAAAAATAATAATTTTTAAAAAATTAAACATACGATGCACAGCCATGTATCGTACGTTTCTGTAGATAAGACAATAACAACCTTGAAATGAATCCTATTGTCGGAATACTAAAAAGGCAAGAATTAAACCAAAGATAATTTCACTTTGAATGTTTGGATACACTGTCGGACGTGATTTGTTTCATGGAATACATTTTATTCAGATCAGTTGATTAGGCGTAGTTATTTAAGAATCAAGCGCATTCAGATATTCAAAATCACCAAAGTATTTTTTTTTTTTTAACATAATGAGAGATTTTAAATTTACATCAAAATAGAGTTTGAATTTTTTTAAAGTCTTCTATTCTTATTAATTCGGGCCTGAATGGCCTAGTGGCTAGTGCTCTGGCGCGCGGTACCATAGGCTTCGGGTTCAAATCCCGGTGGTGCCAGGGATGATTGTAGTGGTTCGGAATCCACTTTAAACCGTAGGTCCCTGTTTGACAGGATCGTAGAGCTTTGCGGAGGTAGAGTTACTCCGCGTCCGTGGCTTATCTTCAAGCTACTCGCACCTCCTGGGTAGTGCTGAGTGAGTAACGTCGGTGCAGCATTAGAGAAGAAAAATTTTAATATACCGAGAATGCCATCCCAGTTATAGAATAGAGTTGAGCATCATCAAACAAAAAATTGTTACTAATTCTATTGAATGCTTTTTTTAAGTCCTACTTTAGCTTTTGAAGAGTTTGCGAAAAGATATCTTGCAAAAAGACAAACACTTTTCTCAAAATTTTTTCGAAAAAGTGAAAAAACGTTTTAACTTAATTAAAAAAAAAGCATCTAAAATAAGTAGTCCATTTTTTTTTTATTTTTTTTTTTTTTTTTACGAAAATACGGATTCCTTTTCAAGAAATCTGTCATTACCAAAATAACATATCATTATGAAAATAGAGTGATAATAAATCAATAAATTATAAGGATTAGAAAGAAAAAAAAATGATATAGAACTCAAAAATGACGCAAAAAAAAAAGGGATCTTCACAGACTGCAATTCTAATTCGTCGCAGGTATCTTGAAATACTTAGTTCCGTTTGTCGAAAAAAAAAAACTAACTGGAACAGCCTATCTGTGCGATTTCTTTAATTTACACACTCGATGAAATATCACTTTAGAAATTTTTTTTTCATTTTATTTTAACAAAATTCAGGTCGTCAAAAATGTAGAGCGTATCTTCTGCAATGCGGCGCTCAAACCCTACTGGAAGGCTGCCAAATAAGAAACACAAAATGAGGTTCCGATCCGCTCCAACTCTTTTACACGAGATTCGTGGAAGATCCAGTTTCATTGAGAAAAACTTTTTCTGCAGAGTACGTCGCGTAGAAATCGCTGTTATTTATTAAGTGGCGAATGGCAACCAACATGTAAATCGCTGGTGGCCAACCCCTCGGCCTGCCTTGAATATTTTTATGGCCCGTGAGATGTATCACACTTTTACAAAATATATTTATTTTATATTGGGCAAAGGAGTGAGAACCAATGGATTAAAAAAAATACGTTACGTGTGCATCCCTATATTCAATAATGAACTGTCGAAGTGATGAGAATAATTTAACTTTGATTTTAAAATAATATTCTTTCGAATATAGGACAGATAGTATCTGTTTTATAGATGAGTTTACAGTTAGGAGTTCGCAGAATAATTAAATTATATTCTGCGCAATTTGGAACATCTAATGTATCAAGTTCTATGTTTTACTTTAAAAGACCTCAGTGATAATCCCTAGATACGTACAGTTGAGTGAGATAAAATTACCTTTGATTTTAAAATAATATTCTTGTGAAATATAGGACAGATAATGCCTTTTTAATTTCAGTTAGCAGAATCAGTCTAGCATCTTTAGCATCTTGGAACATCTAATATAATCGGTTGTAATAGGTTGAATATAAAAACGTCCATAGTGGGTCTCAATCTAATAGGGAGATATACACTCAAGAGCCAAAACATTATGACCACCTGTCAATAACGAGTTGGCCCACCTTTGGCGCGCAACACAGCTTCAACCCGCCTTGGCGTGGATGCCACAAGTCCTTGGTAGATGACCGGAGACAGATTGTACCAGATGTTTAAGCAACGGTCACGTAAATCCGAGATATTGCGAATTGGTGGTCTTTGAACTCTGAGCTGGCGTCCCAGGATATCCCAAATGTGTTCTATCGGATTGATATCCGGTGAGTTAGGCGGCCAGAAAATTAACTGGAATTCAGCATCATGTTCCTGGAAACACTCCAACGCAATTTTAGCCTTGTGACAAGGGGCGTTGTCCTGTTGGAACATTCCATTTCCAGCGGGAAAAACAGAGGCCATGTAAGGGTGCAACTGGTCCGCAATGATGTTCAGATACCCTGTAGCATTCATGGTCTGCTCTACCACAACCACGGGTCCCATAGACGCCCAAGAGAACGTCCCCCAAAGCATAATACCGCCACCACCGGCCTGTGTATGACCTACTGTACATTGAGAGAGCAACTGTTCGCCTGGAAGACGGCGTATCCTGACACGGCCATCAGCGTGATGAATGACAAACCGTGATTCATCTGACCAGGCAACTGTCTCCCACTGATCCATGGATCCATGAAGTGTCGCTTTTGTGACAAGTGAGGGATCTTCGGAACGTCACCCCTTCCCCCTATTCAACTGAATTTATTGAGATGCTTTTAAGAATTTAGAAATGCCATGCCCTGGTTATAATATATCATATCCATCCATATATAGACCATATAGTTCTGTTATGGATGCTGAGTTCACCGAATAAGTCCCTTTATTGCATATGTCAGAGGTGGCCAACCCAAATTATCTTGAGGGCCACTTTGGAAAGGCAACCAAACTCCGCGGACCGCATATAAAGTTATTTATCCTCCTATTAGATTTAGACCCACTGTAGACATTTTTTTGGAGTGAAAAATTGAGGCACGATGTTTGTAAAGCGCTAACAGCTTTTTTTTTGGTGCCAGATTTCTCAAATATGTAGGGTTGGTCACTGCGTCTGAGGTCATTTAATGTGAAACATAAAACTTATAATCTTAGAATGATGCTCCAAGATGCGCGCGTATCATAAGTTCGCAGAATATAATTTATTATTATTCCGCGAGACTCATAATTGCAAAACTCATGAATAAAACAGGCACTATCTGTCCTCTATTCGCGAGAATGTTATTTTTGACTTTAAAATAACATTCAAAATAATAACATTATTAATAACATTTAAAATAACATTCAAAATAATAACATTATTAATAACATTTAAAATAACATTAATAAAGTTAATTTTTTCTCATCATTTCGAAAGTTCATTTTTTGAATATAGGGAGGCACACATAATGTATTTTTTGAATACATTGGTTTTCACTCCTTTTGCCATTCTGAAATAAATATGTTTTGTAAAAGTGTGATACATCTCACGGGCAGCAAAAATATTCAAAGGTGGGCCGCAGGTTCGCCCCCCCTGATATAACTGTTACTTTTAAAGATGAAATAATTCATTCAATATATTTCTTAACAGAAATATGCATATAAGATAAATATGTTTGGTAAAATTATTCCCTATAAGGGATGATTCTTTCTGTCCATTTTTTTCACTTTATTTTTGACTCGCTTTAATAGTGTTTCATTTGCAAACTCACTCTTACTTTTCTCGTGTTATGTAAGTGTTATGTAAGTGTTATGTCTCAATTGCCCTTCTATTCAACCTTTGTGTTCCTTTCTGAAAGAGTTGATTTTTGACTGATGTCCCGAGCTGGAAGATTTGGGTTGAAAACCTGCCAGGTAGGAGTGACAATGTTGGGACCTCTTACTCTCTGCTTTTTTTCTACAGGTACTTTAAGTATAAAAAAAACCCCTAGTTTCCTGTAACTATTTTTTTTATTTAATCTAATAATAGAGAGTTTTTGCATACCGTATTTTGGACATCCGTTAGCTTTTTCTCCCTACCAAGCATGCTCATAGGAAACATTATTACAGATACGCATGCGCAATTTCCTATGAGCATGCGCGCTAGGGAGAAAAACCTAACGGACGTCCAAAATACGGTATGCAAAAACTCCCTAATAATATTATCTAAAAACGTCGGGTCGTTAGAGTTACTGAAGACGAAAAATACCAAATCGTTTATTATAGAGTTGCAAGTTTTAACTTTAGGTTTTTTTTTCTTTTCAAAAATTTCAACGAAAAAAAAAAAAAAAAAAATGCACGCGAAAAAATGATGAGCAATTTTTTTTTGTTCAATATTTATAAAAGGGTAATAAAACAGGATTGTGAAAATATTCAAGAAGTGAAAATAACAGATTTCATCTAATTTTTAAAAAAATTAAAAAAAAAATAAATGAAATCTGTTACTCCCACTTCTTGAACTACTATAAATATATTCTAGTGAATAATTCCCATCTCCGCTATTCCGTATTTAGGGGCCTGATGGGCCGGTGGCTAGCGCTCTGGCACTCGGTATGACAGGTTTCGTGTTCGAGTCCCGGTGGTGCCAGAATACCAACAGTACTATACAATCTGATGAAAATCATTCGTATCATACATGTGCTTAATTAAGGTATTTATATCATGCGGACTACCACAGGTTTCCAGTTCGAGTCCCGACGGTGCCATAGATGTCTGTAATGGTTCGGAATCCCCTTTAAAGTAAGTCCCGGCCTAATAGGATCTTAGAACGTTGTGCAGGTAATGTGACTCGTGTCCGTAGCGTATCTTCAAGCTACACGTGCCTCCTGGGTAGTGCTGAATGAGTAATAGCGGTAATAAAAAGTTGACATAAAGATAGACTGTTTCTGTATTGCCAGCTGCATTAGAACAACAACAGATGTTTAAATAATCTTTTAAGAAATAAAAAATTTCTTCAAGGAAACAGTAGGAATTTCGTCTCGTAAAGTTATAATTTATTATCTGCAACGTCTTTCTTAAACAGGCTATTATTATATTTAATCGACCATCATTAACAAATTATTACACTTTTTAACTTACAAAAAAAAAAGATTTTTTCCAAAAACTTTCATACATTTTTACTTGACTTTAACATATTTTAAAGGACAAAAAAAAAAATTAAATCTGAAATGTGCCAGGGAAAAAAAACCAATCCTATTTTCTACCGCCTCGACATTTAATAAAAGAAAATTCCATCTGAAGTTTCGACGATGTTTACAATTACAATTGAAAGTAGTGCAGCGAATGTTTCTGATATGATTTGAATTTCTTTTATTTATTTTTGGGTCCAAAAGCTTTTACAGTATTTCGAAAGGATATTCCACATTTTCTATAAGACTTTCGCAAATAAATTGATTTACATTCCGCAGATAGAAAGCAGGCGAAGCAAAAAAAAAAAATAATAATGTTATTTGACAGAAGTTTGCAATGCAAGTCTTCATATTATATTTATTTATATGCGAGACAATAAATAATGCAGAACTTTGGTTTAGTATTAGACATTTTTTTGGTAGCTCGAGGTTTTCATTTTACATTTTTTTTTCCTTATTATTGTACAGCCTTCTATTTAAATGAGATATTCCATTTCGCATGAAAGATTTTTTTAGGTCAAAAGAGATAGGGGATTATAAGAAAATCACTATATGATTTAAATCCAATAATTCAGCTGATTTTGAATATATATTACTATACAAAGGGGCCTGATGGCCGAGTGGCTAGTGCTCTGGCTCTCGGTACCACAAGTTTCGGGTTCGAGTCCCGGCAATGCTATGGGTGTTTGGAGTGCTTCAGAATCCACTTTAAACCGTAGGTCCCAGTTTAATATGACTGTAGAGCATTGGGTATACGGCTGACAATCCTACACTGAAAAAAAGAAACATCTCCTGTCTCGAAATCTGCCAGTAGGCAGACGGCCTTGGTCCACCATGGGGTAGTTGCGCTAATGATGATGATGATGATTACTATACAACTATATCGCTGTTTAGTATGCCGGGAATAGGCACGTTCATCTGGAAAGTCAATTTTTTTTTTTTTTTTTGGGGGGGGGAGGATTTATTATTAGGGATGTTCGTTCTGAATTGTGATAGTAAAGTGTGAGCACAAACATTACCTGGTGGAACTAGGTAAAGTTGAATCTGCTGCCTATTTGTCGTAGTGATAAATGATCTCGAGTCACGATTCCAGTCGCTGAAAATTCCTTCCCCCCCGTTATTTTGGAAGCCCCTAATACATACTTCGATTTTTAAAATAGTCAAATAATATATGAAAAAGAACCAAAAGAAAAAAAATTTATTTCAAAAATAAATCTAACGGAACAAACAGCGAATATATATATATATATACAAAAAAAACTCTTTTTCTTTTGTGAATGAATACCTCGCAGATAAAACAGTGAGACATTTTGCTCCGTAAGTTAAATAATTGAAAGCACGATTTGCTGAATAATTCTTAGTAATATTCATGCGTAATAAAAGCACGTGCACCTTCGAAACTGAATCATTTTCGAAACGTTAATAACTACATTCATATTATCATCATTACCATTTTTTGATAGGTAAAAAAAAACGAAGCAATGCCAATGTTTCAAGGGAATTTTTGTAGCTACTAAGAATTTAGCCGATAAAATTATGCAAATGCAGATTAGAAATTATTATATCTAAATCCTAAATATCTTTATCCTGAACTTGTATTGACATCAATCCGTACTGTACCGTCGCTACCTATACTAGACCTATAATGGCTTCAAGAAGAGGGTTAATTTCAGGTTAATGGGAGCACTTTCATATTTATTTACAAGCATTAATAATATATATATTACATGCAAAACTTTATTTATTACAATTAATTATTTACAAAGAAAATAAAAATAAAGAATTAAATTTGATTCGCGAGAGTAGTTCACTCTAAGGACGGACATTTTCAAAGTTCTCGTCTTGTCTACGTCGTATCTATTTCACCAGACCTTAATTACCACACGGTGTGACACACGAAACCGCAAAGGGGTCACTTTGTAAGCAGGCGGAAACTCCAGCCTGTTCAGTCACTTTCAACACTTCTTGTCGACTCGTCGCAGAACTCTTCTTTTTTCTTCAAAAAAAACCGTTCCTTTATGAAAATCTGTCAAGAGGATAAGGGCGTTCCCTCACATCTCATTGGAGTGGACACTTCTTCAGCCCATAGTCTATCCCCAATTACTATGCAGCAACTAATGGGTAATCCATTGTAATGATGTTGTCCCATAATTGTTTCGACCTGTGAAGGACGTACAGACAATCGCTCATTTCATGGTGTATCATTACCCATGACGCTGATTATCTGCTGTCAGATCTGAGTGACAGGTTGTTCTCATTAGTACAAAACACTAATTGCATGCAATATAAACATATACAACACTGCTTGTTTGCTGTCCAATTTGAGTGATAAGTTGTTATGTACTTTTTAAAGAATATACATTCCTATACTCTTCTCTTGAAATAATTATGCAGTACCTTTAAAACACTGGTATTTATTTGACATCTCATAAGTGTACCAAGTTACGAAATAGCTATTAAAAAGGAAGAAATAAATAGGCAACGATAAGAAATCGTGTCCCCTGACCATGAATCTTCTCTTGAAGAGCAACTGCATCACTAAAATCGGAAATTCTGTGTTTTTAATTATCATTCACACTCTTGTGTAAATAAAAAAAATTATTTTCTAGCACTCATTGCCTTATTGTTCAAACATGTAACGTAACATTGGAGCGCGCTTTAAAAAAAACGTTTCATTCGCTAACAGTGCCGTTGCTTTTTAACGAACCTCTTTTATTTTGGGTGAGAAATATTCCATGCTGTATCTTTTTCGCCTTCCTGTAGATAATTCTCAAATAGTATGATGGCTGGTTTGGGGCCTGATGTCGTAAGTGGCTAGAACTCTGGCGCTCGGTACCACAGGTTTCGGGTTCGAGTCGCGGTTGTGTCATGGATATTTGTAGTGGTTCGAGATCCACTTTAAACCGTAGGTCGCGGTCTAACATGATCGCAGAGCGATGTGGGGGTAGTGTTACTCCGCGTCCGTAGCTTATCTTCAAGCTACACGCACCTCCTGGGTAGTGCTAAGTGAGTGACGTCGGCGCAGCACTTGTTTTAAGGAATAAAAGACAACTGTCTAAGTGTTTGCCAGCTGCATTAAAAGGAAAAAATATTATTACACTTTCCAGTAGATAAATCTCAAATATTATGAGGGCTGCTGTAACAAAATAAAACTTAATAACGAGTTGATATATATATTCAAAAATAAAACATAATAATATCGAAATAATTTTAAAACCTATCGCTTTTAAATTTCGGACATTTCGACCTGGTTTTCTCTAGCACCACGGGTACGGCAAATACATCCAAAGTGATCTACGAAAGACGCGCCCCATTCCACAGTTTAGCGCTGCCATATAATACGAACTCCGCCTCCGCCCAGGAATGGCATTTAGAGGATGCCCCCTCTCCCCAGAGCACAATGGCTTCCAAGAGAATTCAATTTCGATTTAGTATGTGCCCTTTCCAATCATAGACATTGGAAATCTTAGGGCCGTACCCAGCCACTAGGTCAACGCGTTCTCTGCCATCTTTGAGCTGTTTGTACCACTTGTAAACATTTCTTTCCGATATAGGAATGCCCACCGAATGCCTTCTGCAACATTCCATACGTTTCCGCAAACAAAATTGAATGCAAGTTCTTTGCTCAATGAATTCAACATTTGAAAAATCCCCGGAATCACTTTGAGCGACTCACAAAGCCAAGCGTAACTCAAACACCAATGAATATTTTGACGTGAAATTTGACGCAGATGTCAAGGACAGTGCCAGCAATCCAAAAAAAAAAATGAAATTACATAAGCCCGGGGAATTTTAAATTGAAAATGGGTCTTACTTTTGGACACAATAGTCTAAAGCGAGATTTTAAATTTACATAAAAATAGAATTAGAATTTTTTTAAAGTCTTCTAATTCTATTGAATGCATTTCTTAAGTAATAGTGTAACTTTCGTAGTATTTATGGAAAGAAGTTTTGAAAAAAGACGAAAATTTTTTTAAATTTTTTCAAAAACATTTTAACGTAATTAAAGAAAGGTCATTATAGGCCTATTTTAAAACTTTCTAATTGCTATTTCCAAAATAAATCATTTACCATGTAGTATATTATTCGTTGTTCGAATACCAATGCAAATATTATTTGATGCACCTTTTCTGGGATCATAATTTATTTATCCACCATTATTTTGCAACAGTATGAAAATGAACTCCGTTGTTTAGTGCAGGGGTGGTCAACCAGCCCCGAACATTTTTATGGCCCGTGAGATGTATCACACTTTTACAAACTATATTTATTTTATGATGGCCCAAAGGAGTGAAAAACAATGCATTAAAAAAAATACACTATGTGTGCATCCATATATTCAAAAAATTAACTGTCGAAAGGATGGGAAAAAAGTAACTTTCATTTTAATTTAAAATAATATTCCTGTGAATATAGGACAGATATTTCCTGCTTCATTGACGAGTTGACAGTTATGAGTTCATAGAATAATTAAATTATATTCTGCGAACGCATGATGAGGGGAGAAACAAATATCGCATTAGTAAAATAAATATTTTTAATGATTTCATTTATATTTATATATATTTTAATGATTTCATTTATATTTATATGTATTTTAACGATTTCATTTATATTTATATGTATTTTAACGATTTCATTTAGATTTATATATATTTTAACGATTTCATTTATATTTATATATATTTTAACGATTTCATTTATATTTATATATATTTTAATGATTTCATTTATATTTATATATATTTTAACGATTTCATTTAGATTTATATATATTTTAATGATTTCATTTATATTTATATATATTTTAAGGATTTCATTTATATTTATATATATTTTAATGATTTCATTCATATTTATATATATTTTAATGATTTCATTGATATTTATATATATTTTAATGATTTCATTTATATTTATATGTATTTGAATGATTTCATTTATATTTTATATATATTTTAATGATTACATTTTTAGAGTTATATATTTCTGTACAGTGCGTATTTGGTATTATTATATAATAATAATATTATGCTTATTTATGCTTACATGTAAGAATAATAGTAAACACAAAAGTAATGACTCATTGTGTTTCAATTTTTCACTCCAAAAAATATTTATAGTGGGTCTAAATCTAGTAGGGGGATATATAATGTTATGTGCAGCCAGCGGAGTTAGGAGGCATTTCCAAAGTGGCCGACAAGATCGTTTTGGTTGTCACCTCTGGTTTAGTGTTTTAAAGTCAAGTCAGAATCAAAATAATTTTAGTAATCAAAACACAGTGCACACATCCTATTCATTGGGGAATTGCTTCTCATTTAAACTGATAATGAATTGATTCTATTGATAGGCAACCAATTAAATTCCCACTAACACATTTTTTAATAAAATTGGAAATTTTTTCATTTGTTTTTAGTTACTTATTAAACATTGAATGAATTCCTGCTGCCTGTTGAAACTCGCAATCTCTCAAAACACGCATTTTTTTCTTCAAATCGAATTGAAAAATATCGGACATTATCACTTTCATTAAATGAAAAAATGTTTAGTGGCGGAAATACTCGCAGATTTCGAGACAGTCTAGGGACTGTTTTTTCTAGAAATGTATATCTTATTTAATATCTTACTATGCAAGATATTTAATAACACAAAAATCAATCACAAAAGCAAACAACTGTATAAAGTTTCATATTAACACTAAATAAAGGATTTCATCTTTAGAAATACGGAGTAACATTTAACTGTTACAGTTCTGAGCATAAATACTGAATTATACAACTCTTTCTTAAACATTTATATGCATGTGAAATATTAATTTATAATTAATATTTAATAATAGTTTCATCCATGAAAATTCAAAATTTTAATACTGATCCTCTTTATCTCAAGTTTCGAAAAAAAAATAAATCCTCATCTATTACATGATGACCTGTACTATGTCATTGAACAATCTATGCAAATTTTAAACTACTCTCTGAATTTCAAATGAAATTACGAAACTGTCAATTTAAAACGCAGCCTACAAATGGTGGAATTAATTGCATTATTATTCTGAAGTCGAAAAAATTACATAAAAAGCGATATCTATTATATATCTAGCGATATTCGTCTTTCTTTAATGGCAGACAGTCTTATTCAATTCCTACTATTAGTTCCCACTCTCCCTCTACATATCTTGTTCACATTTTCAATCGTTCATGAAATACTTTTGATTCATCCACCCGAGTTCAAATGCATTTTTCTTTTAAACTTGTAGTGGAGGACACTGGATGTGAATGCAGTTTTTTCAAATATTCATTCATTCATTCATTCAATTTAATTAATTCATTTTAGTTTTATACGAGAGAAAAAAGTTTCTCTTATATAAGATCTTTAGCAGGATATAGATAATGAAGCATTACAAGAGATGGATAGAATGAGAAATTATAGACCACCGTCAGCTTCAGAAATTAGAAACGGAAAAAAAAAAAACTAGAAAGCGAATATATAGTTACAAACAAAAATAATAGTCCAACACCCTATATAGAAAGGAAAATTGCAAAGAAATTCGCTTTCTATTTTGCCACTTAATAGTGTGATTCTGTCCTATGTATATACATATTTATATTAATTGTAATTATTTAATATAAAGTAACTAAAATAAAATTTTTCCCTGTTAACCTAAGTAGGAATTGACTTTAAAATTTTTTAAATTCTTGGTAGGGTTGTCAGCCCTGCTTGCTCAACGCTCAACAGCCATAAAAAGTTCATGACCTACAGTTTAAAGTGGATTCCGAACCACTACAAACATCCTTGGCACCACCGAGACTCGAACCCGAAACCTGTGGCACCAAGCAACCATTAGGCTCCCTAATAAAAATCAGTGACAAACAAAAACGCCAACATTTTTACACCTAAAACTATTCAATTGAAATTTTGAAGCTGCAGGTCAGTTAAGTAATAAAAAAAAAAAAACATTTAATGTTTATTATTTTAAATAAAACAACTCTAAAACAAACACTTAAAATTACGTAACTTTAAAAAGAAAACACGCATTGCAAGGCTACATACATCTGAAAGTGAGCAGTAAAATTTTATGAATGTTTGAGTTGCTTTGATAAAAATAATACATGTTGTTAAAAAAAGGATAAAATGGACACAGCATTAAATACTGCAGCTTATATGAAGCACCGTTTAATGGGTTTATAAAGGCATTCCTAGTGCAATAATGCAATACAATTTTGTGACATTTGTAAACATATATAGTGCTACAAATACATTCCCAGAAAAAGAAAAAAATACTTGGAGGTCCAGAAGTGGATTAAACAAACACAGTCATGACTATTATTTTTATGCTTTGTACACTCTCATCTCTGTAAGTGCCCTCGTGATGTTGTTTACTGTCGATCCACCTGGAGTTGGACAGGCACCATATAATAACAGGGAGACTTGATAAAAAAGAGTGGATTAATCACGAATTATAGATAAAAAAAACTATTTGTATAAATTAGTAATTATGTTTGTTGTTTCATTCATAACGAATAAAGCTTAAAAGTTATTAAATGTAGTAAAATATTTTTTTTGTTCCAATGCAGCTGGCAAACACTTAGACAGGTTGGTTTTGGATGCCTTAAGGCAAGCGCTGCACAGACGTTACTCACTTTGCCTTACCCAGGGGGCGAGTGTAACTCGAAGATAAGCCACAGACGCGGAGTAACAATGCCCCCGCAATGCTCTACGATCCTATTAGGACCGGGACCTACGGTTTAAAGTGGATTCCGAACCACTACAAACATCCATGGCACCGCCGGGACTCGAACCCGATACCTGTGGTACCGAGCGCCAGAGCGCTAGCCACTCGGCCATTCAGGCCTCGTAATAAAATATTAAAAAACAAAACTTGAAAGTACAAAACGTTTACTTTTATTCCCCACGGATTTCGGGTTGTAGTCCAGGCGTTAACGTAGTTGTTTGTAGTGGTTCGAAGTCCACTTTAAACCGTAGGTCCCGGTTTGTTCAGCATAAAGTGTGCACTAGATGGCTGTAGAGCGGCAAACCAAACACCCGTTAAAACTATAGGGATTTGATTTGTCTCTCTATGGTCATCTTATGCACACTTTAGACTCATTAAACCTGGACCTACAGTTGAACGCGGATTCCGAACCACTCACAAATATCCATGCTACCGCCAGTATTCGAACCTGAAACCTTTGGTACCAAAGGCTAGAGAGCTAGCCAATGGGTCCTCTGGCAGCTAAAACTGTAGAGCGTCACAGAGACCAGTCAAACCTCTACCTACAGATGTTCCATAAACAACAAAAGCTGCCCCCTTTCCCACCATCCGCGAATCCATATGGATTCGTGGGCTTGGTCTAGATGTCTTACCAGTGGGATAATAAGTAACAAACAACGTTTATTGTAACAGAATAAATGTAAATATTAAAGAGCACATCTTTTTTTCTGAACGAACCAGAAACTAATTTTTTTCCTCATAGAACTGTCTTATCCAATCCGTTGTAACGTCACGGCTTGTATTAGACTTATAATGACTCCAAGAAGAGGGCCACTTTCAGATTCATGGAAACACTTTCATTTTCATTTACAGGCATTATATATATATATATATACATATATATATATATATATATATATATATAGATAGATAGATAGATAGATAGATAGATAGATAGATAGATAGATAGATAGATAGATAGATATATACACTCAAGAGCCAAAACATTATGCCCATCTGTCAATAACGAGTTGGCCCACCTTTGGCGCGCAACACAGCTTCAACCCGCCTTGGCATGGATTAATACCACCACTTAATACCAGTTAAATACCACTTCTACCTGATCACATGCCTTCCACGTCATCCAGGTGAGTTCATTGCAATATGTAGGGATAGTCATAATGTTTTGGCTCTTGTGTGTATATATATCAACCTTAGACAATGACGTAGTAAGGGCGGAAGTGAAAGCAAATCCGTGTCAGACTATTGAGAAACTGCCAATCACTCTTAATTAATCATGGTCGATCCACCAAGAACATTGGCAGCGGAATGATAGCAGGTGTTTTGTGTGTCTCGCATCATCTGCCCGAAGAGAACAAAGCTAACCAATTCCGCCACATGCAACTTATTGCTTCAACAACACAGAAGCGTGTTTTGATCACTGCATCATTTCAGATGAAAAATTAGTCGTATTTGATAATCCAAAAGGCAGTGGCTCTGTCCTATTCAATCCCGTTTACATCCCAAAAAAAGGGCTTATGTGTGTTTGGTGGAGTATTCGCAAAATTGTTCATTTCATTCATCATTCAGAACTGAAACTTGGGTCAAATCGGGAATGCAGACCTTTACTCTGATCAACTGGATGTAGTAAATCATTGTCTTATTGAAAATTATTTAGTGATTGTCAACAGAAAAAAGGTGTTATAAAAGCTCACCCAATTTCCCCGACATCGCACCATCGGATTTCCATTTATTTTTAGGATCACTACAGCGCTTTCTACGTGAAAAAAAAAATTTGAAAATTTGGATGACATCCAAAATCCCATCTCCAGATATTTTGCTTTTAAACAAATTAATTTTCGTCTATCGGTATGGCAAAAGGTTGTTGATAAAAAGGGTGATTACGTCACAGATTAAAGACAAAACTTGCTAAAAATTTTACTTGTTTGATCTTAATGTAAAGGAACGACATGATTTTCAGGTCACACAATAGTTAATTACATAGTTATTGTTGTGATATATACGACACATAATAGTTTGAATAATCTTGTTTTTTTTAACGTTCTGAATTTTCATTCCTTTATTTTAATAACAAAATTATTTTGACTGCATAGTTCAGGGGTGGCCAACTCAAATGATCTTGCGGGCCACTTTGGCCATCCTAACTCCGCGGACAGCTCATAAAATTATATATTCCCCATATTAGATATAGACTCACTATAGACATCTTTTGGTGTGAAAATTTGGAACATAATGAGTTATTATTATTGTGTTTACTATTATTCTGACGTGTAAACATATATACTATAATAATAATGATACTAAATGCACATTGTAAAGAAATATAAAATATATATAAATATAAACGAAATAAAAAAAAATGAAATCATTAAAAAATATTTATTTCACTAGTGCAATATTTGTTTTTCCACTGTTTCACTCAGTTTTTGCAAGTCGATCTCCATTTGATTATTTGCACACCGTAATGGGTGTTGCGTCCGTTATGTTTGAGCGTGTTTTGTGTTTGCTCAATTTCATTTTAGAAAAAAAAAACGATTCGTAGGTGTAAGTTGTACTAAAAGAGAAACTGGATGTCTGGTTTGCTCTGCTATCAACAATCAACTGCATATCTAAGGATGGTCACTGAGGTCACTTAAAGTGAAACATAGAATCTGTTATGTTAGATGTTCCAAGATGAGCACGCCTCATGAGTTCGCGGAATATAACTTAATTATTCTGCGACCTCATGAGGCGTGCTCATAACTGCATTAATAAAACAAGCAATATCTGTCCTATATTCGCAAGACTATTATTTTAAAATCAAAGTTTTCTCTTGACTTTTTCTTTCGAGAGTTCATTTTTGAATAGATGGATGCACACATAATGTTTTTTTTTTTTTTTTTTTTTTTTTTTTTTTTGATACAGTGGTTTTCACTCCTTTGGCCATTATATAAAATAAATATATTTTCTAAAAATATGATACATCTCAAGGGTCGGAAAAATTTTCAAGGTGGGCCGAGGGTCGCCCCCTCCCCCCTAGCATAGTTAATGAGATGGAAAACTGAAATTTAATTTGGTTTGTACTAAAACATTTACTACGGCAGTTCATTATTGCTTTTTTCCATCTTACATATTTTCGTGTTGAAAAAATTCTTATAGTTGAGCATCAAAATGGAAAAATCAGTTCTCTTTCGTAGATGGCATTGAAGTGCTCTACTTAATTGTTCAATGTGCTCAACTTAATTGTTCAATGTTCAATGTGGTAATGTGCGTGAACCATCAGGAATCCATTTTTCTCAGCGTAATTTATTGCTCTCTAAATTATCCCATTTGCGAAATGAATGACAATAACATTTTATAAATAGCTTCTCTTTTTTCGAATATATATTTATTTTTCTGAGCTTTTGAAAACAGTTTTGCTACTTGGATTATTCTATAGTACGTTCAAAATGTTTCGTAAAGAACGTTCATTGCATAATAACAGTTGGGTCCAACGAAAGACAATGTTGATTTTGGTCATTACGAAATGGAATTTTTTTTATAAATGATTTTCATTCATTGCACTTATTTAAAATAATTAATTATTTCAAACGTACTAAAAACACTCAGGTCACTTTTGGGACCTTAGGTAATAAAAGATAGTACAATAAACAAAAAATAAAAATAAAATAAACTAAAATCTAATTGATAACATGTTACGATATTTTGATATTTCACTTTTCAATTTCCGAAAAGTGTGAAATGTAAAATAACTTTCGAATGTTTTTTTTTTTCTAATTGTTAATTCACGTAATTTCTCACAACTATTGTTGCTTCCTGTAACGTTTTAAGGTAAAAAACGAGTGATAGCATGGGGGGAAAAAAGGAATGAATAACAACTTGGTAAAAATTGCGGTCATTACTTTCTCTTACACTACAAAAACTACACCTCCAAACAATTTATAATTTAAGAATAATTTCATAATTAAAATTTTTTTTTTTAAATAAATAAAAATAGATTGATTTATCACTTTCTTATAGGAAATGAAAAATAAAATTTTGAAAATAAATGTTTCTAAAACATTATTAAATTATCATAAATAACAATAAACGAGTACAAAAAAAATTTAAAGTCAATTCCTAATTTTTTTTTCACTACATTACTGAAAGTCCTTTCTAAATAATTTTCATTCATTTTTTGAAGTTGGAAAAATTTCTCTCTCTCGCTAATTTATTCACATGTTTCATTTTCCATTTTGTTCCATCCTTGACACAGACTAAAACCCAGAATGGAAAAAGAAATTTTTTTCCTACGATCTACACATTTCGCCACTGACGGTATTTATTCCTCAATTTATATCCTACTAAATATCTTATAGAAGAGAAATTTTTCTCTCCCACATAAAACTAAAATGAATGAATTAAATGTAATGAATGAATGAATATTTGAAAAAGAACTGTATTCACATCCAGTGTCATCCACTACAAGTTCAAAAAAAAATGTATTTGAAGTTGAGTGGAGGAATAAAAAGTATTTTATGAACGATTGAAAATGTGAGCAAGATATATATAGAGAGAGTGTGAGCTAATAGAAGGAATTGAATAAGTGATCATATGGAAAAAAAAAGAATTAAACGCTGGTTTATAAAAATTGAGTTCATTACTTTCTAGTACACTACAAAAACTACTAACCCCCAAACAATTTATATTTTATGAATAATTTCATAATTTAAAATTTCTTTACCTAAATAAAATAAATAAAAAAAAAGATTGGCTGATGACTTTTTAATAGGAAATGAAAAATGAAATTATGTCTATTTCTAGCCTAATGATGAATAACAATGACATTATCAACATATGCATGAATAAGAAAAAAAGCTTAAAGAATGCTGCCTGTGAAGTTTTTGTTTTATTTACAACAACTCAACTTTTTCGGAACATGAGGTGATGTCATGTTTCTTTGTGCATCAACGTGTCGAGCAGCCCTTTCTTATCACACACGCGCGCAGTTGCAAATGTTTTCCCTTTTTTTTTTATGTTTAGCAACAATTTTCAAAAATGTTTTACAAGATTGTTGCGAAATGTACGCAATAAATTGCGATATATATACATTTTCTTTAAAGAAAAAATATCGGATTGCATTGTACTCCTTATTTTAAGGTGAATACATATTTTATTTTAAACTATAAAATTTAATAGTGTCATCTTTCCTGTCTCTTTCTCTTCACGTAGCGGAAAAAAAATGATGAAAATTTTTAATATAGAATTCATTTTAATAAAAATAAATTGGTAGCTTTCCAAATGTTTAAATTGTAATCTTAATCCGATTTATAATTCGATTATTTTTATTGAACTTTAATTGATAAATTGGATACATTTTTAAAAATTGAAAATAAACACTTATGACGTTAACGGCGCTTACACTTAAGTTTTCTTTCCCTTTTTTATGTTTAGCAACAATTTTCAAACATGTTTTACAAGATTATTGCAAAATGCATGCAATAAAGTGCGATATATATGCATTTTCTTTAAAGAAAAAATATCAGATTACTCCTTATTTTAAAGTGAATACACATTTTATTTTAAGCTAAATTTATCAGTGTAATTCCATTATTTTCTTTCTCGATATAAAGATGAGAATTTTTAATATGGAATTCATTTTAATAAAAATAAATTGAAAGCTTTCCGAATGTTTAAATTATAATCTTAACCCGTTTACAACTCACCTCAATAAAAAAAAATTGCGATATATAAAAATTTTATTAAATATCAAATTGTATTGTTGTACTGCTTCCAAAAAGTAAGACCCATTTTCAATTTAAAATTCTCGGGGCTTATGGAATTTCAATTTTTTTCTTCTTCTTTTTTTTAGGTTGCTGGCACTGCCCTCGACATCTGTGTGAAATTTGACGACGAAATATGCATTAGCGTGTGAGTTACGCTCAGCTTTGGGAGACGCTCAAACTGATTGCGGCGATTTTTGAAATGTCTGAATCAATTGATCGAAGAACGTGCACTTAATTTTGTTTGCGGAAACGTATAGAATGCTGCAGAAGGCATTCCTATATCGGAAAGAAATGTTCACAAGGATGTTTAGAAAAATACAATTTACCAGTGACATCCTTCCTATCGCTTCCTTTTCTATCTAACTAGGTAGAGGAAAAAATGACGAAACTTTTTAATATCCTTCCTATCGTTTGTGGTTTTTATTTTGTCATTGAGGGGCCTGAATGGTCGAGTGGCTAGCGCTCTGGCGCTCGGTACCACATGTTTCGGGTTCGAGTCCCGGCGGTGCCATGGTTGTTTGTAGTGGTTCGGAATCCACTTTAAGAAGTAGGTCCCGGTCTAATAGTATCGTAGAGCGTTGCGGGGGCATTGTTACTCCGCGTCCGTGGCTTATCTTCAAGTGACACGCGCCCCCTGGGTAATACAAAGTGAGTACGTGTGTGCAGCATTTGCCTTAAGGCATCTAAGACCAAGCTGTCTGTGTTTGCCAGCTGCATTAGAAAGAAAAAAATTTTGTCACTGAAATTTAATTGATAATCTGGATACATTTTTTTAAAAATGAAAATAAAAATCGCCCCCTAGGCTTATAACCCTTACTTTTAATTTCCATGTCTCTTTTATTTTAATATTGAAGACGACGTAAAGCGCACTTCAACGCTTTGTTGGACAAACAATAAAAACGGATTAACGCGTTTCTAACAAGAGAAGAGTAGAAAGCGATTTTTAATCCACGAATTATGAAAGGGAATTTCTGTGATATCAGGATTTGAATTTTATAGCACGGCAAAGGTTCCCAGTACTTCCATTTTTAAATTTAATAATTATATTTAGTTACAAAATTAATAGTTAAAGAGACTGAATTGGTTTAGAGTACAATTATCTGTTCAAAAATTTTTACGGAAATAATATACTTCCTCCCGCCGAAATGCGATCTCGACAGGGGTTAAAGCAGGTGTGGCCAACCCGCGGCTAGCTTTTAATATTTTTCCGGGCCTTGAAATTTATCACACTTTAACAAAATATATTTATTTTATAACGGCCGAAGTAGTGCATACCAATGTATTGAAAAAATACAGTACGTGTACATCCGTATATTCTAAAATGAATTGTCGAAAGGATGAGAAAAAATGAACTTTGATTTTCAAATAATATTTTTGCGAATATAGGACAGATGTTGCCTGTTTTATTGATGAGTTTACAGAAAAATTAAATTATATTCTTCAAATTCATGATGAGTGGAGAAGCAAATATCGCACTTGTGAAATAAATATTTTTTAATGATTTAATTTTTTTTATTTCATTTATATTTATTTTTTTATATTTCATTTTTAGTTTGTTATATATTTCTTTACAGTATGAGTTTATTATTATTATTATTATTATTATACATTTACATGTAAGAATAATAGTAAATACAAAAATAATAGCTCATCATGTTTCAATTTTTCACTCCAAATAAAATGTCTCTAGTGGGTCTAAATCTAATATGGGGATTTATAATTGTATATGCGGTTCGCGGAGTTGGGATGCATTTCCTACTAAGTGGCCAGCAAGATCATTAGGTTGGCCGCTCCTGGTATGGAGTGGCATAAAAATGTTACAAGAATGTTCATCTTTGTTCATGAAATTTAATTTTTATCGTCAAAAATGGGCCATTGCGATAATCATACTTCATGAACTGAGTATAAATGCAATGTCAAAATTGAATAGAAAGCAAATGTTACGATTTTCAGTGTATTTTGGGTTGGCTGGGTTAAGCAAAGAGGGGAGCACTTACCGATTTTGGCCAGACAGGCTATGGCTATCCACAAGGATATGATGAAGGGGGTCGATATGTGGGAGAAGTCCACAGTGAAGATGCTGATGTGCTTCTTCCTGCCCGAAGATTCGCTCTCGTTGGACGAGAAGTGGTCCAGGGATTCACCAGAGTGAGAACCATCGTCATGTCCCAGAACGGGGAAGACAGTCAAGCAGCACACAATAATGAGAAACACGAACAGAAAACGATTCATTGCGAATGTTTCTGAAGATCAATGGGTTGGATGGGTTTTTCAATGTATTCTTATTTGTAAAATGCAGTTTCTGGATGGTTTCCGAATAATTCGGTATTGGACACTGACCTTTATAGGCGCACGAGATCAGCTTCCTTTAGGATAGATGCACAAAGTTGACGATTTTTGATAATTACGAATGCAGATTGTGAGGGGGCACGAAAATCGATGTTTGATCACTAGCAACACAAAAACGAATGGGCATTTTTAAGTTTTGAACACTTCATTCCGTCTAGAGTTGTTGTTATTGTTGTTTTTTTTCACTCTCTAAATGAACAGTTTTAAACACTTTGCACGGGAAACTCAGCAAACTCGAATAACAGCGATATTTTTATTTCTTAAATGCAATCCTCAAAAAACTGTGTCCATTTTTCTTAAACTTTCATACTAAATTTGTACAAGATTTGTAATCTCACAACTTCTCTTATGAATAATCAAAAACTGTGTCCATTTTTTTTAAACTTCCATACTAAATATGCACAAGATTTTGCAAATATTACAATACAACTTCCCTTATGAATAATCAATAACGTGTCGCTTTAAAATAAACTCTAAAGAAAAATATCCTGATGCAAAATGGTAACGAATTCGTATGTCCACACCAAGGATACGACCAACACAACTTCTCTTGTGAATAATCAATGAAACTTTAAATAAACTCTAAATAAACTTTAGAATAAATGGTAACGAATTCGTATGTCCACACCAAGAATATTACCAACACAACTTCTCTTGTGAATAATCAATGAAACGTAAAATAAACTTTAGACTAAATGGTAGCGAATTCGTATGTCCACACCAAGAATATTATTTTCGGGAGAACAAGTGATGTCTGTCAACAAGTTCGTTCAATTTAAATTGAAGAACGGAAAGCACGCGTGAGTCCACTATCCATACGAGTCGCACTGTTAAGGACGGGTCATGTCAGTCAAGTATCTGTGTGGTGGCAATAAAGATGTCCCCAATTTATGTCACCAAATATCGCAGGTGACGTTATCACTCGTCGGAGGGAGATCAGGTGACTTCCGCACAACGCTGTCGGGCAATTACCAAAGCTCTAATTTGTGCGGTGCATCGGTGGCATCTTCTGCCTCTCATCTTTTGCCGACTGAGAGGGGGAAGCATGGGACGCAGGGGGCAGCACGGTCGCCTCGTGACGTCACGATGACGCCAGGATGGGATGCATCGACTCACAATTTTTGAGAAGGAACGATTTTTTCGCTAAGCGCCCGAAGATAGAATGGGGTGGGGGGAATGGTAGAAATAAATGTTCGAAAAGTGTTCGTGTTGTTATTTATTATTTTTCCATTTTGTGTAAGATTGCATTTTGTAATGGTAGCGATTGCGTAAGATGAATGCATCGATTAAAAAAAAACGTTAAAGATTTCTGCGGAAAAAGGAATCGATATCAAGTATTTTATTAGCAGTTTGAATGTTATATAATGTATGGAGTTGCGTCAAATATATCACGTGGCATTTATATTTATATGTATAGATTTAAATTTCTATGTCATGCAAGTCTGTTTTGTTATTTGTTATTATTATTTTCCCATTTTGTGTAAGATTGCATTTTGTAATGGTAACGATTGCGTATGAAGAATGTATCGATTAAAAAAAACGATAAAGCTTTCTGCGGAAAAAAGGAATCGATACATCTTATTCAGTATTTTATTAGCAGTTTGAATGGTATATAATGTATGGAGTTGCACAAAAAATATCGCGCTGCATCTATATTTATATAAATATGTTTATAAATGTTTGTGTCATGCAAATAAATGAGTTAAAGAAAGATGTATAAAAATGAGTGTCGCAATAAAATACTTTTTAATCCCAGTTTGTTTTTTCAACTGTAAACACATACGAGTTCAAATAAAATGAAAGTTATTTACATCATAATGAAAAATAAAAATCCAACTTTTATAAAAACAAAATGCCAAAGTAAACTTGCACAGTTGCTTCATGCCGATTTTTGTTTCGCTGTTCAAAAAAGAGCAGATAAAAAATATGCAAATAAAATAATGAGCATGCATGATACGATGAGAAAAATCAAACAGAAATAGAATTTAAAATTTAGCCGAAATAGAATCAAGCAGGAATTTGTTGAAATAATAGTCAAAATTCCATGTAAATAAGTAATTTCAGGAAATAAATGCAAATGAACTCCACGTGAATTTTAATGAACAGTGTATTCCATTAAAAAAAAAAAAAAAAAAAAAAAACTTCAAAGTAAAGAGTGTCCTTACTTTTATTTTAATCGTTTTTTAAATTCATTTATTTTCATTTTTTCTGTTCTTTATTTATTTCTCTGTAAATATTTACTTTTCATTATTTCACTATATATGCGCCTTTGCATTTTGTTTTCAAAGTTATGTCCCTTCTTCAAATCATTTTCGCTATTTTAAGACCTGGTCGTTTAGTCCACGCGATCAGAATATTCTTATTTAGAGCACGGTCACAAATCAAAACAACTCGAAGAGAAACTCGTGTAGCGTTCAGAAGCATTTGCTTATGCATCTGTTTTTTTAATTTTTTTTATTTATAATTAAAGTCGCTTCCCGACTTTTTAACAGAAGAGTATAAATTTATAATGTAAAAATTGTACTGCTGTCATGAAGGAATAATATAACATTTTAACCTATGAAATTCTAATAATGTTCAAAGGTTTTGAAAGTAAAGAGATAGTATAAACCAGGGACCCGCCTTGAACCTTTTTTCGGCCCGTGAGTCTTATCACATATTTACAAAATTTATTTATTTTGTAATGATAAACTAGTGAAAACCAATGCATTAAAAAAAATATATTATGTGTGCATCTATCTATTCAAAACTTAACTGTCGAAATAAATGAGAAAAAAAAATCTTTTTCAAACTTTCTTTCAAAAAAATTCAACATTTTAAAATAATATTCTTGCGAATATAGGACAGATAGTGCCTGTTTTACTGATGAGTTCGCTGAATAATTAAATTATATTCTGCCAACTCATGATGAGAAACAAATATCGCACTAGTAAAATAAATATTTTTTTAATTTCATTTTTTTTATTTCGTTTATATTTATCTTATATTTTAGCGTTATATATTTCTTCACAATGTGGGTTTAGTATCATTATTATTACACAATCTATGTTTACATGTAAGAATAACAGTAAACACATTAATAACAACTCATTATGTTTCAATTTTTCACTTCAAAAAAGTGTCTATAGTGGTTCTAAATCTAATAGGTGGATATATCATTTTATAGGCTGCCCACGGAGTTAGGATTCATTCTGAAAGTGGCCCCCAAGATCATTTGGGTTGGCCACCCCTGGTATAAGCAGTTAAAGAGATTAAATAAAAAGGGTTTGTATCAATGACTTCCTTTTCTCACAATTTAATAAATAATCAATCACATGCGCTACTCGTGCGACTAAAAATGAATCGAAAAGAGCATTTCGTACGAAAAAAAATAAAAGAATACCTTTACAACAAACAGTGAGCTCATAAAGCGATTTATTTATTTGTTCTCTTTATCGAAAACTTAAGTGTTCTTTTTTAGAGCGGCAATAATTCAATATTGCTCTAAAGAACGAACAACTTCTCTTCTTTCTGAGAAATAGTGTTAAGTAAATAAATGCGAAATGGAAATGTGCTTTTTTTTACTTCTGCGAAGCGAAGTGTTGATCAACATTTCTATAATGAACCAAAAAAGTCTCTTTCCTTTTCTGTTGATTCAGGAAGAAGATCAACATTCAGTTTCCAATGTTTCCAAAGACTTCGTTTTTTTTTATTTCGTTTTTTTTTTTAATTCCTTCTATTAGCTCACACTCTCCCTATATATATCTTGTTCAAATTTTCAATCGTTCATAAATCACTTTTCATTCATCCACTCGAGTTCAAATACATTTTTTTGAACTTGTAGTGAATGACACTGGATGGCTACGAATGCTGAGTAACAATACCACCGCAATGCTCTACGACCCTGTTAGACAGGGACCTACGGTTTAAAGTGAATTCTTAATCGCTACAAACATCCGTGGCACCTCCGGGATTCGAACAAGAAACCTGTGGTTCCGAGCGCTGGCTAGTCAGCCATTCAGGCCCAGAATTTTAATCATTCAATCTTTTATTATATTTCAATTCCTTCTATTAGCTCACACTCTCCCTATATAATCTTGTTCAAATTTCCAATCGTTCATAAAACACTTTTTTATTCATCCATTCAAGTTGAAATACATTTTTTTTAACTTGTAGTGGATGACACTGGATGTTAATACAGGTTTTTCAAATATTAAGTCATTCATTAAATTTAATTCATTCCTTTTAGTTCTATAGGGGAGAAAAAAAATGTCTCTTCTATAAGATATTTAGCAGGATATGCATTCAGGAACAAATACCGTCAGTGGCGAAGCGTGTACATCGCTGGAAAAAAATTTTCTTTTTCAGATTCTTGTTTTCATTGTGGGTTCCAGTCTGAGTCGAGGAGGGAACAAAAGGGAAAATGAAACACGTGAATAAATGAGTGAGAGAGATGGAAAGTGTGTTTGTGAGAGAGAGAATTTTTTTCTAACTTCAAAAAAAAGAATTAAAATTATTTATAAAGGACTTTCTGTAATAGAGTGAAAAAAAAAGTAGGAATTGACTTTTAAATTGTTTGTTATTTTACTTGTTGGACGTATTTACATTAGTTATCTATGCACCGCCGGAATTCGAATCCGATAACCTGTGGTACCTAGTGCAAGAGCGCTAGCCAGTTTATTGGGTAGAAAGCTGTAGGGAGAATAGCTGTACAATCTGTAGGAAGAATAGCTGTACAATCTGTAGGAAGAATAGCTGCACAAGCTGTACGAAGAATAGCTGTAGGGAGAAAATTCGACAGCCTAAATGTCGACGCTTGTCATGTATATGTGCATGTCTAACGAGTCTTTTCGATTCTGAAAGCAGCGATGGACTCCGTCAGCGAATTTTCGCCCAAGTTCTCTTTTGCACGTAAGGCCTTCAAATGATATAGAGAAGTTACAAAACTAAAATGGGCCTGAATGGCCGAGTGTCTAGTGCTCGGTGCCACAGGTTTCGGGTTCCAGTCTCGGAGGTGCCATGGATGTTTGTAGTGGTTCGGAATCCACTTTAAGCCGTAGGTCCCGGTTTCCTATGACCGTAAGAGTGACACGGAGCAGAGGTCAGACTTCTATCTACGGGTGCTCCATCAGAACAGAAGCTGCACCCATCTTCCCTCCTTCCATGATTGATACGATAACAACAACAACAACAAAACTAAAATTCTCTGGGGAAAAATTTAAAATGCATGGTTTTTTATGAAAAAATGCATGGCGAAGCTTCCCAAGCGAAAAGAGAAAACCTGAGTAAGTTGAATTTGTATATGATCGTGCGCGTTGAAAAAAAGTGCATATTTTCGAAACAAAAATAGGGAATGTTACAGGGAATTACAAATTGATGTTATTGGTGTTGTAGGGAATTACAGATATACCCTATTAAAACATTTCCCTTCAATACAAAATGATGGTTCCTCGAACAACCTTGAATTATTATCGAAAGTATGGAACCATCGTCCTGATTTAAGTGTAGTACCAAGAACAGTCTGCTTTTGATTATTTTGGTTTGTCGCTCCTACTATCATCTTGTGCACACGAGGGCTAAACAGTTCGGGACCTACAATTTAAAGTGGTTTATTTCGAGCCACTCACAAACATCCATGCCACCGCCTGGATTCGAACCTGATGCCTGTGGTACCAAGAGCTAAAGTTCTAGCCAATTGGCCATCAGGTCGCTCTGTACTTTTGATATTTTCTACTCATCTGGATTGGGACTTTGTAGATAATGTGTTAGATGCTTTCAGATAAAAGTTTAAAAGAATCTCTTCATTTATTTTTGCCCCTTTTTATGAGTGTTGTAGTGGTTCGGAATCTACTTTAAGCCGTAGGTCCCGGTCCTAATAGGATCGTAGAGCATTGCGGGTACCATCAACTTACACGCGCCCCCTGGGTAATGCAAAGTGAGTAACATCAGCGCAGCCCTTATGGCGAAGATCACGGTCTATTTGCCAGCTGCATAAGAAGAAAAAAAAATTTGCCCCTTAATATAATAATAAGACCACGATATTTTCCTAAATGTTTATATTTAGGAGAATAACAAGAATGTTTATATATATGTGTGTGTCTATGACGCGAATGAAAGTTTACGTGTAGCGAATACTGTTTCAATCGTGTCCCTGATGAAGACTGAAACTCATTTGTATTGCTTGCAACATCCCAAAAACTTTTAACTTCGGCAAAAGTCATCTGCATGCAAAATGGGTAAAATCTGGATCTTCGCACGATCTCTTATTTTGAATTCGAAAGGTCTCCGAGTGTGTGTGATTAAAAATCGGGCACGCGTGACTTTCAAAGACGCAGAAGGTCACTTGACGCAAGAGGCGCACTGATGAAACACCTGGTCGGTGAGCCCATCCCGTCCGACTGCCTTCCATCTCTCCAACTCTGGATGCATTATCGCCTCCATTCACCTAATGAGCCGAAATTCTCGTTTCTAGAAATCGCTGGAACCAGGGATCGTTCAGGTTTACATAAAACATGGATGGAAATTTATAATCACAGTAAAAGATGCGGACAGATATTCGAAGAATAAAATCATTCAACTCTTTACTTATATAAAAATACTGCTATTATTTATTTTAGTAATTTATTAATAGATACATCCACTTAACACCGTATGATCAAGCACTATTTTGAACGACTGATAGAAATTAGAAACATATTTACGAGAACATTTTTTTTAGTAATTATAATTCCATAGTTTATTTTTGGACCCATATACCATTAGAAATCGCCATAGCTTTAACCAAGAAATTTTTTTAGTAATTATAATTCCATAGTTTATTTTTGGACCCGTATACCATTAGAAATCGCCATAGCTTTAACCAAGAAATTTTTTTTTCTTCTAATGTTGTCTTGGATGCCTTAAGACAAACGCCGCACCGACGTTACTCACTTAGCACTACCCAGGAGATGCGTGCAGCTTGAAGATAGGCTACGAACGCTAGTAATACTACCACCACAACGCTCTACAATCCTGTTAGACCTGGAACTACGGTTTAAAGTGGATTCCGAACCACTATCCACGACATCCATGGTACTGCCGGGACTCGAACCCGAAATCTGTGGTAACGAGCGCCAGAGCGCTAGCCACTCAGCAACTCAGGCCCCCAACCAATAACTATTTTTGTAGTAACTTTAAGGAACTTTTCAGAATCGGTAAATCGCTCTGAAAATAATACTTAGTGGCCATGCCATGTTCCATTTTCAGAATGAAGCGCAAAGTCATATTCATATTGAAGCTATTCCCTGAAACAATCACATTGTACTGTACTTTGATAGAACCCATAAGAGGTTATTACAATAATCTGAATGAAGAATTAATTAAACCGACTTCTGTGTTCATGATCAGTGAAATCTCCTCGAGGATAAACCTGGAGGAAAGTAGGCACATTGAATTCATAACTCCACTTTCTGAAAGCAGTGTAATTGTAATTCACTGCTGCACTGTCGACGAAAAAGTGTCATTGTAATTCAGTACTGCTGCCAGAAGAACCAACTGTCTGTCGCACTTTTATTGCATGTACAGTCTTCTAAACCAGGGGTAGCCAATCCAAATGACCTTGCGGGCCATTTTGGAGATACACCATAATTCCGCAGGCCGCATATGAAATTATATATACCCATTTTAGATTTAGACCCACTATAGACATTTTTTGGGAGTGAAAAATTGACACACGATGAATAATTATTTTTGTATTTACTATTATTCTTACATGTAAACATAGATAGTATAACAATAATGATACTAAACGCACATTGTAAAGATATATATAAAACTCAAAATGAAATCAATAAAAATATTCATTTTACTAGTGCGATATGTGTTTTTCCACTCTTTCACTCAGCTTTTGCAAATTGATCTCAATTTGGGTATTGGCACATCGTAACGGGTGTTGCATCCGTTATGTTTGAACGAAAGTGAACCAAAAGTGCTAACAACTTCAACTAAGTGTCTGGTTTGCTGTGCTATCAACAATCAACTGTGTGCATCTAAGGATGGTCACTGCGTCACTGAGGTCACTTAAAATGAAACATAGAAGCTGTTCTATTAGATGTTCCAAGATGCGCATGCATCATGAGTTCGCAGAATATCATTTAATTATTCTGCGAACTCATCAATAAAACAGGCCCTATCAGTCCTCTATTCGCAAGAATATTATTTTGAAATCAAAGTTCATTTTTTCTCATCATTTCGACAGTTCATTTCTGAATAGAGTGATGCGCACATAATGTATTTTTTTAATACATTGGTTTTTCACTACATCGGCCATTATAAAATAAATATACTATTTTGTGAAAGTGTGATAAAAGATGGACAGCATGTTGGCTATCCGTGGTTTAAAAAAGTCGTTTAGCGACGAAAATGGATTAGTTTTTTCCTCGCCTAGTACTTATTATAGCAGAGAGGCACACTTTACAGAGAACTATTCTTTCGCCTGAAAAATCCCACTCCGCTGTATTTCTTATTTATCAAAAGTGGAAAAAGTATTTGAAACAGAATATAAGAAGATAACGGAAAGTATTCGAAAAGCATTTCAACAACATTTAACTGAAATGAATGAGAATAAATAATTCTACTCAATAAACATATATGCAGAGATTTAAATAATTAGATTTAAATTGTTCAAAAAATATACTGATTTGTGTTTGGATTTTAGCAAATAAATCATTTAAAGCAACGCTGTTTACCCGTATTTAAATTGTCATTTAAACATTCGAATGTTTGGGATAAATGGAAAACAATCAAGCAATTCAAGTTATAAGTTTCAATGTTTTGCTAAATGCTTGAGATCTTGACAAAAAAAAATCAACTCTTGATAACACCAAAATTGTGGTTTTCGGTGGAATGTGAACCCATGAATCGACGAAACTAATGCATTCAGTACGAAATATTTCAAAAATAAAGAAATGCTCAACTTGTATTTAAAACAAATCCTACATCCAATAAATAATGTATAATCCATAATGTATTAGCCAATACATAATGTATTCACAACATGTGTATTTTGAATATAAATAGACAATCCTATCCACATCTTATTCCCCACTATTTCTTCTATAAATATTAAACTATCCAGTCGATTCCCATTTCTAAATGGGCTAGCTACCATTTAAACTACATATTGACTGTCACTCTTTAGCTAAACTATTAGGTTTAAGAGATATTTGTGACACATTGATTTGGACTTATCCGTAAAAGGAATACTTTGCAATCAGTTTTGATTAAAATCAATCAGATGTGCATCGATTGTTGGAATAGAATGAAACGCATGGGGAATAAACAAACCTTTCTGAATGAAAACTCAATAATCAAATCCATCCTAATTCGCCTTTCGTAAACAACATGATTATTGGAAAAGAATTAAATGAAGCGGAAGTCATAATAAATAAATAAATGTGTCTAATAAAATCTAAATAAATGCCTAATAAAGTCGAAATGAAATGTGAAGCACTAAGAGAAACAATGAAAAAGGCCATTTGACATTGCTGAGTCTAATTTTAATGCAAGTAAGTGTTTAAGGCGTTTTTCTTCTTTCTAATGCAGCTGGCAAACACTTTGACAGCTTGGTCTTTGGATGCCTTAAGGCAAGCGATGCACAGACGTACTCACTTTGCGTTACCCAGGAGGCGCGTGTAACTTGAAGATAAGCCACGGACAATGCCCCCGCAACGCTCTACGATCCTATTAGGACCGGGACCTACAGTTTAAAGTGGATTCCGAACCACTACAAACATCCATGGCACCGCCGCGACTCGAACCCGAAACCTGTGGTACAGAGCGCCAGCCACTCGGCCCTGTTTAAGGCTTTTCTAAGAGTCGTTTCCGTGATCACAAAGCAGTTGGTAAGCTCGAGTCGTTTTTTCAGCCAAGCTACAGGCACAGGTTGATGTGGAAGATAATCATCTCCCGTTCGCTGCTTGCTGGTGGGTTTCAGACAAACCACTTCCCAAGGGGATAGGCAAACATTTTAATAACATTTTGGGGGGCATTTTAATAACCCAACAAATCAATATCATTTTAACATTTCAGGTAAAATTCCACTAGCATTTCACAAGGTTTGATTTGGTATGGTTTGGTTTCACGATCTACGGTCATCTTGTGCACAAGAAGGCTAAACAGACCGGGACCTACAGTTTAAAGTGGATTTTGAACCACTAACAAACATCCATGGCACCACTAGGGTTCGAACATGAAAACTGGGGATAACAAAGGCCAGAGCTCTAGCCATTTGGCCACCAGGCTACAAGCGTTTCACAAGAGTTTAGGTTAAACAAAATGAAACAAATGAAATCCTATTAAGTTTAAGATTTAAAAAAAAAACATATATTAATAAACTATTAATGCATAAAACCAATATTTTAAGAGTATAAAATGTCGATGGTAAATGTCAAATGTGTATTTTCTCCCTTTTAATTCATAAAGTCATGAATTACGAATCACTGGAGGAATCACCTCCATATCATATGTTTTAACAAAAACAGCCCCTTTAGAATTTTTTTGTTGTAATGCAGCTGGCAGTTTTTTAGACAGCTTTCTTGGACGACTTAAGGCAAGCGCTACACCGACGCTACTCACTTAGCACTGACCAGGAGGTGTGTGTAGCTTGAAGATAAGCTACGGACACACTAACTAGTAGCACTAACCCCGCTACGCTCTACGAACTTATTAGACCGGGACATAAATTGGATTGCTAACCACTCATAAACATCCATGGCAATGGCGGGATTCGAACTCGAAACTTGTGGTACCGAGCGCCACAGCGCTAGCCACTCGGCCATCAGCCCTCCACCTTTTAAATGATATATTCCGATAGAAAATTCCAGCCATTGTAGCAGAATTTTCTCTCCTTTAAAAAGGACTTTATTCTCATTTTATTTTATTTCCCATCCTACCTTTCCACATACTTTATTGTCTAACTGAAAGGAGGGGGGGGGGGACACTTATGTCACTTATGGCTCTCATTACCGATGAATCCATTCAGTTCTGACAAATTACTACAATCGACCGAATACAAAATGAGTTTAAGAAGCCAAACCAGTATCGTTTCACTCAAAGCCTACCAGATAAAACTTTCCATTTCCAAAAAGAAGAAATAGTTGGGGACTAATGAAGCTGCATTCTCTTAAGTGAGGATCCAGGAAATGGAGTCCGGGGGGAGCGCTGGGGGGCGGTCCTGAGCGTCTTCAATTTCCTGAGCAATCCTCGCTTCCCATTGACCGGGGCCGTTTGCTTTGATGAAGGGGCGGAAATGGGTCTTTTCCCTCTCAATCATTGGGCGGAGGGTTGGGAGGGGGAGGCGATCCGCTTAGAGAGAAGAAGGAGCACAGAAGGATCACTGCCATGTTTGATGAACTTTCGAAATGAAATGAGTTTCCATTAATACGAATTTCAACGTGAATGCAAAATACTTGTTTGGTTTTATTAACTTAATCGAAACTTATAAGATTTATTTTTTTCCATTAATCTATTCCTATAATGAAATTAATTTATTCTGCAAAAAAAAAAAAAAAAAAAACCTTCCCTATATGTGCTGTACAAGACAACAACAAAAATTTAGTCAAAGAGGAAACAGACTTGGCGAAAGGTTTGGCTCTATTTATATTCAGGAGTTCCTGAAAACTTCAAGTAAAGATTCTCGAGGTTTGGTTTGTCGGTCTACGGTCATCTTGTGCACTTGAGGAGTAAACAGACTGAACTACAATTTAAAGTTATTGGGAACCACTCACAAACATCCATGCCACCTCCAGGATTCGAACCTGGAGCCTGTTGTACCAATTGGTTTGGTTTGGTTTGTCGCTCTACTGCCATCTTGGGCACACTTTAGGCTAAACAGACCGGGACCTACAGTTTGAAGTGGAGCCCCTCCGGGACTCGAACCAGAAACCTGTGGTACCGAGCGCCAAAGCGCTAGGCACTCGGCCATTCAGGTCTCCTTTTAAAGGTACGACTTTACTGGATACATTGCGAATCACTCCCCTATTATACGTTATGATAAAACCTATCCGTTAGAAAGCTTTAACCATTGTAGCAAAATTTTCTTCGCTTTAAAATTAACCTTTTACTCGCCTTTTCCCAGCCTACCTTTCCACGTACTTTATTGGCTATTTGAACACTTTTGTCGCTTATGTCTCTCATTACAGATGAATCCATTCAATTCTGAACAACTCACTGCAAGACGAAACGACCGAACACAAAATGAGTTTAAGAAACCAAACCAGTATAATTTCATTTAAAGCCTACCAGATAAAATTTTTCATTTCCAAAAAGAGTAAACCTCTATTGGAGGAGAGTAAGAGGACAGTCGGGACTAATGAAGCGACATTCTCTTGAGTAAGGATCCAGGAAATGGGGTCTGGGGGAACGAGAGGCGGCGGGTCTGAGCGTCTTCAATTTCCTGTGCAATCCTCCTCTCCCATTGACGGGGGCCGTTTGCTTTGATAAAGTGGCGGAAATGGGTCTTCGCTCCCCCAATCATTGGTCGGAGGGGGGGGGGGCAGAGAGATCCGATTAGAGAGAAGAAGGAGCACAGAAGGATCACTGCCATGTTTGATAAACTTTCGAAATGCAATGAGTTTCCATTAATACGAATTTCAACGTGAATGCAAAACACTTGTTTAGTTTTATTAAGTTAATCGGTAATTATTAGATTTGTTTTTCTTTAATTAATCTATTTATTCTGAAAAAAAACAAACCCTTCCCTGTATGTGCAGTACAAGACAAAAAAAAAAAGGTAGCCAAAGAGGAAACAGACTTGGCGAGAGGTTTGGCCCTATTTATACAGATTTCTGAAAACTTCAAAGTAAAGATTCTGGAGGAGAACGCGGAATAACTATTAATTTGGATATGTAAAGCTAAAAAAAACGGGGTCCGTGATTCAATCCTGCGAAGAAATATAAAAGACCTATAGGTGTGAAAGGGAATCTGTTGGTTTGTTTTATCGCTCTACGGTCATCTTGTTCACGCTTTGGGCTAATTAGACAGGGACCTACAGTTTAACGAGGATTCCGAACCACCAACAAATATCCATGCCACCGCCAGGATTCGAACCTGAAGTTTGTGGTACCAAAGGTTAGAGCGCTAGCCACTTGGCCATCAGGCCTCCTTTTAAATGTATGACTTTACTGGATGCATTATGAATCATTCCCATATTATACGTTATGATAAAACCATCCCGTTAGAAAATTTTAGCCCTTGTAGCAGAATGTTCTCCCCTTTAAAATGAATTTTATTCTCATTTTATTTTATTTCCCATCCTACTTTTCCACCTATTTTATTGGCTATTTTAGTGGAGGACACTTATGTCGCTTCTGTCACTCATTACCGATGAATCCATTCAATTCTGAACAACTTACTACATGATGGGGATGAAACGACAGAACACGAAATAAGTTTAAGAAACTGAACCAGTATCATTTCACTTAAAGCCTACCAGATAAAACTTTTCATTCCCAATAAGAGTTAAACTCTATTGGAGGAGAGTAAGAGAATAGTCGGGACTAATGAAGCAGCATTCTCTTAAGTAAGGATCCAGGAAATGGGGTCCGGGTGGAGCGCTGGGGGGCGAGTCTGAGCGTCTTCAATTTCCTGTGCAATCCTCGCCTCCCATTGACCGGGGCCGTTAGCTTTGATGAAGTGTGCCGGAAATGGGTCTTCGCTCCCAATCATCGGTCGGAGGGGTAGGGGTGCGATCCGATTAGAGAGAAAGAATGAACAATAAAAGGATCACTTCCATGTTTGATGAACTTTCGAAATGAAATGCGTTTCCATTAATACGAATTTCAACGTGAATGCAAAACACCTTTTTAGTTTTATTAAGTTAATCGGTAATTATTAGATTTATTTATTTTTAATTAATCTATTTATCCAATAAAATCTATTTATTCTGCAAAAAAAAAAAAAAAACCCTCCCTGTATGTGCAGTACAAGACAAAAAAAAAAGGGTAGCCAAACAGGAAACAGACTTGGCGAGAGGTTTGGCCCTATTTATACAGATTTCTGAAAACTTCAAAGTAAAGATTCTGGAGGAGAACGCGGAATAACTATTAATTTGGATATTTAAAGCTCAAAAAAAGGGGGCCATGCTTCGATCCTGCGAAGAAACATAAAATACCTATAGGTGTGAAAAGGAATCTGTTGGTTTGATTTATTGCTCTACGGTCATCTTGTTCACGCTTTGGGCTAATTAGACAGGGACCTACAGTTTAACGAGGATTCCGAACCACCAACAAATATCCATGCCACCGCCAGGATTCGAACCTGAAGTTTGTGGTACCAAAGGTTAGAGCGCTAGCCACTTGGCCATCAGGCCTCCTTTTAAATGTATGACTTTACTGGATGCATTACGAATCACTTCTCTATTATACATTAGAATAAAACCGCCCCTTTAGAAAATTACAGCCACTGTATCTGAATATTCTCTCCTTTAAAATGAATTTTATTCTCATTTTATTTTATTTCCCATCCTACTTTTCCACCTATTTTATTGGCTATTTTAGTGGAGGACACTTATGTCGCTTCTGTCACTCATTACCGATGAATCCATTCAATTCTGAACAACTTACTACATGATGGGGATGAAACGACAGAACACGAAATAAGTTTAAGAAACTGAACCAGTATCATTTCACTTAAAGCCTACCAGATAAAACTTTTCATTCCCAATAAGAGTTAAACTCTATTGGAGGAGAGTAAGAGAATAGTCGGGACTAATGAAGCAGCATTCTCTTAAGTAAGGATCCAGGAAATGGGGTCCGGGGAGCGTCTTCAATTTCCTGTGCAATCCTAGCTTCCCATTGACCGGGGCCGTCTGTTTGATGAAGTGTGCCGGAAATGGGTCTTCGCTCCCAATCATCGATCGAAGGGGTAGGGGGGGATCCGATTAGAGAGAAAGAATGAGTACAGAAGGATCACTGCCATGTTTGATGAACTTTCGAAATGAAATGCGTTGCAATTGTTACGAATTTCAACGTGAATGCAAAACACTTGTTTAGTTTTAAGTCAATTGGTAGTTCTTAGATTTATTTATGTTTAATTGTTCTATTCATCCAATAAAATATATTTTTCCTGCGAAAAAATCTTCCCAATATGTGTCGTAAAAGGAAAAAAATGTAACCAAAGAGGAAACAGACCTGGAGGGAGGTTTGGTCCTGTTTATTCAAGAGTTTCTGAAAACTTCAAGTAAAGATTCTCGAGGTTTGGTTTTTTTTGTCGTTGTACGGTCATCTTGGGCCAGAGAGGCTAAACAGACTGGGGCTACAATTTAAAGTGGATTCAGAACCACTCACACACATCCCTGCCACCGCCAGGATTTGACCTTGAAGCCTGTGGTACCAAATGCCAGAGAGCTAGTCACTTGGCCATCAGGCCTCCTTTTAAATGTATGACTTTACTGGATGCATTATGAATCATTCCCATATTATACGTTATGATAAAACCATCCCGTTAGAAAATTTTAGCCCTTGTAGCAGAATGTTCTCCCCTTTAAAATGAATTTTATTCTCATTTTATTTTATTTCCCATCCTACTTTTCCACCTATTTTATTGGCTATTTTAGTGGAGGACACTTATGACGCTTATGTCTCTCATTACGAATCCATTCAATTTTGAACAACTCACTGCAAGAACACAAAATGAGTTTTAGAAAACCAAACCAATATCGTTTCACTTAAGGCCTACCACATAAAACTTTTCATTTCCAAAAAGAATAAACCAAAGAACAGTCGGGACTAATGAAGCGACGTTCTCTTAAGTGAGGATCCAGGAAATGGAGTCCGGGGGGAGCGCTGGGCGGCGGTCCTGAGCGTCTTCAATTTCCTGTGCAATCCTCGCTTCCCATTGACCTGGGCCGTCTGTTTGATGAAGTGTGCCGGAAATGGGTCTTTTCCCTCCCAATCATTGAGCGGAGAGTTGGGGGGAGGGGGGCGATCCGATTAGAGAGAAGAATGAGCACAGAAGGATCACTGCCATGTTTGATGAACTTTCGAAATTAAATGCGTTACGAATTCTTGTAAATGTCCACGTGAATGCAAAATATTTGTTTAGTTTTATGAAGTTAATCGGTAGTTCTTAGAGTGATTTTTTTTCAATTCCTTCTATTAGTTCACACTCCCCCTATATCAAATTTTCGATCGTTCATAAAACACTTTTTATCCACCCACTCGACTTCAAATACATTTTACTTTGAACTTCTAGTGGATGACACTGGATGTCAATACAATTTTTTTTTTCAAATATATTAATTCAGTAATTTAATTTAATTAATTCATTTTAGTTTTTTTTTTTAGATTTAAGTTGCATGTATCTACCCATAGATGGCGCCAGATGTAAGAGGAAAATTTCAACTTTCTTTATAAAGGACTTTCTCCAATAGAGTAAAAAAAAAAAATGGAATTGCCTTTAAATTTTTTTTGAATTACTTGTTATTGATTTAAGATGATTTTTTTTTTATGGGTCAATGTTGAGATAAGTTCCTCAATCCTTACTTGTTATGCTGACAAAGCAGTGGCAGCATTTTTCATTGGGTTGAGGATTTCGATACCTTTAACACGAGCTGTCATATTTTGAAAGCCTTAAAGCGTTTGCGATTTGAATTGTTGGTGAATACCTTGCAACCCAGTTTTAACATGTAAAAAAAATCTTTCACTATTATTTAAACAACTATTTTGTAGAAAGTTAACCAGTAGTTAAACAAGCAATTTATTTCATTAATGCAGGCGCTCGATACTACACGTTTCGGGTTCAAGCCCCGGCGCAATGAATATTTGTAGTGGTTCGGAATACATTTTATACCGTAGGTCCCGGTCTTACAGGATCGTAGAGCATAGCGTTTGTATTGTTACTCCGCGTGTGTAGCTTATCATCAAGTAACACGCACCTTCTGGGTAGTGCTAAGTGAGTAACATCGGTGCAACATTTGCTTATGGCATAAAAGACATCTGTCTAAGTATTTTCCAGCTGCATTAGAAAAAAAAAATCAAACCTGCAGGATTCATACATTGTTAAACAATGGCGGCCGTAGCAGTTCAATTACCATCAACATCTACTTCTAACTGCATGCTTTAGAAAGACGGTTCTTTAGTTAAAAAGAAAACATGTTTTACAAGAACATTTAAATTAACAATCAAATTGCTTGTTAAATAAAACTTTTTCCAAGTCTTTCGTAACAATCTATTTTCGCCCACTTCCATCCAAAAAGTAAATATGGGTTTATACTTTAAAAAAAAAAAAAAAAAACCACAAGAGCTCGATTATGAATTATTTTTCTAGCATCATGAGACATAATAATAGCGCCAATTACTGTTTGATACCCTGTTATTTCTCGCCAACGATCACCGATACAATCCAAGGCGGAATAATAATAACAGCAGCAGTCACGCATATCTCATCCATTGGGCATTGTAATGATTTTCGAAAGATAGGTGGCCTTGAACTACACCCCCTCCGCCCCCACATATCGGAACTTCCTGTTCACCTTGAACATCTCCCGGATTGCGGAAACAAAGGAGAACTTGTCCGGCATCGATTGGAATAGGGGTGGAGAAAGCAAAGGGTGTACCTTGCAAA
The DNA here is from genome assembly GCA_021605075.1 of Caerostris darwini. NCBI lineage: Eukaryota > Metazoa > Arthropoda > Arachnida > Araneae > Araneidae > Caerostris > Caerostris darwini. The sequence goes on along the minus strand of BPLQ01002483.1, from coordinate 218,289 downwards.
ACAGTGTTTGGTGCTCCAAGTGCCCATGAGGAAATCGTTGTCAACTGGATTAAGTTGACAACTTAAGTGATGACAGCAGTCGGTGTTGACAATCTCATTCGACCGTAGCAAGCACTCTCTTTATAGATACTTTGACACGTGCCTTGAAACTGAGACATCAGCCACGTGGTTTCCTGCAGTAAACACAAGAGGGCGGCGCGCAGGTTGAATTCCTACAGTCAGAGCTTTAAAAAATGAATAGTTTAAAAAAATTAAAAAACACGCTTTTAGAGTTAATCAAACTAAAAAGTAAAAAATAACTGCTAACATAAGAATAAAATGACTGACGAGAAAAGGAATGTCACTGTTCTAAAAGCGTGGGGTGCTTTGTATGACATTTTAAAACTAACTCTGCATTTCGGAATGAAACTAGCGAAAAATTAGAACGATTGATATCGAGCACCCCACGCTTTTAGAACAGTGACATTCCTTTTCTCGTCAGTCATTTTATTCTTATGTTAGCAGTTATTTTTTACTTTTTAGTTTGATTAACTCTAAAGGCGTGATTTTTTTAGTTTTTTAAAATTATTAATTTATTATTTACTTTTTAGTTTGATTAACTCAAAAAGCATGTTTTTTAGTGTTTTTAAACTATAATATTTAAATGAGGTTCCGGTATGGAGGAGTGGAACTATAGTTCTTACAATAATGTTGTTGTTGTTGCTTCTTATCCCACTTGGTTGGCCAAGCCCACGAGCCCATACGTAGTCATGATTGAAGGGGAAGGAAGCAGCTTCTGTTGTGATGGAGCACCCGTAGGTAGAAGTCTGACTTTTGCTCTGTGACGCTCTTACAGTCATAGGAGACCGGGACCTACGGCTTAAAGTGGATTCCGAACCACTACAAACATCCATGACACCGCCGGGATTCGAACCCGAAACCTGTGGCACCGAGCGCCAGAGCGCTAGACACTCGGCCATTCAGGTTCCAAATTTGTCAACGGCACGCAGTGTTCCCAGGTGGTCACCCACCCAAGTACTGACCGCGCCCAATGATGATTGACTTCGGTGATCTAACGAGAACCGGTATATTCAGAATGGTACGGCCGTTGGCTCACAATAATGTAATTGTGAGTAAAACAAAGGCTACCGCTTAAAGTAGGGCAAAATCGGGCCCAAAGAGTCAGTTACAAACAAACAAACGTCTTCTGGAACTCCTCCCACTTGCCGCGGAAATAGTTCGGTTTGATTTGGTTTGCGGCTGTATAGTCATTTTATGCACAGTTTAGACTCATTAGACCGGGACCTACAGCTTGACGTGGATTCCGAACCCCTCACAAACATCTGTGCTACCGTCAAAATCCGCAACCAGAAGCCTGTTGCACCAAAGGCCGCCCGTTTGAAATAACACTGCGACAACATTGATTTCATGTATTCGATGTTATGTTTTATAAAATCAAAAATTTAAATTAAATAATATTTTTAAAAAATGGAAAAATTCTGGAATGACTCAATATTGAGTTCAAGTATATCTTTGGAATTAAATTATAATTTCTATCACTTAAAAATAAGTAAAAATAAAAACTTCACTATAAAAGGAATTTTGTAATGGATTCCTTTAAATCAGGGTTGGCCAACACTCTACTTGAGCATTTTTACTGCCCGTGAGATGTATCACGCTTTTATAAAATGTATTTATTTTATAATGGCCAAAGGAGTGGAAACCAACATATTAAAAAAATACAATATGTGTGCATCCAAATTGTTCAAAAATGAACTGTCGAAATGATGAAAAAAGAATCAATTTTTATTTTAAAATAATATTCTTGCGAATAGAGGATAGATATTGCCTGTTTTATGGTTGAGTTTAGAGTTATGAGTTCGCAGAATAATTACGTTATGTTCTCCGCATCTTGGAATATCTATATAACAGGTTCTATGTTTCACTTTAAGTGGCCTCAGTAATGTAAAGACCATTAATAGATACGTGCAGTTGATTGTTGATAGGAGAGCAAACCAGACTCTTAGCTCAAGTTGTTAGCTGTGTTGGTTCACCTTGCAGCAGCGAATTGCTATTCTTCGAAAATGAAATTTACCCAACACAAAACAGGCTCAATCATAACAGACTCAAGACCCATTACGATGTGCAAATACCCAAATGGAGATCGATTTGCAAAAGCTAAGTGAAAGAGTGGAGAAACAGAAACCGCACTAGTAAAATGAATATTTTTTAATGATTTCATATTTTTTTTTATTTCGTTTATATTTATATGTTTTTTATATTTCATTTTGAGTGTTCTATATTTCTTTACAATGTGCATTTAGTATCATTATTATTAGATTAACAATGTTCACATGTAAGTAATAGTACAATATTAATAACTCATTATGTTTCAATTTTTAACTCCAAAAAAAATGTCTAAAGTGGGTCTAAATCTATAATTTTAGGGGGATGAGGGGTATTAAATGGGGATCTATAATTTTACATGCTGCCCGCGGAGTTAGGATGCATTTCCAAATTGGCCCGCAAGATCATTTGGGTTGGCCACTCCTGCTCTAATACGTTTCCCTTTAAAAGAAAGTTAAATTAATAATTCAGAAAAATGTAAATTTATTTCAAACTGTCTCTTTTTTTTTTAGTTGCCAATATTACATTTTATAGAACATGTCTCTCAATTTTAGAATATTACAGGAATATTACGTCATTCTAAATTTATAAATTATTGCAAAAAAAAAGAAAAAAAGAAAAATTCGTCGAACCTTTAACTCGCCATTCCTTCAAGTTAGAATTTTTTTTTAAAAATTAAACACGCCATCAAAAAGATCGCTGTTTGAAAAGGTGATTCAAAATCAATATGTCGCCGGCGCTTAACTTCATTCTTTATTTATTTTAGAGCAACATTTGATTTGCCTGCAACGAATGCTGGTTTTTTTTTTTGGGGGGGGAATTGCAAAACAAGCATGCCCGGAGGTGCTTAGAAAACATAACAACAAAAATGTCAATATTGACGCGGTAGAGGTAAAGGCTTGGCTTGTCTCTTGTCTCTTGAATCTTCACGTCTCTCGCCTCGGTGGGAACGAGCCTTAACGATGCCCCCACAATGTTCTACGATCCTATTGAACCGGGATCTACGGACACTCGGCCATTCAGCCCCAGATTTTAGATAATATCTGCTTGGTTTGGTTTGTCGTTCTACGGTCATTTTAAGCACACAAGGGCAAAACAGATTGGGACTTACAGTTTAAAGCGGATTCCGAATCACTGACAAACATCCATGCCACCGTCAGGATTCGAACCTGGAGCCTGTGGAACCAAAGGCCAGAGCGCTATCCAATTGGCCATCAGGCCGCTCGATAATAACCGCTGATGCTTGCATTTGTCGAACTGCATCTATGTGTAGAAATAAAGAAAAGGGACAACCCCTCAAGTTATTATGGGAGGCGTTCAAAAAATGATCCCTTTCTAAGGTTAAATCACAATGTGTACAGGGGGAACAGCATCTTACATTCAAAATGACATTTTTTTAAACTTCTTCAAGATCGAAAAGAACATTTTTTTTTCTATAAAAATCTAATTTTAATAAGAATCCTGCAAACATTTTTTTTAATATTGGATTATTAAATACTTTCATAAAAAAAGCGCTCCATTATATTATTATTTTATACATACTTAAATTGATATTACTAACTCAATATTATTACATACATCCTATAATGTACCATACCAAAAATTTTTTGCCGTTGATTAAATTACTAACTAAAAATGTTCGTTAAATGAGCCTGAAAAAGAAGGGACATTCAAGGAAATGTCTGATTGAAGAGTAGAATAGTAGAGTAGAAGAATTTAAGAGTAGAATAGTAGAAAATGTAGAATCTTCAAGAAATGTTGAAGTTTCTACTTTTGTGCAAACGAGATTAAAGCTTACATTGGTTTCGTAAATTTGGAAAGTACCAACGTGATTTTCGTGATTTTTTGTTTCTTTTCAGTAATAATTGGGACGTTTATTTGAAACAATAAGAAATAATATATATTTCACTTTATCAAAATTCCCCCTGGGAGCAGACAACGCCCCCTTACCGGCGCAAAAATTCCTTCGTCAAGAAAATTTCCCTACATTCCTAACACTATCACTATTGGGGTCCAAAAATAAACTATGGAAGAAAGAGCACCCACAGCATACCAGTCAAAGGTGCCAAAGATCTCCGAGGTAATATCCAATCACAAAATCAATAAACCGAATTCAAATTACATATTAAATAAGGTTCACCAAATGCGTTCGTGTATTTGAGGGGTATAGTTTGGTTTTGTCACTCTACGGTCATTTGTTCAGATTTTAGACCTGGACCTACAGTTTAACGTTTATTCCAAACCTCTCACAAACAGCTATGCCACCGCCAGGATTCGATTCTGAAGTCTGGGATACAAAAGGCCAGAGCGTTAGCCACTTGGTCACTAGGCCGCATATATTTCAGGGAGAAAATATTATGTAGCAGAATATATGTATGATAAAATATTATATTCCTTTATATTGAAGAGCATTAAATTAAGTAGTATTTAAAAACTTGTTCCTTTTATAACATTTTTAAAAATGAGGATAAAAAAAGGATTCATTTCTTAATAATGTTTTAAAAAATAAGGATAAGGATCATATTTCAACAATATTTCTAAAAATAAGGGGAAAAAAGGGTTCATATCTTATGAACACTTTTTATCCTTATTCATAAAAACGTATATTAACAATGTTTTTAAAAATAAGAATAAAAAAAAGTTCATATCTTAACAATGTTTTTAAAAATAAGAATAAAAAGTGTTCATATCTTAACAACGTTTTTAAAAATAATAATAAAAAAAGGGTTCATATTTTAGCAATATTTTTAGAAATAAAAATAAAAAAAAAAAGGTTCATAGTTCAATGTTTTTAAAAATAAGTATAAAAAAAAAAAGATTCATAGTTAACAATGTTTTTAAAAAAGGATAAAAAAGGTTTATATTTGACAATGTTTTAAAATAAGGATAAAAAAAGGTTTATATTTGACAATGTTTTTAAAATAAGGATAAAAAAAGGTTTATATTTGACAATGTTTTTAAAATAAGGATAAAAAAGGTTAATATTTAACAATGTTTTTAAAAATAAGGATAAAAAAGGTTTATATTTAACAATGTTTTTAAAAATAAGGATAAAAAGGTGCATGTTTTTAACAACGTTTTTAAAAATAAGGATAAAAAAGATTCCTATTTTAGTATCATTTTTAAAAATAAGGATAAGAAAAAGGTTCATATCTTTTCAATGTTTTTAAAAATAAAGATAAAACTGAAGTGAACAAAATTTTCTAATGAGACATATTATTCCATTAAGCTGCCGCCTTCACCTTTCACAGTCATTAAAATGTATCTTTGGAAGACTGCAAGATTTAATATAGATATAATTTACTTCTCATGACACGTTTTATCCAGACTACTTTCACGAAACACCAACACAAATTTCGTTCCTAATGTAGGGTAATCCAACGTGCGAAATACGTTTCGCGGCACTTCAAAACGAATTTGACAGGTCCTGCTTACCTAATTCGAACTGATTTAGGATTATAAGTCAAGGTGAAAACGATCATTTCGTAACTTTTGCAATGCACCCCCTCCCTTTTAGGGAAAGGAGCAGAAGTTACCAGAGCGCGTCCGATACCACTTCTCAATAAAACGCATTCATAATTTCAAGCGGATCGGGGATTATTTCTTTCGTTAGCTCTTCGCAATGGACTATTGCAAACCCACATTTACATAACACCTGTTTCCCAAATTAAACCGAATTGACACTTTAAGCAATCCTTGCTTATCTTGTCAATCCCTTTTAGCTGGAAAGGGAGGGAGGGATTTAGGAAACTTCACCCACATTCGCACGTGAGATTTGGAGAAATTGCGTCGAAAAGTGTCTGTAGAGTAATCATAGATTATGTTGTTGTTGTTCTAATGCAGCTGGCAATACAGAGACAGTTAATCTTTATGCCATAAGGCAAGCGATGCACCGGCGTTACTCTGATAGCACTAGTCACTGTTACTTATTTAGTCTGACTTTGCTCCTTGACGCTGTATTTTTACGGGGTAGAGTTGTCAGTCTTGCTCTCAACGTTTTACAATCCTATTAGACCGGGACCTACAGCTTGAAGTAGATTCCGAACCCCTACAAACAACCATGGCACCGCAGCGACTCGAACCGGAAACTTGTGGTACCGGGAGCTAGAGAGCTAGCCACCCGACCATCAGGCCCTCTAAGATTATAAAACTATCCATTTAAATAGAAAATCTTGAATAATCTCTTGGGTGATGGCTGATAGTCAGGCTCCTCTTGCAAATAATCATTGTAGAAATATTTTGTTTCCATTCTTTTATCCGGGATCTTTTGCCACTGAAATGATAAATGATATAGGGAGTAGATTCAACGTCATGGCGAATATAACATAACATGGTGCCATGCTGTATCCACTTCCTGCCTCCACGGTTTGGAACAAGCACTTGCGAAGTCATTGAAGAAAAATAAATTGTTTGGTTTGGTTTGGTTTGTCGCTCTACGGTCATCTTTTGCACACGAGGGCTAAACAGACCGGGACCTACAGTTTAAAGTGAATTCCGAACCACCAACAAACATCCCTGCCACCGCCAGGATTCTAACCTGAAGCCTGGATATCAAAAGCCCGAGCGCTAGCCAATTGACCACCAGGCCGTCGAAGAAAAATAAATAAAAACATCTGTCGTATAGTTTTGGATATGTATTGGAACCCAAGAGTGCATTTTTTACTCAAGAAATTCAAAACTCGTAGAGAAGCCGAAATGATGATAAACAAAAACTGCAACATTCAAACGTGTAGCCATGAGTATTTAGGATTTTGCATAACAGATTGCATTCAAAACACCCAAAAAGTGAACTAAAAGATTAAAGTCATTCTTCTTTACCATTGTTAATTTTATGTGCTCATTATTTACGGTGTTCCAGTTTTATTTCTGGTGTACGTTCTGGTGCTTTTCCGTTAGTCGGGTGCACATTTCGCCAACATCAGATGTTGGCCACGTTTTGGCGACGATGCAACAAACCAACACCATAAGCACTATTGAACATAAAACAAATAATTTTCTCTAGAAGAAGAATTCATTTCCTTTAAAGTTAATTCTTTTTCAATTCCTACTATTAATTCACACTCTCCCTATATATATCGTGTTCAAATATCCAATCGTTCATAAAATACTCTTTATTCATCCACTCACGTTCAAATACATTTTCTTTTAAAACTTGTAGTGGATGATACTGGATGTGAATACTGTTTTCTCAAATATTAATTCATTCATTCATTTTATTTTTTTTAGATTTAAGATTTAAGTTGTATGTATCTACCAATAGATGGCGCCACATATAAGAGGAAAATTTCAACTTTATTTATTAAAGACTTTCTGCAATTTAGCGAAAAAAAAGTAAGGATTGACTTTAAAAAAAAAAATTATATGTTACTAGTTCATATACAAAAGAACTAAAAACATATCGTTAAATATTGCTAGATATAACACATCTCTTTCTCCCGGCTAACGGAAAAGTTCCTTCGATATTTGGGATAAGACTATCATTCTATAAGCCTACTTTCTCATTTTAGTTGTAGATTGGTTTGTCGCTTTACGGTCATTTTTTGGCACACTTTGGGCTAATCAGAGCGGGACCTACAATTTAAAGGGGATTCCGAATGACTCACAAACATCCCTGCCACTGCCAGGATTCGAACTTGAAGCCTGCCAGTACACTATTTTAAATAATATTTTGTTGCGATTTATGTCACTCGTTCGATACTTCTACTACACCACATCACATCGGCTAGAGTTGAGTTGCCCTAATACAGTTTGGGAATGATGTGGGTGAGAAGAAGTCTGATGGACTCTGTGATCCTCTACGGTCATAGAAGACCAGGATCCATAACTTAAAGTGGATTCTGAACCACTCACACACATCCCTGCCACTGCCAGGATTCGAACCTGGAGCTTGTGATACCAAAAGTCAGAGAGCTAGCGAAATGGCCATCAAGCCGCCTTTAGTTGTAGAAAAAGTCTCACCTTATACTTGGAAATATATGGACGATTTGAAGGTTAAACATTAGCATAATCTTTTTTTTTAAATATATAATATACATCGCTACATTTTTTTTAAATTTTTTGTTTAAAGCAATAAATTATCGCATATCAAACTCTCTATGCATAATCATTGCCAACACCTGTGAGCTATATGAAATGGAGGATGAATAATAATAACAGCACAGATAAGAATTTCGTCGTCGTCATTATTATAATATGCATATTTATATGTTACGCTGTTATCACACATATAAATATGCATTAATCGTGATATTAGTTCTAATTTTAAAATGTCCTTGAAAATGAAAGAGGTTTCGTTCAATTCTGCAGGTGTGCATTCGAAAGAACTCTTTTTTTCTTTTTTTGTCCTTTTGAATTTTAAAGAGAATCTTAGATTATTTTAATGTAATTAGTTAATGAAACATTTTTTTTTTGTTGTTGTTGTCAATCTTTTATTCCAAATGTTTAATAACTTATTTTAAGCTTAAATTTGAAAAGAAATATTTTCTTAAGATCTAAAATAAATAAATACTAACGCATCAGAATTGATATTTTTTCGTTATTTTAAAATTGGATTTTTTTTCATGCCTTTAGTTTTTCAGGCGGGCCTGAATGGCCGAGTGGCTAGCGCTCTGGCCCTCGGTACCACAGGTTTCGGATTCGAGTCCCGGTGCCATGGCTGTTTGTAGTAGTCCGGAATCCACTTTAAACCGTAGGTCCCGATCTAACAGGATCTTAGAGAAAAAGCGGGGGTAGTGTTAATCCGCGTCCGCAGCTTACCTTCAAGCTACACGCACCTCCTGGGTAGAGCTAAGTGAGTAACGTCGGTGCAGCGCTTGCCTTGTGGCCTCGAAGGCAATTGTCTAAGTGTTTGCCAGCTGCATTAGAACAACAACAAAAGAAGTTTTTCAGGTAAATGGAAAATGTGAAATAAATTTAGATTAACACAAAATACCATTTCATTTATATGGATGTTAAAATAACAATAAATGATCAAATCTATATTCACGTCGCACATTTCCCTAACATACAATAGTGCCTATATAAGAATGATTTCCAGATATTCTACATCATCTTTAACGAAATTGAAATTTAGAAACATTTTTGTGATTAAAATTTAGAAAGTTAAATATCTTTATTATGTGAACAATAAAGTTTTAAGGCTTTATCAAAATTAAATATTTTGCAAAAATATTTAATTTTGATAAAGAATCATGAATTCATGTCCCCTCGAGTCTTCTAAAGCACAATTGTAGGTCATCGAAAGTTGTTTTCTTATATATATATTTCTTCGTAGTAGATTTGATTCATTAAAAAAGATTTTTGCAAAATATTTAATTTTGATAAAGCCTTATAACTTTTTTTTTCACTTAATATAGATATTATCTTTCTAAATTTTAATCACAACAAGTAAAATAAAAAAATAATTAAAGTCAATTCCTACTTTTTATTCACTGCATTGCAGAAAAGTCCTTTATAAATAATTTTCATTCATTATTTTAAGTTTATCTTGCGCCATCTATTGGTAGAGACGTGCAACTTAAATCTAAAAAAAAAACTAAAATGAATTAATTAAAATTAAGGAATGAATATAATGTTTGAAAAAACTGTATTAGCATCCAGTGTCGTCCACTACAAGTTTAAACTGAAAAATGTATTTGAACTTGAGTGGATGAACAGAAAGTATTTTATGAACGATTGAAAGTTTGTACAAGATATGTATATAAATATATATAGCGGGGAGTGTGAACTAACAGTAGGAATTGAATAAACACGCGCTTCAATGCCAATTTATCAATTAAATAAACCTATCATCCGATGTCCAAGACTAGTTTAGTTGAATAGTGATTTTAATGTAAGGCGTCGGCCTCCAGTTTCTAAAGTGGGACCTTATTCTATTTAACTCCTCCATTGAAGACAAAAAAAAAACGTTCAAAAAATCTCAATCTTTGGGGGAAAAAAATTACTACTACTAAAAATCTATAGTTATTTTTTTCTTCTTTTATTGTGCTCCATACAATTTCTACCTCTTTGCCTTAAATTAAATTGTGAGAAAATCGCACAGCAAATCAAACAGTAAAAACACTTATACATAGACCAAGACAAAACCCAATTTTTTTTTTAAGGAGTTTTAGTTGTAGATAGATGCAAGTTCAGATTGCAGGTGCTAAGCCTCAACCTATTTATTATTATTATTTTCTTTACCTCAAGGTCTTTCCATCTTTGACAATGACATTTTTTTTCCTTTCTTTTTTCAACGAATGTAAACACGCGTCAAAGTGTAAATATCAAACAATTTGGTAAATAAATGAGAAATCTTTTTTTTTTATTTACACAAGCCATTTGATACAACAACACGTGTTAACGGTATCATTTGCGAAAAAAGAAAAAGAAATCTGCAAGTTTTTCACCCTTGACCAAGTCAAGGTGACGCTACTTAGAGAGTGATTCTAAAACGCCGCCGAAACGGGATAGCCCCCCTCCCTCGATGGGTCAGTGGGTTTATTTTTATGCCTCATTATTCCCTCTAAGTAGTGTCATTTACGTAAAATTATTGTTTGTCTATATTGACTCCTAGCCAACTGCCTTGTCAACATTGACTTTCGTTTTATTGTTCAACCTCATATGCTTAACACTTATAAGCATATATATAATATGTATAACACTTATATGCTCATATGTATAACACTTATATGCTCATATGTATAACACTTATACGCTCATATGTATAACACTTATATGCTCATATATATAACACTTATATGCTCATATGTATAACACTTATATGCTCATATATATAACACTTATATGCTCAACACTTATAAATGATTAGTAACAAAACAAATTAGATTTTATTTCTGAAATTTAAAAGTTGTAGAGGTTTTTTTTATTTTTCAATTCCTTCTATTAGCTCACACTCTCCGTATATATATCTCGTTCAAATCTTCGATCGTTCATGAAATACTTTTTATTCATCCACTGGAGTTCAAATACATTTTTCTTTCACAATTACACACATTCACAATTCTCAATATACAATACATTCACAATTTTAGTTTAATATGGGAGGAACAAAAAATTTCTCTTGTATAATATATTTAGCAGGATATACATTTAAGAATAAATACCGTCAGTGGTGAAGAGTGTAGATCGCTGGGAAAAAAAAATTATTTTTCAGATCACTTTTTTCAATTCCTTCTATTAGCTCACACTCTCCGTATATATATCTCGTTCAAATCTTCGATCGTTCATGAAATACATTTCATTCATCCACTGGAGTTTAAATACATTTTTCATTTTAAATTTACAGTGGATGACACTTTATATGAATGCAGTTTCTTCAAATATTCATTTATTCATTCATTAAATTTAATTAGTTAATTTTAAGTTTTTTTTTTAGATTTAAGTTGCATGTATGTGCCAATAGATGGCGCCAGATGCAAAAGGAAATTTCAACTTTATTTATAAAGGATGTTTCTTCAATAGAGTGGGAAAAAAAAGTAGAAATTGACTTAAAAAAAAAAAATTTTTTTATATATTAATTGTTTTTCATTTAGATTTTGTTTTGTGAAAAAATTTCATATTGAAATCCTAGTTTTTATTTCAAATAAGTAAGCCCTCTCATAATGCGGCACAGAGCCGCGAATCTGCCGGACGATCGAGTTCCACTATAGATTAAGCGGCCTGATGACCTATTGGCTAGTGCTCTGGCCTTTGGTACCACAGGCTTCAGGTTCGAATCCTGGCGGTGGCATGGATGTGTGTGAGTGGTTCGGAATCCTCGTTAAACTGTAGGTCTCTGTCTAATTAGCCCAAAGCGCGAACAAGATTACCGTATAGCGATAAACCAAACCAACAGATTCCTTTTCACACCTATAGGTCTTTTATGTTTCTTCGCAGGATCGAACCATAGACCCCGTTTTTTGAGCTTTACATATCCAAATTAATAGTTATTCCGCGTTCTCCTCCAGAATCTTTACTTTGAAGTTTCCAGAAATCTGTATAAATAGAAATCTGTATAATATTAAACTGTAGATCCCGGTCTGCTTAGTCCTCGTGGGCCCACAGCGACTAAGCAAACCCACAAATATACGTACGCATTTGAAGAATCCTATTTAATATGTAATTTGAATTCAATTAATTGATTTTGTGATTGGATAGCAACTTGAAGATCTTTTTGGTGTCTCTGTCTGGTATACAGTACTACGGATACTCTGTCTTCCGTGAGAGCTGCCGTTTTTTTATAAAATGAAATTGACCCGACACAAAACACTCTCAAACATAACGAACGCTACACCCATTACAATGCGTAAATACTCAAATTGACATCGGTTTGCAAAAGCTACGTGAAAGAGTGTAGAAGCACATATCGCACTCGAAAATAAATATTTTTTTAATGATTTCATTTTTTGTTTGTTTAATTTTCGTTTGTAATTATATATTTTTTTATATTTCATTTTGATTGTGTTGTATATTTCTTTAAAATGTGCGTTGAGTATCATTATTAGTATATTATCTGTTGTTGTTGTTGTTGTCGTGTCCCTCAGGGAAGGAGGGAAGAGGGGTGCAGCTTCTGTTCTGATGGAGCACACGTAGGTGGAAGTCTGACTTCTGCTCCTACAGTCATCGGAGACAGGGACCTACGGCTTAAAGTGGATTCCGAACCACTACAAATATCCATGGCACCGCCGGGACTCGAACCCGAAACCTGTCGCACCGAGCACCAGACACTCGGCCATTCAGGCCCCAGTATATTATCTGTGTGTTACATGTAAGAATGAAAGTAAAAAAAAATTAATAATAATAACTCATTATGTTTCGATATTTCCCTCCCAAAAAATGTCTATAGTGGGTCCCAATCTAATGTGGGGATATATAATTTTACATGCGGCTTCGCGTAGTTACGATGCATTTCCAAAGATCTGTTGGGTTGGCCACACCTGTTCTAGACTTTTAATCATTCACTCTTTTATTTTATAAAGACTCATTTGGATGCTACAAATGCGACTGAAGTGAACTCTTCAATTAGTTTTATGTTTAAGCAAAAACAGTTTTATAAATAGGATAATAGACGTGTGTTTTCAATGTGTCTTTTTACTTATCTATGAATGGATCAGAGGGCCTGAATGGCCGAGTGGCTAGCGCTCTGGCGCTCTGTACCACCGGTTTCGGGTTCGAGTCCCGGTGGTGCCATGGATGTGTGTAGTGGTTCGGAATCCACTTTAAACCGTAGGTCCCGGTCCTAATAGGATCGTAGAGCGTTGCGGGGTCATTGTTACTCCGCGTCCGTGGCTTACCATCAAGTTACACGCGCCTCCTGGGTAATGAAAAGTGAGTAATGTCTGTGCAGCACTTGCCTTAAGGCATCAAAAACAATTGTCTAAGTTGGTTGCCAGCTGCATTAGAACGAAAAAAAAAATGAAGGGATCAGAGTGTACTAATTCATTAAATATATATTATTTCAAAACTGAAGCAGTCAAGGCTCGTGACCGGAAAGTGGATTTGCAGCCAGACATTTCATTTTTCAAGTGGAGACCTTCGCGGGAAAAACTGCATTTCAGAAACCAGACCTGCAGCTTTTATCAGATCTCCAATTTTATCTTTAAAACAGGTGTGGAGGCATCATTGGAGTTTACAACGAAATGATTGTTGTTGTTGTTAAAAAATAAATTCATTTCTGATATGAAGCAAAATATACTTGCAAAAAAACTAATGACACGAAAATCCTACTCTTTTTTAACATGCCATTGTATTCATACTTTTTTTTTAATGAATTCATATCTTAAAATCAACTTTTAATTTATAATAAAAGATTTAAAGCCAGCATTATCTTTTGTTCTTTTGAATTTTAAAATGAACTGTGTGTTACTCAAATGTTTTTTTTTCCCAATGCAGCTGGCAATGACCGTAATTTGTTATGCCATAAGGGCTGCACCGACGTTACTCACTTTGCACTACGCAGGGGGCGCGTGAAACTTGATGGTAAGCCACGGACGCGGAGTCACAATGCTCCCGCAACGCTCTACCATCCTATTAGGACCGGGGCCTACGGCTTAAAGTGGATTCCGAACCTCTACAAACACCCATGGCAAAGCCGGGATTCAAACCCGAAACCTGTGGTACCGGGCGCCAGAGCGCTAACCACTCAGCCATCAGGTCCCCGTTACTCAAATGTAACGCAATAAAATGTTTATTAATATTACTTTAAATTTTGTACCGAAAGTCAAAATATATAATATTTTTTGCTCTAATTCAGCTCGCAAACACTTAGATAAATTGTCTTTTATGCTGTAAGCAAGGGTTGCACCGCTGTCACTCACCCAGGAGATGCCTGTAGCTTGAAGATAAGCTACGGACGCTGAGTAACAATACGTCCCCGCAAAGCTCTACGACCTGGTTAGACCGGGACCTACGGTTTAAAGTGAATACTTAACCGCTACAAACATCCGTGGCTCCTCCGGGATTCGAACCCGAAACCTGTGGTACCGAGCGCCAGAGCGCTGGCTAGTCGGTCATTCAGGTACAGTATTTTAATCATTCGATCTTTTATTTTATTTCAATTCCTACTATGAGTTCCCACTCTCTCTCTCTATATATATATATTGTTCACATTTTCAATCGTTCATAAAATACTTTTTATTCATCCACTCCAGTTCAAATACATTTTTTTTGTACTTGTAGTGGATGACACTGGATGTGAATACAGTTTTTTCACATATTAATTCATTCATAAAATTTAATTAATTCATATTAGTTTTTTTTTAGATTTAAGTTGCATGTATCTAATAATAGATGGCGCCAGAAGTAAGAAGAAAATTTCAACTTTATTTGTAAAGGACTTTCTGCAATAGAGTGAAAAAAAAGTAGGAATTGACTTTAAAAATAATTTTTTATATTACTTGTTTATTGGACTTATTCGAATGCTATAAATGAGATTGAATTGAACATTTTGAACTCTTCAATTTGTTTTATGTTTAAATAAAAATAGTATTGCAAATAGGATAATAGATGTGTGCATCCATGTACTCAAAATTATGTCAAATATTCAAAAGAAATAAGAAAACTTAAAGCTGCTTTTGAAAGTCGATTCAGTCGCTTAGAGTTGCACAAATACAACAAAATTTTTGAAATATATTCATCTCCCTTTCAGGTTGAAATCGAGTCGGCTTCAGAATATCTCCAAATGGAACTGGTTGACTTGCAATACAATATTAAATTAAAACACATTTCTGAAACATTAGAATCAAAAATAGATCAAACGGAATCAAAAATAGATTTTTATAACACTTACGTCACTGTTATAATTGGAAACACTTTACAAAATAGGCAAACCCATTAAATATATTTGGAAAAAAAAATAAAAGCATTCATACGATTTATCTTAAAGTTTGATTTAAAATTTTAAAATAAAGAGAATATAGAATTTCTCAAGAACTAACGAATAACGAACTCTCAGGAAATGTTTATCATAAATATTCACGGTTGAAAGGTTTCTCATAATTGTTTACAAATGTGGCTATTCATAAAAAAATAATGTAATTTATCTTTTTTTTTTAGCATTTATTTCCTCTTTTGCTTATTCACTTCCAAATAATTGTTCTATTTTGGGTTTATCATAAACAGGTCTCTGCATTGCGTCAACAGCTCTGTTTTCAAATGACATTAGAATTACAGGCTTATAAAAATTTACGACTATTGTAAGATACATTGGTGTCCTTGCAGACTAGAAGTGACGACAGAAGGAAAGATATCGGTTCGCGAGAAAACATTTGTGAAACTTTGTTAGTGCTCTGGCGCGATGTTTTCTTTCTTTTTTTTTATGGACAATGCATTTTGGGGTGCGACTGTATAAAGTCAATTCGCTGGATGACCAAGAATAAAAAACAAGTTATACATAAAATGAAATCTTCTCGTTAAATTTCAACTGATCATGTGTGAACATTCGAGAACGGATGAATAAACTCGGGAATATAAGGAATAATATAATATATCAGGAATATAAAGTCAGTTTAATAATGCACGAGATATGCGAAGCAATGGATTGGATTACTGCAAGAATGGCCAAATTCAATAGACACGTGAATGTAGTGATGTTGAGTAGATCAAGAACTTCCATGAAGAATGAATTGTTCGAGAATATCTAAAAGAATACACGAAAGTAAGATAAATGTCGTCGTAAATGAAGAATGAAGTATTCCAAATATAATATGAAGCATTATACAGATTCATAAGCACGGAAAATGCCAAAAGTGATAAATATGAAACTTCAAGAAGGATCAATTGATCAAAACACTACGAGTACTTATAGCCATTGGATATACAAATGTTTAAAATCCCAACTCAAAACGTGAAAAGTGCTTCAAACCCATACTACAAAACTCTTCAATCAAAAGCCAAATCCTCCAGAAAATTCCTTAAGATTAACATTATTCATGAAGCATTGCAAGAGTCAAGGGGCCCAAAGTACCATTTTCCGCCAAAATTCGCAATGGAGTTTTATTTGTTGGCCCTCATTTTCGGATAACGTCATGGACCGCTAATCAGGACAACATCATGTTCACACATGATAAAAATTCCTCTTCAACATTTCCTTGTAGCAGTCATTCCTAGATATTTGGAAAAATAAAACATTTTATCATAGAGTCTGGAGGTACCTTTAAACCAACTCCAGCGAGGTTTAGCAAAACTTTATCAATAGCATTGTTTGAATGTGTATATATATATATATATATATATACTAGCAGACCCGGCCCTGCGTTGCTGTGGCTTTCTTTTATTTCATTCAATTATTCGATACTATAATTGGTATTGTTAAGGAAGTGGTTGGTGAAGAATGATGAAAAGTTCAAATTAAGCTTCAACGAATAGAAAATGTTTCATTTTTATTAATTTAATGAAGGACGTAGATCATGCTGATTTTCTTAACTCTGTTTTATAATTATTTTACCAAATTCAATTTTTAATAATCAATACTTTCATTTATCTAAGAACTAAGCGGTGAACACTATTTCTCGTTAATTTGTCTTTCGTCAAAATAAATAAATTCGTTAAATAATTTAACAAGTTGGTTATGCTTTTCTAAAAGATTTTCCAACAATTCTATAATAGTTCTTTGTACTTGCTTATCGAGTTGTCACACGTTCTTCAGAACTGCCCATAAATAAATTTGAAGAAATTTTGGCTCTTCGTTAGGTATTGGCATCAACGACCCGATCTTATGGTACACCTGCCCTTGTATTTTAAATATTCTTTCAAAATTACGTCCATCGGATGAGAAATCGCAGATTTTAGTTGCGCCAAATGACGTCAATGGCGCCAAATGACGAAATATGAAAATCGTCGATTTGACATTTAAATAAAAAAAAAGCAGTATAAAAACTATCCTATCTCTCAAGTCGGAACTAAACACACATTTAAGAAAAAAAAAGTTAAAATCGGATTGTTAGTTTCGGGGTTCATCCCGAACAAACATCGTGACACGGGAATTATATATATTAGATATTTATTTATTCATTGACATTCTGTTTTATTTGAAGGTGGTATTTAACAGGTTGAAATTAATTCATTTTTAATACAATTCAAGACGGCAGGCAAATGAACTACGCAGTACTGAAGAGCCTTAAAATTATTGAATAAAGTATTTCATAAACTTTATTGACAATAGATTTTTTTTGTGCATAATATTTCTGGGACGCTACAGGTGCTTTTAATGAAAAATGTGATGAGAGAATGTGTGCAAGATGCATCATAACAAGTAATATAAAAAAAAAATGTAAAGTCAATTTCTACTTTTTTTCCACTGTATTGCACGAAGTCGTTTATAAATAATTTTCATTCATTTTTTTAAGTTTATGTGGCGCCATCTATTGGTAGATACATGCAACTTAAATCTAAAAACAACTAAAATGAATGAATTAAATTTAATGAATGAATTAATAATAGAAAAAACTGTATTCTAAGTGTCATCCCCTCCGTTTTAAAATGATCGTTCATGACAAAGGTTGTCAAGTGAATGAGTTTGATTTAAAATGAACGTGCAGAGTCTACAAATGAAATGAATTTGATAACAAGTATTACGAAAAAAGAATTTGTAAGTGTAAAAAAATTTTTATTTTTTTTTCATTATAGTGCAGAAAGTCCTTTATAAATAATTTTCATTAATTTTTTTAAGTTAGAAAAAATTCTCTCTCTCACACTTTCCATCTCTCTCACTAATTCATTCTCTCTAGTGTTTCATTTTCCATTTCGTTCCCTCCTTGACTCTGATTAGAACCCAAAATAAAAAAAGAATCTGAAAAAGATGGTTCTTGTCCAGCGATGTACACGCTTCGCCACTGACGGTATTGATTCCTAAATTTATATCCTGCTAAATAACTTATAATGAAATAAAATTAAATTTCATTAATGAATTAATATTTGAAAAAACTGTATTAACATCCAGTGTCATCCACTACAAGTTGAAAAAAAATGTATCTGAACTCGAGTGGATGAATTCAAATGTATTTTATGAACGATTGAAAATGTTAACAAGAGATATATATATATAGGGAGAGTGTGAGCTAATAGAAGGAATTTAAAAATAGGTCATTACATTCATTTTCAGTTCTACGCTTTTAAGTATTGAAATTACATAAAAGTTATGACATCCATAAGATTGCGATAAGATTTTTATTAGAAGAATTCTATGATGCCATTAATTTTCTTTAAGTTTGTAAAGAACCTTTTTCCACACATCAGCATAATGTAGTAATAAATAAAAAGAATATAAAGATTTATCAATACAAATTAAATTTTGAATAAATAAAAAAAAAAAAAAAAAAAAAAAAAAAAAAACTGACTGTGCGATGAACTATTCTGTAGAAAATGGTATATTCTTTATTTTACGACACTGAAACATTGGTCGGCAACCTCTTGAGTCGGAAGAGTCAAAAATTACAATTTACAAAATTTCAAAGTTTTTAAAGGGCCACAAAATGTTTTCTTGCCAACAGTAAATAGTACTCGCATAAATAAAGTTTTTTGATAAAAAAAAACTTTCACAACAAATTAGATAATTACTTACTACTTTATGATTACTTATTATTTAAGTAAAAAATTAAAACAATTAAGCATTTACTTACAAAACTAACTTGTACTTCAATAACAAACAATTGAGTAAACAAATTCAATGGGAGCGATGGCTTTGCGTGGCTTTAGAAAGTTTGGATAAATTTGGCTCATAACTTGTTGTTTTAAGTTTCAAACACGACTTCAAATTTTCATTTGTTAGTTGGCATCTTACTTTACTTTTAATTATATTCATGCAAGAGAAAGCTTGCTTGCACGAATACGTCGATCCGAAGATAGTCAGCACTCCAAATGCCAACTTCTTCACCTCACTGCAGCAATCTGGAAGACTATTCCATGCGTCGAATATAAGTGCCTCAACTCGCGGCATTTCTTTTAAAGCTACGTGCATACATGTTTAAACGATTTTTAAATGTTTTTTTTTTTTTTTTGATAAAATAAATAGTATTTGCGTATGGAACTAAAGCGCCGCAGCTTCACATCCAAAGAGCCGCATGTCGTTCGCGAGCCGCAGGTTGCCGACCCCTGCACTAAAATGAAAAAGACATTTGAAAATAATTCGCATATAAATATCTCAATCTCTTTAGAAAACTTAATCTATCTCTATTAAAAACAAGTAATATAAAAACAAATTTTTTAAAGTCAATTCCTACTTTTTTTTTACTCTATTACAGAAAGTCCTTTAAAAATAATATTCATTCATTTTTCTAAGTTTATCTGGCTCCATCTATGGGTAGATACATGCAACTTAAATCTAAATAAAACTAAAATTAATTAATTAAATTTAATGGATGAAGGAATATTTGAAAAAACTGTATTCACATCCAGTGTCATCCACCACAAGTTCAAAAAAAAAATGCATTTGAACTCGAGTTTATGAACAAAAAGTATTTTATGAACGATTGAAAATGTGAACAAGATATATATCGGGAGAGTGTGAGCTAATAGCAGGAATTGAAAAAAAAAAAAAAAACACAAATATCATATCCGGAAAAGTCCTCCTCAATCGTGTTGTGGTGTGAACACTGACTTATAAAACATTGCGGTTTTCGCAGCAACCCACTTTTCCTAAACAGATGTTAATAAGTATTATAAGAATAAATTAAAAAAAAAAAAAAAAAAAAAAAAAAAAAAAAAAACTCCTGAGATAAACAGTTTTAATTGGAAGGCGATTTTATCTTCCGCACTTCTTAAAGAGTTTTCCCTATTTCTAAATTTAAATTTAAAGAGCTGTTAGAGAGATAAAGGGAAGGGGGTTGTTTGGAAGCGGTGGCGTTATCGCATTCTTCCTTTTCACTTCAATTCCATCCCCACCATGCCTTGCAGGAAGTCGTTTGGCGGAGTGTTGTTCGCTCCGTGACCAAACCTCGCTCTGTTCTAGTACCTCCCTTTTTCTTTTTTCTTTTCTTTTTTTGACTGTTATTTTGAAGGTTTTTCCCTCTTTTTCGTTTCCTTGGCGTGCTATTTCACTGGATCACGGTTGTTTGCGGTAGAAAAAGTTGATAGATTGTGCTCTTTTCTTTGTTTGTTTTTATATATGTATATATATATGTTTCAAATAAGCTGGCTTGTTTTATGACATATTCATCCCATGTAAAAGCAATCATCAGGAACATGTTGTTTAGTTTTCTTTCTCTTTTTTTTTTCGCTCGTTTGCTTTAAAGAGTCCCCGTTACGGTTCTGGTTCGATGAACGATATTTATATAACAGGCAAAATATTACAGAGAGGTAAAGAAGCTGGTGGCTCCATTAACTGAGTGCTCGTTTACATCACTTTCGCAAATATGCGCTAATGAATGGTTATTAGGATAATAAACGTTACAGGATAAAAATTTATTTATTATCATTATTATTATTTTTTTTAATTTTGAGATCAATATTCTGTTTTATAATCACCAATTCAGTTCGTATGAAAAACTCTGCTAATGAGTGGAAATACAGGATAAAATGGAAGTAGGAAAATTGCATTTACATAATTGTATAATAATAAGTGTTTTCTAAACATGTAGTACTAAGTTGATACATTTCCTGAGAAACAAACTGCTTATTTTTTTTATTGTTGTTGCAAACACTTAGACAGTTGTCTTGAATGCCTTAAGGCAAGCGTTGCGTCGACGTTACTCACTTAGCACTACCCAGGAGGTGCGTGTAGCTTAAAGATAGGCTACGCATGTAAGTAGCACTACCCCAAAATTCTCTACGATCCTGTTAGGCATTGACCTACAGTTTTAAACGGATTACGAACCACTACAAGCATCCATGTCACCGCCGGGACTCGTAACCTGTGGTACCGAGCGCCAGAGCGCTAGTCACACTCGTTAGTGGCCATTCAGGCCCACTAACGAATTGTTATTAGGATAATAAATGTTACAGTACAAAAATTTATTATTACTTTTTTAATTTTGAGATCAACATTCAGCAACAATCACCATTCAGTTCTTATGAAAAAAATCTGCTAATGAGTGGATATGCAGGATAAACTGGAAGTAGGAAAATTGTATCTATATAATTGTATAATAATAAGTATTTTTTTTTTTAACATGTAGTACATTAGATCATACATTTCCTTAGAAACAAACTGCTTATCTTTTTTTTTTAGATATTTCTGTTGTTGTTGTTGTTGTTCTAATGCAGCTGGCAAACACTTAAACAATTGTCTGGGAGCGCTGTCAAGCGCTGAACCGACGTTACTCACTTAGCACTACGTGTATCTTGAAGATAAGCTACGGACGCTAACTAACAATACCCCCGCAATCCTCTACGATCCTATTAGACCGGAACCGACGGTTTAAAGTGGATTCCGAGCCATTGCAAGCATGCATGGCACCGCCGGGACTAGAAGACCCACAGCGCTAGCCACTCGGCCATTAAGGCCCGTTAATGAATAGTTATTAGGATGATAAAAGTTACAGGATAAAAATTTATTATTATTATTATTTTTTTTAATTTTGAGATCAACATTCGGCTTTGCAATCACCAATTCAATTCTAAGGAAAAATTCTGCTAACGAGTCTTTATGCAGGATAAACTGGGTAAGTAGGGAAATTGAATTTACATAATTGTAGAATAATAGGTTTTTTTTTTTAACATGTGGATGTACATTACTTTAATACATTTCCTTAAAAACACATTGCTTATCATAAAGAGTCAGTTAATAAATGATTGACTATTATTTTTAAATGATGCAATTCAGTACCTAACTACTTATAAGCAATTTTAAGAAAAATTTATCTCATAAAGATAGTCTAAAAATAGTTGTTTAATGTTTTTAAGGAACTAACAGGAGTGGATTGTTTTCTATCCATTTCTATAAACAGAACACCTGACGTTATTTTGTAAATGGCGAACGAACACTGTATTTCCAGTTTTAATTGGAGACCACACTTTGACAACTAATAAAATAAATTATTTTTATTACATTCAGTCGCCTCAATCACAATGAACTGATAATGATGATGAATGAAGTGGTATATGGGGATGTGAAGCAACAAGGACTATAATCCCCTAATCACTATATACAGGAACAGTTAGTTTTTCCTTAGTTTTTTAATATGTCATTCTCCACAACGCTCTACGATCGTGTTAGACCGGGACCTACGGTTTAAAGTGGATTCCGAACCACTACACACATCCATGGCACCGCCGGGACTCGAACCCGAAACCTACTGACAATGATTTTATGGAACCCGTTATCTGTCAATAACATCACATTATTCTCTTGTATTTCTTTTTTTTTTAATGCTACGTAAACTTAAAATCATTTTTTGTATATAAGTAAGCAGATAGGATGGGTCGTTGGTCAATGAAAGTTATATATATTATAATTTACTCTGGAAAATTTAATTCGAAAAAAAATCCGCCCATCAATTTAGATAAAAATTCGCAAAAATAAATTTTATTAGAACATTTAAACGAACAAAACAAACATTTTCAATAGACCGCAAACACATTTTTTTTTTAAATTACTTAAAGAATATTTAGACTTATATTTAGTACTTAATATTATTTAGACTTATATTTAGTACTTAATATTTAGACTTATTTTTACTTAAAGAATATTTCTCTATATATTTTGCTATATAGGGGAGGGGAGCCTCTGTTGTGATGGAACACCGTAGTAAAAGTCTGACTTGGCTCCGTGTTGCTGAAGAAGGAGGGCAATGCCTTCGGGAAGACTTTTAGGGGTAACTAACCCAAAAAACTTCCAACCAGGTAGTCCGATTCAAGAATCAAGATGCTAAATATCACAAATGCCATCGAGTCTCCTCGTTTACTGAAACAGCGGACTGAGCCTCCGCTTTCGTGCCCACAAGCGGTGCGCGTTGCCACTGATCAATCGCGGCCTTTTGGATATGTGGCTAAAGCTCTGGCCTTTGATACCACAAGCTCCAGGTTCGAATCCTGACGGTGGCATGGATGTTTTATGAGTGATTCAGAAATCCATTTTAAACCGTAGGTCCCGATCTGTTTAGCCTAAAGTGTGCACAAGATGACCGTAGAGCGACAAACCAAACTCTGTCAATCAAGAAACTACCAACATTCCATTTTTCAGAAAAAATTCACTTCATCTCAATTAAAAAGAGACGATTCAAATACTTTACAAGATATTTAATTGTTAAGATAATTTATGCATTCAAATGATTGCTATGCCGTGAAGGATTATATTCGAAAGAAATTTGTATTTTCCTCAAAATAAGTTTCGGATGAGTTGTCTTCAATTTTTGAGCTTTATGTTTTCATTTTCATCCTACTCCTTTCATGATTCTTTTTTGTACGCAAAATTGAGACTTATTTTTTAATTAGTCCGTCATAAGAAGGTTAATCGTTGAAATGACGAACGTCAAGGATTTCATAATTCCGATCAGTTTAACAAGAGACAAGCCCATCTCATTAACATTGACGTCAGTAATTTCAATCATTGGTATCCTTCTGGAACTTTATCGGGTCTTTTACTTTTATGCACGGCAAACTTCTACGTAGGTTGCAGAATTCTAAAAGCAATAACACTTCTCGGAAATCGCAGTCATTTCAAAGGCATGCTCGTTTGAGCGACAATCATGAATAATAACTTGGCGATAATCAAGAATGTTTTCTGTCATGCGTGAACAATCTGTGACGTCATCGAAAAATGCGTTGCAGAAAATTAAATCTCAATGCTTCGCAGAGCAATCTGCTACTTAATTAGACTTGCTCAAATAATAACACTTGCTATACCGTAGGTATTGTATACTGTTGTAAAGCAACAGTATAATTTGGTATATTACTGTGGCTATTGAACTTATAGTATTCTTACCCATGTCTTCATAAATTTCTTGAGTTGCTGAACATTGATATACCCCCATGTGTATTCGCCCGTTGCATGGATATTTGTGAGTGGTTCGGTATCCACGTTAAATTGCATGTTCCGCTCTGTTTAGCCCTCGTGTGCACTACATGAACATAGAGCGACAAAACAAACAAAAACAAACAAACCACCATCGTATGTTCCCTCACACTACAATGAATAGCAACAGTTGCGTCAAAATCAAACCGTCCTCTTCAAAAGCTAAATATACTGACCCTCCTATTTCTACCAATCCGCATATAATGCCAATGCAACACTTTTTACATGTTCAAATAGGCTATTAAAATAAGCAATCCAGCTGCCAGTGGTACAGCTGAGCGTCTCCGTATGCAGGGACTTACAAATATGGATAATGAGTCCTCCAGATCGGGGGCTTGACAGCCCGATCCCTTAAAAACTTGTTGTGAAGTCCAGTGTAGAAAGTAACCGAATGTCCTTTTGGACACGACCTTGAAAAGGTACTTTCAGTTTGGAAAATGAAACAAGTTTTCCTTCAAAGATATAAATCTCGGCAGCTGCTACAATATAGCAACACTATAGATTTGATCACCATTCAGGAAATTATGTGGGCAACCAGCAGTAACATTGAGGAGAAAAACAGTACTGTGTCGTTTACTGCTGACATCCAAGAAGTCACATTGAGGGAACATGAATTTTGAGTTTGAACATTAAGTTTTGTCATTGGTAACTGAATTAGACATCTATGGATTTACATGAACTAACTAATCTAGATTCTAATCAAAAATTTTCACCCACCACTCAATTGGAAAATTAAAATATAATTCACTTTAATAAAATTAAATTCACTTTAATATAATTTAAAAGGGATTCAAGAAATCCGACGATAAAAGCAACGGCTGAACTGCCTTCAAAGTACTACTGCGCCCAAAAAGTAAGACCAATTTTTTTTTCCTAAGACATTTTACTTATTCTTCCAAATTTATTTCATCGCCTTCAAAGTAATCCCTTCCGGACACTATGCACTTACGCCAACTTTTTTTTCCAATCCTCAATGCATGCTGAAAAGTCATTGGCAGGGATGGCCTTCAAAATGCCACGAAAATGTCACGAAGAATCCAGTGCAGTGTGAACTGGCCCATTCAGTGTTTACGGTACCCATCGAGATTTGACGCATTTGAGGCCCAAAATGGAATGGACCGATCCTTTTTCAATTTCAACATCAGCAGCAAGGTCTCTAATTGTAAATCGACGGTTTGCAAGCACCCAATCTTCAATTTTTTTGGACTTCTGAGCTTCGTCGGTTGACGGGGAGGGTCGTCTCCAACGCATTCTCTGCCTTCTTTGAACTGTTTATACCACTTGTAAACATTTCTTTCCGATATAGGAATGCTCACCGAATACCTTCTACAACATTCTATATGTTTCCGCAAACAAAACTGAATGCAAGTTTATTGCTCAATTCATGCAGACATTTCAAAAATCGGTCTCGGATGGTCAAGCGTAGCTCAAACACTGGTGACTTTTGTGACGTCAAATTTCACCCAGATGTCAAGGACAGTGCCAGCAGCCGAAAAAAGAAAGAAGAAATTGAAATTCCATAAGCCCCGGGAATTATAAATTGAAAATGGGCCTTATTGTTTGGACACAGTTGTATTTTAATATAATTTAAAAGGGATTCAAGAAGGTCAACAATAAAAGCAAAACGCTGAACTGCCTTCAAAGTATTGCAACGAGAGAGAAAAATTGCGCGAACAGCCTACCCACTTATATTCCAGTCACGTAAAGTAGTTCAACATGACCGAGCGCAGCAAAAGAGACATCGTTTCTGGAATCGCCCCGTTTGTTTGAAGGCCCAACCGCATGGTAAAGGCTCATCCTATCCATGGGAATGGGTGTTTTATCGAGCTTTCGTGTCTTTATCTTTTCCCTTTCACATAAAGTGAAATTCTTACTCCCCGATCATGTTAAAAAACGACCCTGACCTAATTCAAGGTAAGAAAAATAATCAGTTTTGGGGACAAAACAACGCCTTGATCATTTACTACAAATAAATAACGTGTAGGAGGATAATAAATAAATACATTCGATTATTGGACAGAAAAGTAAAAGAAACAAGTAATATAAAAAAAATTTAAGTCAATTCCTAGTTTTTTTTTTCACTCTATTGCAGAAAGTCCTTTATAAATAATATTCATTCATTTTTTTAATCAATCTGGTGCCATCTACTGGTAGATATATTTTACTTAAATATAAAAAAAACTAAAATTAATGAATTAAACTTAATTACTGAATTAATATTTTTTTTAAAAAATGTATTAACATCACGTGTCATCCACTACAAGTTTAAAAAATGTATTTGAACTAGAGTGGAGGAATAAACAGTATTTTATGAACGACCTAAAATTTGAAAAGAGTTATAGGGAGAGTGTGAGCTAATAGAAGGAATTGAAAAAAAAAAAAAAAAAAAAAAAAGATTGTCAGAGCATTATACACATTCAAACGATTTTTCGCAGAATATATTCATTTTGTTCAACAGTAGGAAACAACAAAAGTCAAAAAATTTCACTTTTACAGGTGAGGGAATTATTTCTACCATTTTGATACATGCGAACACCAGGTTAAGCTTTGAAAAATAAAATTGGCAACATTAAAAATTGCAAAATTGTAAATCACAATGCTGGGAACATTAGACATTGCATCTACTACATTTTCCAAGGATATATTATCATTATTTTCAAGTTGTTAATTCAAGCTAATAATATATTCCGATTTAACTTTTTCCAATTTTAACATGTCACAGTTAAACAGTTTTGTGGCTTTTCCTTTTTCCTTCTCAGCATTAAGCCTTCCTCCGAGCTTGATCGAGATCCACAAATGATTTGAATTCACGCTGTCTCGTGAGTTCAATGGGTCACAGATATGTCGATCCATGTAGAATCCATCTCATCAGAATAAAGTCCACAATTTGAGTAATAGCGTATTCAACTTGAGGAAATCTGCGCACCGTCCAAATAAATAATAGTTTTCTCTGCATCAAAAGAAAAACAAGTAATATAAAAAAAAATTAAGTCAATTCCTACATTTTTTTCACTCTATTGCAGAAAAGTCCTTTATAAATAATTTTTATTCATTTTTTTAAGTTTATCGGGCGCCATCTATGAGTAGATACATGCAACTTAAATCTAAAAAAAAAACTAAAATTAATTAATTAAATTTAATGAATAAATTAATATTTGAAAAGACTGTATTCACATCCAGTGTCATCCACGACAAGTTCAAAAGACGTATTTGAACTTGGGCGGATGAATGAAAAGTATTTTATGAACGATTGAAAATTTGTTCAAGATATATTCCAAGGAGGATATAGGGAGAGTGTGAGCTAATAGAAGGAATTGAAAAATCAGCAAATAGTTATTTTGCGTAACAGGGTTCTTATGTTGTATTTTAAGCGTAACATAGTCTGTATTGCCACTGCCCATTGCATGCATGAAAAAAAAATCCCTTTTAAATCGACCCTTTCAATACTACAAACTGCACATGTATGCACACATTATTTTATTTTTCTCAAAACTAATATTTTTCTCTGTAAAATTCTCTTTCTAAACAAAATTGTACAAAGAATGAGGCTCCACCCACAAATAGACTCCGAGAAGAAAACCCAATAGCCTTTCAGTGGACTATCGTGTTCGAGTAACTTTCATTCCCCGAAGGGTTTTCCTGAAATTCTCTTGTATGAGCACAACAGTCCGAAATATTGATTGAATTTTGAACGCTTTTGTAACCCTTCCCACTCCAGTTCAGTTCAGTTCAGTTCACTGGACAGGTAAATTTACGATTCTTTTCAAATGCCTCTACTTTTCTTTTCCTTTCCTTTCCCTTTTTTTTTTTTTTTTTTTTTCCTTTTCTTTTCTTTATTTTGAAATTCTGCCAAAAACATGAATAATAGGTCTTCTCAGTTTTTTTAAAGGTAAAAATAGTCATTAGAGAGTTTTTGCATACCGCACGTTAGTTACCGTAGGACGTCCGTTAGCTTTTTCTCCCTTAGCGCGCATGCTCATAGGAAACATAATTTCCTAGCTCAGTTTCCTATGAGCATGAGCGCTAGGGAGAAAAAGCTAACGGACGTCCTACGGTAACTAACGTACGGTATGCAGAAACTCTCTATTATCTTCTCTGCATTAAAATATTAGTTCTGCTTCAATCATGGCTAGCAGGAAATGTAAAAATTTGAACCTTTCATTGAATTATTCCTCGTGGAATGCAAAGTAACAATCACCCGCCATTTCGAAAGTGTTTATAAAATTTCTAGAAATGCTAGCTTATTATATTTTAGTTCATCTGATCAATTTGTACTATAAAAACATTATATAAACTTTTTGGCTCTAAAATTTTGGCTTTGGATCTCTAATTTTATAGCTCTAATTTTCTTCTTCTGAGCAAAACGTGAACGCATCCTCTATTCGGCTTTCGAGACTGAAAAATTAAGAGACAGAGCCCAAGATTTAAAAAAAAAGGAACTATTGGTTCATTTTCCTTTGTCTGCTCACTGGAACCAAAACATTTTAGAAGATATTTTAGGGTAGTGAAACTGTTAATCGACTGCGAATCTTGGTTTCAGGGAACGGAATCAAACACTAATCAATACGAAAATTAATAACGAATCAGGAACAGGAATAGTAACAGCTGTTGCCTATTCACGAAGCACTAGATTGCTGAGAAATTATAGATCGTATAAAATCTTCAGACCTTGATGCAATTTTGATAAACACATGATTAGGCAAAGGAACACGTGTTCTTAGTAAGCAAAAAATGAGCAAAGGAATGCTGTGAATGCCTTGTCGTCATCCCGTCCTCAAACTCTTAAATGAGATAGTTGCTGTTAAATCGATGGGGGGTTTGGTTTATTTTGGTTTGTCGCTCTGCGGTCATCTTGTGCACACGAGGGTTAAACAGACAGGGACCTACAGCTTAAAGTGGATTCCGAACCACTCATAAACATCCATGCCACCGCCAGGATTCGAACCTGAAGCATGTGGTACTAAAGGCCAGAGTGCTGGCTAATTGGCCACCAGGCCGCTATGAAGGATTGGGACATTGCCCCACATATGGATGTTCAAGCGATTGAAAAATACGTGGAGATTTTCTGATCGACCCATCAATTCCTAAAAATGTCAGCAACAGTACATCCCATATCCTTGAATTTGCAAAAATATTAGCTTGACGAGTTCTAGGCTCGAGAGGAGTATAAAGAACCTTTAGAGCTCACTATCCTATTTTTCGGAGGTTTGGTTTGTCGCTCCACGGTCATCTTGTGCACACGAGGGCTAAACAGACCGGAACTTACAATTTAAAGTGGATTTCGAATCCCTCACAAACATCCATGCCCCCTCCAGAATTCGAACTTGAAGCCTATGATACCAAAGGCCAGTGCGTTAGCCAATTGGCCATCAGGCCGCTATTTCTTGGAGGAGTTCATAAAACAGAAATAAGCTACAAGTTAAGTGCAGCTGGTTTTATGGAATGGAACGTCAATTGACTCTCTGAAAATATATTTATTTGTTGTTGTTGTTGTTGTCGTATCCCTCATGGAGGGAGGGAGGAGGGGTGCAGCTTCTGTTCTGATGGAGCACCCGTAGGTAGAAGTCTGATTTCATCTCCGTGTCGCTCTTACAGTCATAGGAGACCGGGACCTACGGCTTGAAGTGGATTCCGAACCACTACAAGCATCCATGGCTCCGCCGGTACTCGAACCTGAAATCTGTGGCACCAGAGCGCTAGACACTCGGCCATTCAAGCCCGTATATTTATTTATTTCATTTATTTAAATCAATCAATTTAAAATAAGAAGTTTACGTTATGCCCCGTAAGTATGTTATATCTTGTTTTACCCGAGAAATAATTTGCAGCTCTTCAAAAAGAAATAATAGAAAGGTTTGTTTAAAGTATAACAAATGCATAGCCTTCTAGATTATAATGAAATATTTAATATAGAAAGTTAATTTATATCAAGTTAGTTCAGTTCTAATTTTACCTGAAATTCAAAAGCTTTCAGAAAAAAACTCAGAAAAACTCAGAAAATTTGTCTTAAAAATCTGAAAAAATTATAGTGATTTATTTTTTATAAAATTACAGAGCGCCCCTTTGAAAGCGTACAAAAAAATAATATTTTATTGTTACATAAGAACCACTGTAATATCATATAATATATATAACACATTTTTACATTTTCTAATACCATATAATTTATTTATATATGTATATATAGTACATACATACATATATAAAAAACATGAAATTTAGATCTAATGGAGGTGAAAAATTCATCACTTTATTTGTTAAAGATGGATGTTATTTTTTTGATGGATAATATGTTGTTGTTGTTGTGGTGGTTGTTCTAATGCAGCTGGCAATACAGCGACAGTTAATTGATGGATAATATGAATGAATGAATGAAAAAAGTCCATTGTTTGCTATCCTCCATCAAGGCAATCGTTAATCGTGGTGATGCGCAGTTGAAAGTTTATTTTATTCTATTTTTATTCATTATCTCGAATCCCTTAGAAATTAACTGCTCGTATACTTTATTCGCTGTGACTCAGTAACGATTAAGCTGATTTTATGGACTGTTTTATTTCATATCCTCAAGTTTCGTATTAAAACTCTGTCATGGCTCGTGTATCAATTAATCTAAAAATATTCTTCGCGTAAAAAA
Source organism: Caerostris darwini (assembly GCA_021605075.1). Classification (NCBI taxonomy): domain Eukaryota; kingdom Metazoa; phylum Arthropoda; class Arachnida; order Araneae; family Araneidae; genus Caerostris; species Caerostris darwini. The sequence continues at coordinate 187,123 of BPLQ01002483.1, read as the reverse complement.
AGTATTTAAATTTTATTAACATGTTGATGGGACATTATTAATGATTCGATATTTTTTTCAAGCGGACATTTTCATTTGTCATAAAATAATAATAATTTTTTTTTAATGTGTGGTTATTATTTAGTCTGCTCCTGAAAAACTAATTTGACACCCAAGCACCAAAAATAGTCAACAAAGGGCATTCTTTCTTTTTTTATTCTCGACATTTTTTTTCCTTCTAACGCAGCTGGCAAACACTTAGACAGCTTGGTCTTGGATGCCTTAAGGCAAGCGCTGCACAGACGTTACTCACTTTGCATTACCCAGGGGGTGCGTGCAACTTGAATATAAGCCGCGGACGCGGAGTAACAATGCCCCCGCAACGCTCTACGATCCTATTAGACCGGGACCTACGGTTTAAAGTGGATTCCGAACCACTACAAACATCCATGATACCGCCGGGACTTGAACCCGAAACCTGTGGTACCGAGCGAAAGAGCGCTAGCCACTCGACCATTCAGGCCCTTATTCTCGAAATTCAAATAAGCCTTTTGTGTTCTTACTCGAAGAGAAGAACTAAAATTCCAAAACGTACATGATTCCATCGTTACGTTAGCATTCGATCCAAAAGTTTTACAATTTTAGAGGCACCAATAAATTGAAGAAACATTTGCCTTTCTTTAACACATCTCAATGTAATGTTAAATATCACAAAGCAGTAAAGTGATTATTTTTATATCTTTTACACTCAAGAGCCAAAACATTATGACCACCTGTCAATAACGAGTTGGCCCACCTTTGGCGCGCAACACAGCTTCAACCCGCCTTAGCATGGATGCCACAAGTCCTTGGTAGATGGTTAAATACCACATCCACCTGATCACGTGCTTTCCACGTCCTTCAGGCGAGTTCATTGCAAAATGTAGGGGTGGTCATAATGTTTTGGCTCTTGAGTATGTCTTTCCACATAATTCACTTTTGTGATGCTATTTTTTTAATTGACGGCATATTTGTAACAGATGCAACGTTACTCAGGGTTCATCAGGAGTTTCTATTAAATTATGTAGCGGAAGAATACGTCTTTCTGGAGATTCATTTCGTAGTGATGCGCAGTTGGAAGTTTATTTCATTCTATTTTTAGTCATTATCTCGAATTCCTTAGAAATTAACTGCTCGTATACTTTATTCGCTGTAAATCTGTAACGATTAAAGCTGATTTTATGCATTGTTTTATTTCAGGCCTCTAGTTTCGTATTATAACTCTGTTATGGCTCGTGTATCAGTTAATCTAAATATATTCTTCGCGTAAAAAAGTGATTAAATTTTATGTGACATTATTAATGATTCGATATTTTTTCAAGCGGACATTTTTATTTAAAGAAAATTGTTATTAATTTATGAAAATGCGTGGTAATTATTTAGTCTGCTCCTGAAAAACAAATTTGACGCACAAGCATTTTAAAAAAAGTCAACAACTAGCATTCTTTCTTTTTTTTTATTCTCGAAATTCAAATGAGCATTTTGTATTTTTTTTTTTTCGAAAAGAAGAAATAAAATACCAAACCATATATGATTCCATCGTTATGTTCGCCTTCGATCCAAAAGTTTTAAGGGTACCAAGAAATGAAGCGTTTCAGCTGTCTTTCTTTAATGCATCTCAATGTAATGTTAAATATCACAAAGCAGTAAAGTGATTATTGTTATATCTTCCATGTCTTTCCACATAATTCACTTTTGTGATGTTTTTTTTTATGCCAAGCACTTAACGGTAGATTTGTAAAAGACGCAACGTTACTCCGGGGTCATCAAGATTTTCTATTAAATAATGAAATGGAAGAATATATCCACTATAGAATAGAGTCAGACTTCTATCTACGAAAGTTCCATCACAACAGAAGCTTCCCTCTTCCTTCCATAAGACCAAACGGGTTCTTGGACTCGGTCTAGATGCTACTTCAACCAAGTGGGATAAGAAACACAACTAATAGTGAAATTTCCCCTATTTTTGTGTGATCTTTTTAACTTAGATTAGAAGTTTGAAAAGAACAGGGTGGCCTTAAGTAAGCCTTTTTTTTCTAATGGAGCTGACAAGTACTTAGAGTTATCGTTTATGCCATAAGCAAGGGCTGCACCGACGTTACTCACATAGCACTACCCAGGAGGTGCATGTAGCTTGAAGATAAATTACGGGCGCGGAGTAACACTGCCCATGTAACGCTCTACGACCCTGTTAGACCGGGACCTAAGTTTTAAAGTGGACTCCAAACCAATACAAACATCCATGATACCGCCGGGACTCGAACCCTAAACCCGTGGTACCGAGTGCCAGAAAGCTACCCACTCGGCCATCAGGTCCCCCTTAAGTGAGCCTGAATAATCCTTGTTAGGATTCTCGCTGGTTTATTCCTGGCATACAATCTACCATTTAATCGTCTATTTCTTGGTTTGGTTTGTCGCTCTACGGTTATCTTATGCACACGAGTGCTACACAGACGGGGACTTACAGTTTAACGTGGACTCCAAACGAAGAAAATTCCAAACCATGCCACTGCCAGGATTCCAACCAGAAGGCTATGGTAACAGAGGCCAGAGGCCTAGCCATTCCGGTCTATTTCTTGGAGAGGGTTATTTTCTGAAATTAAAACAACATCCTCCCTAATCTTAGATCTCGAGAAAAATGAAATGCTAAAAAGAATTTTTTCCGTTCGAAGCTGTTATCCAGTGGATGGTTATGAAATGACGGGGGGGGACACTACAAAACAATTTTGCGTCGTATGCAAGATCTAAATCCCCCTGTCTCGCTCGCTAATCTACTGAATGTTTGCCCGGGGCTTAGCGAACAATGACCAGCTTTCTGCAAATGGCCTCGAAACTAAGACGCTGGATCAAGTTGTCACACGCGTTCCAGCTTTTGAAGGGATTATCCGCTATCATTAATAAATTCATCTTCTTCCACGAGATGGTGAAATCCGGCCGAGGCCCTAAAGATAAGCCAACCAAAAAACAAATCTGTAAATTTATTACTTCACAGATTTTTTTTTTCGTGATGCAAAAAAGTGATGCTTAAAAAGTAACGAACCGGTCATTGGAATAAGTTTTAAAAATGATTCGTTCCATCAACACTCATTTTGCTCAATCAAAATTTAGATTTATTAAGTTGAATTATTCTTAAAATAAAATGTTTAATCATTTTCAAGACATGCGTCGAATGATGACATTAATATTTTGTGATTTTATAGCGCTAAGAAAAGCACAGTAAATGATGGAACCTTGTTTGTTTAATAACTGAAATGTAATTAATATATTATGTTGCCCTCAATGCACATTTTGCTCATCCAATGTACCTAAAAATAGAAAAACCTTCCCTAAGGAATGTTAGTCTATTAGTCGTCACAAATTTTTCTTTTGTGACGTAAGTGTTATAAAAATCTATTTTTGATTATGATGTTTCAAAAATTCTCTTTCATTCAATATTGCATTCTAAGAACATTGCCATTTGGGGATATTCTAGGGCCAACTCGATTTCAATATGAAACGGAAATGAATATATTTCAAACATTTTGTTGTATCTGTCTAATTCTAAATTACTGAATCGGCTTTCAAAAGCAGCTGTAAGTTTTATTTCTTTTGCATATGAGATGTTGCATAGTATTTTAAAATCACAGTTATTTTATTTTTATAATTTCGACTGTTAATTTCTGAATATATTGATATACACATAATGATTTTTTTTAATGCATTGGTTTTCACTCCTTTGGCCATTATGAAATAAATATATTTTCATCATAAATATATTTACATCGTATATTTACATAAATATATTGACATCATCTTACACAAATATATTTACATTTTTATATTAGTGATACATCTCACGGGCCGGAAAAATTTTCAAGGCGGACCGCGTGTCGGCCACCCCTGCTCTAAAGGTCATATGAGACCAGGACCTACGGCTTTAAAGTGGGTTCCGGACCACTACAAACATCCATGGCACCGTCGGGATTCGAACCCGAAACCTGCTGCGTCGATCGCCAGCCACTATTGAAACAGAAGAATGTTAACGCGCTCACAATGTGCATGGAGGAAATTGAAGTGTGCTGCATAATGTTAGCACTGCAAGTCACACATGTTTTTGGCAAACGGGTAGTTGATTGTGGTGTCCCCAAAAGTAGGGGGTCTATTGGTGTCAATGGGCTAAAGTTAGTCTGCATGAAATTAGAGAGAATGTGAATCGTCTGATATGTTGAAATTTCCGGTGAGCAGCAGAGGTGTCTCTGAGCAATCAGCGATGTCTTATCAGGTTTTAACAACTCACGGTGACACTTTTTTTAAAATTGATAATCGACTCGTTTTCATTTTGATCGCCTTACGAAAAATACTTTCAATAATTTTCATTGAAACAAGATTAAAAGTTTCATATATAAAATACAGTACTATGATTTCGTGCAGTACTATTTTTATACACACATTTATTAAGTTTTCTGAAGGAACCTTTTTGGAAATAAAACTCGAATCTCTGAAAAATCGATTACAGCCCTTTCTAAATCAGTTTCCTTTTTTTGAGAAGACGTTCATTCTTTTGCATTATGCAACAGGATGGTGAAGAAAAAAAAAGATTTCATTATGAACAATAAACTCAACAAGTTTTTGTAATCTGTTCAATAACACAATTTGCAATTGAATAAAGTCGATACGAGTTTGCTGGGAAAATCCTTTGGAACTAGTTAGAGAGGAAACACAAGTTTAAAACTTGCAATAATAAAAAAAAAGTTTACTTATTATTCGTTAACAAAAATCTGTCAAATAATAGTATTGTGAATAAATTACATTTATAAAGAGTGAGAAATTATTTAATGGGATTCGTAAATACTTTTTTGTATTAGATTTGCTATTCATCCAATTTAAAAGCCTTGAAGTTCTATAGTTCTTGTTTAAAAACCTTATAATATTAAAATGTTGTTGTTCCAGTGCATCTGGCAATACAGAGACAGTTAATCTTTATGCCATAAGCAAGGGCTGCAGCACTGTTACTTATTCAGTACTACCCAGGCGACACGTGTAGCTTGAAGATAGGCTACGGACGTATGTAACACTACCCCCGCAGTGCTCTACGATCCTATTAGGACCGGCACCTACGGTTTCAAGTGGATTCCGAACTACTACAAACATTCATGGCAGCGCCGGGACTCGAACCCGAAACCTGTGGCCCCGAGCGCCAGCCACTCGGCCATCACGTCCCATAGTATTATAATTATAATTTTTGCGTGACATGCGTGGAATTCCGCGATATTACACTGTTTATATTTTCCTAGTTTATTCATAATTTTAATTTTGATATAGTTTATAATTCTGACTTAAGGTATGTTTAAAAATATTAATATTTTAAAAGTTTTTGATTGATTTAATGAATGCTACAGGGGTGATCTTTTCCCTCACACAACAAGTAATTACCCCTGAAAGGTCGAGTGGGTCTGAATGGTCGAGTGGCTAGCGCTCTGGCACTCGGTACCACAGGTCGAGTCCCAGCATTGCCATGGATGTTTGTAGTGGTTCGGAATCCACTTGAAGCCGTGTGTCCCGGTCTCCTATGACTGTAAGAGCGTCACAGAGCAAAAGTCAGACTTCTACGTACGGGTGCTTCATCACAACAGAAGCTGTCCCTTCCCCTCTATCCATGAGTAGATCACTCATTGGATGTCCGTCACGCACTACAGGACATAGAGGATTAGTCAACAACAACAACAACACCTGAAAGTCTTCCGAGACAGTATAGCTCTTTATGAACCCATCGTTTGCTTTGAATCCCATTGAAAGACGCATCTTGAACATCATTTTTTTCAATTCCTACTAGTAGTTCACACTCTCCCTATATGTATATTTATATATCTCGTTCACATTTTCAATCGTTCATGAAATACTTTTTATTCATCCACTCAAGTTCGAACACATTTTTTTAAATTTATAGTGGATGACTCTAGATGTTAATTCAAATTTTCAAATATTAATTCATTCATTAAATTTAATTCATTAATTGAAGAACTGGACTGCTCGAAACTCACTGGAAAGGTTCCTTGCAATAATGAAGCATTACAAGAGATGGTTAGAATGAGAAAATATAGACCACCATCAGCTTCATAAATCAGAATTGAAAAAAATAGAAAGCGAATCAATAACAAACAAAAATAATAGTCCAACACCCTATATAGAAAGGAAAATTGCAAGAAATTCGCTTTCTATTCTGCCACTTAATAGTGCGATTCTGTCATATGTATATACATATTTATATGATTTGTAATTATTTAATAAAAAGTAAAAATTTTCTTTGTTGACCTAAGTATGAATTGACTTAAAATATTTTTATATGTTACTTGTTTTTTTAATTCCTTCTATTAGCTCTCACTTTCCCTATATATATCTTGTTCCAATTTTCAATCGTTCCTAAAATACTTTTAATTCATCCACTCGAGTTCAAATACATTTTTTTTTTAACTTCGTAGTGGATGACACTGGATGTGAATACAGTGTTTTTTTTAAATATTAATTCATTCATTCAATTTATTTAATTCATTTGAGTTTTTTTTAGATTTAAGTTGCATACCAATAGATGGCGTCAGATAACTTAAAAAAATTAATGAAAATTATTTATAAGGGACTTTCTGCAAGAGTGAAAAAAAAAAGTAGGACCTGACTTTCAAAAAAAAATTTTTATATTACTTGTTTAAGGTTAATCTTAAACAATGCCATCCAAATCAAACAACCAGAGTTGCATTCCAAAATGGGTGTGAGAATTGACCTTCTCGATTTTTGAGCTGCATCGTGATTTCACTTCACATCCCAATAGTTCGTTGAAGCGCAACCAAGCGGTAGGAACAAGAACTCGCTGAAGATAGTTGGACACATTACACCGTGTTTTCGAATCAGTTTGCGGCAATTTTGGGGATGTACATTTTATTCTTCTATTGTTTGGTTTTTTTTCCTTTTTTAGAAAAAAATTATACACAAAAGTAACAATTTAATACACAAAAAAAATTTTAACTTATTCTGAAATAATCTTTTTTTTTTTTTCCTTTGAGGAAAGTTATATTTTTAGAACTCAGAATTACATTTGCGTAACTAATGTAGAACTTCAAAGGCGTGTGCTTAAAATAATGACAGGGAAAAATTATTTCTATTTTTAAGTAGCAAAAACTTTACACGGTAGTACTTTGTTTTATGGCGAATACATAAAACTCAAAGTTTTCAAATCAGATTGTAAACTTCAGTTTTTATTAAGTTGTAATTAGTTTTAGTTCAGTTTTTATTAAGTTTTTATTTTGTAAAAAAGGAAAAGCACACTTTGTTTCGATTCAAAATGTCATAAAAAAGTATAGTTGACGGATATAATTGAAATAATGATGTGGTGCATAATAATAATTTATATATAATAAAAATATTAATTATTCAGTTCAATGACTTATTCTTGCCAAGAAAATAAGCTTAATAAATGGTCGCTATTAACATTCTCAGCTACTTTTCTTTTTTTTTTTTTTTTTTTTTTGGGATTAGAACGTACTGCGAATTCTTGTTTGAGAATTCTACTAATGATTTATTGTTTTCCGAACAAGAGGAGTCGGGTTCGAGACCCGACAAAGGATGTCGAACCGAAAGCTTTTCTAGTTTTTTGGCGAGGTTGAGCTCAGTAAATCCATAGGCCTTAAAATCCTGGCATTCGTATGAAGAAGAGAATTGGTTTCGGCCTGAAGCTCTACGGTTGTGCACACGAGGGCTTTACAGACTGAGAACTACAGTTTTAAGTGGATCCCGAACCATTACAATATCCATGGCACCGAAACCATGGCACCAATATCCATGGCACCTGTGGTACCGAGCGACAGAGAGCTAGACACTCGGCCATCAGGCCACATGAAGAAGCAGATCAGGGGAAGTCGTCTCAAAACTGAAGTGTCAAAATGTAGATGCAGTGTAGCAAACCGACATGGCTCATCTTGAGCTGCGCTAAACTGTCACATATTTACATTCTGGTGGCAAATGAAGAAAGTTTAACGTTGTTGATTACTTTACATCCTAAAATTTTAAGAATAACGCATTGTGGCTTCTTTTTTAAGTAATTTTTCAATTGAAAATTACATGTTTTTATATTAACTTCTATTCATTAACATTTTAATTAACTTTTTAGAGAGGTAACGTTTATATTAATGTATTATATTGCAAGATTCGAAGTCCATTTTAGTAAATTCATTATATTTTAAAGAAGTGACATTTTTTTTCTAATGCATGTGGCAAATACTTAGACAGTGATCTTTTATGCCATAAGGGCAGTACATAAGTTTCTCACTTAGCACTACCCAATAGGTGCGTGTAACTTGAAGATAAGCTACGGACGCGGAGTATCAATACCCCCGCAACGCTTTACGGTCCTATTAGACCGGGACCTACGGTTTAAAGTGAATTCCGAACCACTACACACATCCATGGCACCACCGGGACTCGAATCTGAAATCTGTGGTACCGAGGGTCAGAGCGATGGCCACCCGGCCATCAGGCCCTTGTTAATGCAACTGGCAATACAGAGAAAAATTGAAAAGAATATCGAGAAGTGACATTGATGATAGCTTTATCATTTGTACACTGCAAAAACTATTTTTTTTTTTTAAATAAAATTGTAAATTGTTTTTCATATTTAAATATTACGTTGACTCATAAAACAAGAAGCTAATCCTCCCAGTTCTTGTATTTTTTTATACCAGATACGTGACCTAAATGCATTCGTAACTTCAAATTTCCACTTTAAATACCTGTTTAAACTGTATAACATCATCATAGAAATTAAAACATGTTTTAAAGTGTATTGAATATGGTTTATATATACTGAATATGATTCAGGGTGGTCAATTTTGTTTTTTCAATACATCTGATATTAAATAAAAATTACATTTTCAATGGCTGAGTGGCTAGCGCTTTGGTGCTCGGTACCACAGGTTTCGGGTGCGAGTCCCAGTGGTGCCATGGATGTTTGTAGTGGTTCGGAATCCACTTTAGACTGCAGGTACCGGTCTAATAGGATCATAGAGGTTAGTGTTACTCCGCGTCCGTAGCCTATCTTCAAGCTACACGTGTCCCCTGGGTAGTGTTAAATGAGTAACAGCGGGGCAGCCCTTGCTTATGGCATAAAATGTAACTGTCTCTGTATCGCTAGCTGCATTTGAACGACAACAACACATATAGTTTGTTGTAATTTGGTTTAAACTACGAATTGAAAAAAGAGATTAAAATAAATTTTCTATAGAGATTATTTATGACCTCAGTGTTCCAGTATCTCACTGATTCATCAATGCAATACTATTAAATATTTCTTAACAACATACATATTACCGATCCACTCATGAAAGGAAAAAATATTTTTTTTTTCAAAATAAGTAAATAAAACATAATAAAAATTTTTTTATTATTTACTAAAATTGTTTATTTTATGTAATAAAATTGTATAAATAAAAATATTTGTTGTAAATAATATATAAATTTGAATAAACTAATTTGAAAATGAGAGATATTTTGACGTTTGAACTGCCCTTGAAAGATCTGCTTGAAAAATCCTCTCTGTCCCCCAACAATCAGAAAGGTTTTTGTTTATGAACTTGAAACAAACAAACAAAAGCTTCAAGGTTTTTTACATATTTTTAAAAAAAACACCTCTAAATTATGTGCCCCTGATACGAGTTATCCTAATTCCACTCTGAAATCTACTCTCAAGGCTGATAGGCCGGAAAACGGGCCCGCGAATATCTTGACGAATAGCCGAGGAATAAATAAAATGCCTTTAATAGTGGCTTTTCTCCGCTCAGGTGGGTGCGCAGGAAAAGTCCTCGACCGGTCGACCTTGGCAGCTCGCTCTCTCCCTGTGGGTGAGGTTTTCGAATCTCTTTGCCTTCCTGACCCACAAACGAGGCTGAACCCGGGAAATACCGGGGAGGCCTCCTCCCACGAAACCCGGTTTCAGTCTTCTGGGATAGAACTCGATCAAGATTAGGATAGCACAACCTTTTTTTTATATGCTATCGTCTAAATTAAGTTATAAAACATTGACAGAGATGAAAGTTAAAATGGGCACACGAATACTTTTTTGTGTGTGAAAGTTTAATAAAAGAGTCTATTTTACATATACTGTCCTAACTGACAGACTAGATAAAGCATATCTCATTGACTTGCACGCATGCAGACAGTTTTTTTTTTCCTAATGCAGCTGCCAAACACTTAGATAGTTGTCTTGGATCCCTCAAGGCAAGCGCCGCATCGACGTTACTCACTCAGCACTACCCAGGAGGTGCGTGGATCTTGAAGACAAACTACGGACGCGGAGTAACACTACTCCCGCAACGCTCTACCATCCTACTAGACCGGGACTTCCGGCTTAAAGTGGACTTCGAACCACTACAAACATCCATGGCAGACATCCACAAAACATCCATCGCCTGGACTCGAACCCAAAACCTGTGGTATCGAACGCCAGAACGCTAGCCGCTCGGCCATTCAGGCCCTTGTTTGTGAAAGTTTAACAAAAGAGTGTATTTCACGTATGTTTTACTTTGTCTTTCGGTTAGAACTGTATATCTCCTTGATTTGCATGCAAGCAGACATATATCCATTTTATGCATGCGTTGAACTAAAACAACGATATTGTTCTCCAAAGTAAAGTAGATCTGTATTAAATATTTGTTCCATGCATACCTACCAATAATTCAAAAACTTTCAATGGATTCTGAAAATTATGACAGATAGGTTTGGTTTGTCGCTCTACGGTCATCTTGTGCCCACTTTATGCTAAACAGACCGGGACCTGCGGCTTAGAGTGGGTTCCTAACCACTCACAAACATCCATTCGAACCTGAAGCCTGAAATACCAAAGGCCACAGCACCAGACACTTGGCCACCAGACAGTAATTATGATAACCATTAAGACTGGCAACAGTGGGCCAAACAATGGCGGATAAAAGAAGGCATCTCGACTTTTAATGTATCTAGAAACAAACTGAAAACTATTTTAGCGAGATAAAGATCTGATCTTTAAAACTGAACAAAAAATTTGGATCTTTTTCCCGAAAATAACGATTTGAGCACGGTCGCTTTTTTTCAGATAACCGCAAGTTGCATTGCTGAAACATTGCCGGCGGTCGTAAGTGGAGCTGAAACACGATGCTAAGTATTAGACATTTCTGTCAATTTGGAAACACTGCCATTTCGGGGATTACCAGCATTTAATCCCAAAAACTTGCTTGCATCATTTTATGCATGCTAACGAAACTGGGACATCGAGATAATTTTCAATAGAAGGTGTTTTTTTCTTATTTCACATCAACGAAGATAAACCTCGGTAAAATAAAAAGCTGGGTATAATTTAAGCTTTTAGAGTTTAATAAAATTTCACTTGCCTACGTTGGTATAAAATATTAGGAAAAAAAATAAGAAAAATAATAGAATAATTTTGAATCAATATGTATTGAAGATGCCGTAAACTAAAAAATTTAAGGAAAAATGAAATGTTCATTTTTTTTTTATTTTAAGAGATGATTAAAAGGAGTCACTGTAATCCTTAAAAAAGGTAACTAAAATTTTCATAATTAATTATGGATAATGATAAAAGCCATTGATGTACTAATGTGTGTACGAAGGTGTACGAATATTGAACTTGATATCATTTTAAAAACCATCTAAAACACAGGTGGCCAATCCGAATGATCTTGCGGGCCACTTTGTATATGCATCCTAACTCTGTGGGCCACATATAACATTATATATGCCCTATTAGATTTAGACCTACTAGAGACTTTTTTTGGAGTGAAAAATTCAAACTTAATGAGTTATTATTGTTGTGTCTACTATTATTCTTACATGTAAACATAGATAATATAATAATAATAAAGATACTAAACGCACATCGTAAAGGAATATAGAACACTCAAAACGAAATATAAAAAATATATACATATAAATGAAATAAAAAAATGAAATCATTAAAAAATATTTATTTCACGAGTGCGATATGTGTTTCTCCACTCATCATGAATTCGCAGAATATAATTCAATTATTCTTGCGAACTCATAACTGTAAACTCATCCATAAAACAGGCTATATCTGTCCTATATTCGCAGTACAATATAGCCTGCATATGAGTGGATATGACATATAACCAGGGCATGTATTTTCTACATTCTAAAGCATTTCGATAAACTCAGTGGAATATTGGGAGGGGGGATGATCCTAAGGTCCCTTTCTTGCCACAAACGCTTCACTACATTTCACTCACTCTGATTTCGTTGGTTTAAACCAGGGGTGGCCAACCCGAACGATCTTGCGGGCCACTTTGGAAATGCATCCTAACTCCGAGGGCCGCATATATCCCCATATTCGATTTAATTTGTCCCCCAAATTTTAATTTTTAGATTTAATTAATATTTAATTATCTATCCCCATAATTGGATATTAGATTAAACACACTATAGACATTTTTATATTCATATTACAACCTGTTACGTTAGATGTTCCAACATGCGCGAGCATCTTGAGTTCCCAGAATATAATTTAATTATTCTGCGAACTCATACCTGTAAACTCATACATAAAACCGGCAATATCAGTCCTATATTCACAAGAATATTATTTTAAAATTAAAATTAATTTTTTCACATAATTTCAACAGTTAATTTTTAAATATTTAATAAATATATAAATAAATTTAAAAATAAATAAATATATGGTTTGTCATCCTTTCGATAGTTCATTTTTGACAGTTCGACAGTTCATTTTTGAATAGACGAATGCGCACATAATGTATTTTTTTAACGCATTGTTTTTCACTACATTGGCCATTATAAACTAAATATATTTTGTAAGAGTGTGATAAATTGCACGGGCCAGAAAAATGTTCAAGGCGAGCAGCGGGTTCTCCAGCCCTGATCTGAAAGATACTCCACTATGTATTTTAATGAATAGCTTCCTAATCAACTTAGTTTTAAAGGCCCATAATGTGTTAATTTATAAAACTTTTATTTAAAATATTGCAGTTGCTTTCTCTTTCTTTTGTTGAAACTCATTTAGTTTTCACGTTTTTATAAGTGGAAGCATCCGATTCCTTCGTTTAGCAGCACTTGTAATCGATTCTCGTTGTTAAGTGTTCCAATGAATCTTGTTGATATTCGAGTTATAATAAAGGCTTGGTTTGTCGCTCTACGATCATCTTGCGCACACGAGGGATATACAGACCGGTACCTGCAGTTTAAAGTGGATTCCGAATCACTCACAAACATCCATGCCACCGCCACGATTCAAACCTAAAGCCTGGGATACCAAAGGCCAGAGCGCTAGCCACTTGGCCATCAGATCGCATAAAGGACGTCGGGGAATGAGATTGCTTTTCAAAAAACTTTCTTATTTTAACTAAACATACATCGATCGTTTTCTTTATATATTTTTTAAAATAAAGGAGCGCAAATTTTTCAATAAAATGGTAAAACGCTTTCATAACTATTATTTTCATAAAAACAAAACAGATCTGTACGAAAACTCCTCGAGAAGTGACCGAGTTTCTTCCACTTCAAAATGTCTTATTCTTTATCCCTGAACTAGGCAGCCTGGTGTCTAAGTGGCTAGCACTCTAGCCTTTGGTATCACAGGCTTCAGGCTCGAATCCATGGCTGTGTCATGGATGTTTGTGAGTGGTTTGGAATCCAATTCCATCCTTTTTTAGTTTGGAATAAATTGTAGATCCCGGTCTGTTTAGCACAAAATGGGCACAAGATGACTGTAGAGCGATAAACCAAACCTCAAACTTAGGCCTGAACTAGTGACCCCACACAACATCGGTGGACAGGCGAAGGAACCCGCAGTGCAACGGGGCCTGAATGGCCGAGTGGCTAGCGCTCTGGCTCTCGGTACCACAGGTTTCGGGTTCGGGTCCCGGCGGTGCCATGGATGTTTGTAGTGGTTCAGAATCCACTTTAAACTGTAGGTCCCGGTCTGTTTAGCCCTCGTGCGCAGAAGATGGCCGTAGAGAGACAAACCAAACCAAACCCGCAGTGCAACAGCAAAAACTTAAAAAATCTCGCCGGAAAATATTCATTTTAAAACAAATGAAATTGTCTGCCAAAAGCAAAGATGGAAGTTCATATATTTTAAATAGTTCCATAACAAGAAATAAGAAATAAATTGAGTGGAATGCAGTGATTGCGCATGTAAATAAAATTCATACGCAAATGCTGACGCAAATCCCACTCATTAGAGTGCACGGCCACTCCTACAGACACGCACTCACAAAAAAAAGTACAAGAAATTATTTTATGGAGATACAGAAGGATCCATCATTATAACCTCAAAAAAAATTGCAAAATACAAGGGCGGAGCACAACGTCTTACGCTGATTATAAAAATTTATTACAAGGTAACCGTTGAATGTAGCAATGTCATTTTGGTATCGTTGAATAATTTATTTTAACCCTTTTTTTGTGGGGGAAATAGATCTGAATAGAAATTGCGTCGAAAATGATAAAAAACAGTTTAAAGTGGATTCCGAACCACTTACAAACTCTCCATGCCACCGCCAGGATTCTAACCTGAAGCCTATGGTACCAACGGCCAACAGCCAGACCAATTTTTCGAGTATCTTCATTTCAAATTGGAACTCAGTGTGACGAGGGGTTCTTTTTTCACAGCATTTTGAAAGTGGGATTTTAATTATAATCATCCTGTATATTACAAAATATGACGGTGCGTTTACACAAGGTCATACACAATTGGATGGGTTTGATTCGGTTTGGTGTGTCGCTCTAAGGTCATCTTGTGCACACTTTAAGCTAAAAAGGCCAGGTTTAGTTAAGCATGATCTGGTTGTTTTACTAGACCAAACATTGTGGTTGTTTTACTAGTTTAACGTGGACTCCAAACCCCCAACAAACATCTATGCCACCGCCAGAATTCGAACCTGAAGCCTTCGGTAGCAGAGCGCCAGCCAATCGGTGGAACTTTTTTTTTTTTGAGGCCATACCGTTTTCCCTTTCTTCAGTCCAAATCTGAACTCATTGTGAAGAGTGATTCTTTTTTTACAGCATTTTGAAAGTGGGACTTTAATTACAATCACCCTGTATTAAAAAAATGCGTTTCGGTCATCTTTCAACTTGGTAACATTCTCCAGGAATCAGAAATATCAAGCATCCATTTAAAAGAATAATATATAAAAAAAAAAAATTTAAAGTCAATTTCTACTTTTTTTTTTCAATATATTGCTTTACAAATAAAGTTGGAATTTTCTTTTGACATCTTGCGCCATCTATTGTTAGATATGTGCAACTTAAATCCAAAAAAATATAATTAATTAATTAAATTTAATGAATGAATTAATATTTGAAAAAAACTGTATTGACATCCAGTGTCATCCACTACAAGTATTAAAAAAATGTATTTGAACTTGAGTGGATGAATAAAAAATATTTTATGAACGATTGAAAATTTAGACAAGATATACATAGGGAGAGTGTGAACTAATAGAAGGAATTTAAAAAACCTGTCAAATTCGAGCATGTCTGTCCGCCGAATGCGAAAACAAAAGGGAAATGTTTCAGTCTAAACGACTTCCGTCAACACTCGCCAAGTGAGTGAACTGGCCAGACGGACAATGGGCGCTAACGACCCATTGATTCTTGGAATGGGGGCGACCAGAAGTAAAAAAGTGGCAGCAGCCTTGGCGATCTCCTCGCACTTTGTACAGGAAGGACAACGCTTTGCAAAACCGGATGGAATGGTGTTATTTCTCCCATTTGCAAAACCTTTATTCGTAGGTATTTAGATTTTCTCTAAATTGAGATTTTATTACTAAACGTTTTGATACGGATTGTTTGACATTCGCCACTGTAGATCTAGTTAAAACTTTAAACTTTTTTTAAATTTTAGGTTAGCACAAGACAAGAATAGATAG
Source organism: Caerostris darwini (assembly GCA_021605075.1). Taxonomy (NCBI): domain Eukaryota; kingdom Metazoa; phylum Arthropoda; class Arachnida; order Araneae; family Araneidae; genus Caerostris; species Caerostris darwini. The sequence goes on along the minus strand of BPLQ01002483.1, from coordinate 171,182 downwards.
ATAGATGATTATAGCCCTTTTGGTCACACATTTCTTTATGATGGTTTTTAAGTCGTTAATAATAAGAAATAATGGGGCCTGGTGGCCGAGTGGCCTGCGCTTTGGAGTTCAGAACCATAGGCTTCGAGTTCGAGTCCCAGCGATGCCATGGATGTTTGGAATGGTTTGGAAATCCACTTTAAACCGTAGATCCCGGTCTAATAGGTTCGTAGAGCGTGGCGGGGGTAGAGTGACTCGCATCCGTAGCCTATCTTCAAGATGCATGTGCCCCCTGCGTAGTTTTATAGCCCTTGCTTATGGCATAAAGAATAACTGTCTATGTATTGCCTGCTGCATTAGAACAACATAAGAAATTAAATACTTAAAATCCCCATTCCCTTTGTAATCATTAAAAAATTTTTAACATTTAAAAAAATGAGTGGTAGCGTGCCTTTTTTTTTTCTTGTATTGCTAATATATTTAAGAGATAAAATGATTAATTGTTGAATAAGAGGATGATATTGTATTTTAATGCCTGTAACAGGCTATGGGGTCTGATGGCGGACATGACTTGAATGTGAGATTTATGCTCGCGTTAGCTGCTTTATCTGAATTTATCGAATCACTCTTGAGAAGAAATCAGAAAAAAGAAATAAGGAAAGATAATACAAATAAAAACAGTTCTTCAATTAATCAGAGGACTGATTCCAAAAGTATTAAAGAACCACCGAAATATTCCGGTCTGATGGCCGATTTGACTTGAGTGTGAGATTTATGCTCGCGTTAGCTGCTTTATCTAAATTTATCCAATCACTCTTGAGAAGAAATCAGAAAAAAGAAATAAGGAAAGATAATACAAATAAAAACAGATCTTCAATTAATCAGAGGACTGATTCCAAAAGTATTAAAGAAGCACCGAAATATTCCGGTCTGATGGCCGATTTGACTTGAGTGTGAGATTTATGCTCGCGTTAGCTGCTTTATCTAAATTTATCCAATCACTCTTGAGAAGAAATCAGAAAAAAGAAATAAGAAAAGACAATATAAATAAAAACAGATCTTCAATTAATCAGAGAACTGATTCCAAAAGTATTAAAGAAGCACCGGTAGAAGTCGTGCAGAACTGCGGTCACTAAACGATACAATAAGGTTAATACATACCAAAAAAAATGCGTGCTATTTCGTAAAAAATTAATTAGAGATATAGTTTTATAATAACGTTCGACGCTCATATCAAATAACCAAGAACAGGATAGGACTTTGTATCCCTGATGGTCGAGTGACTAGCGCTCTGGCACTTGGTGCCACAATGTGCCTTCTGGCACTTGCGCCTTTCGGGTTCAAATCCCATGGATGTTTGTAAGGGCAGAATCCAATTTAAACCGTAGGTCCCCGTCTAATATAACTGTAAAGCATTGGATCTAAGGCTGATAACTCTACCCCGTAAAAATCAAGCATCTCCTGTCTTGAAATCTGCCAGTAGGTAGACGGCCTTGGCCCACCATGGGGCAGTTGCGACAATGAAGAAGAAATACTAGAGTGAAGTATGCAAGCGATGTTATTTACATACCCAGTAGGATTTCCAAAATGCAATTTTGTAGATTTCACAATAAACAGTTATTGATATTAATTAATACATTTAAAATTAAATATTGATAACATCAAATCAAAGATATTCGCAATCTTTAGAATTTGTTGCAAAAAAATTACTTATAAATTGACTGTGAACTATCTATCTATAAAATAGTTTTGAATCTGTTTTTAGAATTTATTTTAATTAAAGTACAAAATATAGACACACACATTTTGTAACACCAAAAAATGAAATTAAAAAAAAAAGAAATTGTGTTTTCTTTGGTGCCTAAAAAAATCAACTGCATAAAGTGTATCAAAATTTGGAATGCAACTCAACAGTTACTGATAATTTTCATCTCGTCCTGCATTTACAAAATTAACTCATTACTCAATGAAGGTAATCTGTTTAAAAGACTTATACTGGTGTCGTAAACGCTCTTGTTGACACAGCCATGCTTCAAAGACTAGAGCAAGGGTCGCCAACCTACGACCCGCCTTGAACATTTTTCCGGCCAGTGAGATGTATCGCACTTTTATAAAATATATTTATTTTATAATAGCCGAAGTTGTGAAAACCAATGTATTAAAAAAATACACTATGTGTGCATTCATATATTCAAAAATGAACTGTCGAAACGATGAGAAAATAATGAACTTGCAAAAGACAGACACACAAGAATTTTATTTTTAAAATAATATTCTTGCGAATATAGGACAGATATTGCCTGTTTCATTAGTGCGTTTACACTTAAGGTTTCGCAGAATAATTAAGTAATATTCTGCGAACTCATGATGAGCGCGCACCGATTTGCAAAAGCAAAGTGAATGAGTAGAGAAACAAATTTCGCACTAGTCAAATAAATATTTTTTTAACGATTTCATTTTTTTTGTTTCATTTATATTTGTATATTTTTTATATTTCATTTTGAGTGCTCTATATTCCATTACAGTGTACGTTTAGTATCATTATTATTATATCAGCTATGTTTACGCGTAAGATTAATAGTAAACACAATAATATTAATAACAATAATATTAATATTAACATACTTTCAGTTTTTCAATCCAAAAAATGTCTTTAGTGAGTCTAAATCTAATGGGGGGATATATAATTTTATATGCGGCCCGCGTAGTTATGAGTCATTTCCAAAGTGGCCCGCAAGATCATTTGGGTTGGCCACCTCTGGACTAGAGCAAGAATTCGAATAGAAGCTTCACATATTCTATATCTGAGCACACATATAGAATTATTGTAGATAAAGGGCCGAAAATACTCTCAAATTTTCTCTTTCGATTTTTAAAAATTATATTTTAATTACTTAATACAATTTAATACATATATTTTTTACAAGTTATATTTTAATGTTATTAAATTTGTGAATATTTTTTCTGAAAAAATCTATCAACACTTTTGGATTCTTATCTATCCTTACTTTTTAACCTTCTATAATTCTTGGCACGAGCCAAAAATGAGTTCCGAGTCTCAGCAAAAACAATGCGTTTGACAATGGCATAGGAAAATTTCGGTCAAGAGGCTACCAGAATTTATGATTATATTCTTTCACTTCCGTTTTAAAACACTATTAAAGCCGAAATCTTTTGTTTCGTTTAGAAGTGGAATCTGGGAGATTGACAAAGAAGACATCTAGGATGAATTCCTCGAATTTTTTTTTTTAAAAAAGTTTAATGAGTTCCGTTGGCAACATCCACTGCTCGCTTGAATGCAGTTCGTGCGTTCAGAGTGGTTGCTGAAGTTCGATTAATTTAAGATTAAAAGGAATCAAAAACTGAGTTTTGACATTCATCTTACACCTTGACCTAGGTTGAAATGCGAGTGCTGGCCGTATAAGTTTTTCAATTTGAATGACAGAGGTTTTTCTTAATAGGGTTCATATTTCAACAGTTGGAAAGTAGGACTTGACAAAGCGTTCATGAATCCGTTCATGCGATTAGTCGGATTTCTTTCAGTTAATGGATTCACGTTTCTAAATCGAGATTTAAAAAGTGTAAACATATCATTTAGTAGAGGTGTCAAATCCAGAAATCCGTCGAATTTCGAGGCCATACAAAGACTTGAAATTAAAATTCTACATATGATTACACATTCGCCCTAGTTTTTCCCAAAATGAGGATATCAGACGTGCTCTTTCCCTCCCAAGTTTTAAGCAATTTGTTTATAAAATTGCACACAATTTTTATAACTCCATTCCCAATATTAATAATTCTGTTTTGAATTATCTATGCAACTATGATGATGACATTTCTGATTTTAAAAATCGCAAAAGACCTCCCGCTGTTCTGAATAGTATTCGTTAACGTTTCGATATCCACCTTTCCGAATGACCCTGCAGTTTCTCCGCTGAGTCACAATTTCCCCTCTTCAATATATTTTGTTTCTACTATTTTTTATTACCTTCTTAAAAATTATAATAATATAAAAAAATAATACATATGCATAAAATTTTTGTTAATTATTTATATTTTTTTTAATTAATAAGTTAATTTTTTTAATAAATTAATATATACATATATTACTCCTTTTCTATCTAATCACTGGGTTCAAAGCTTAAGAAACTCATTCGCAAAGCAAGAGATGGAGGTTGCTAGGCAACCAAGGTTCTCCGTCAATCTGGCAAATCGTCGTCAATCCAGAATTTTTTTTTAACTCTCAATCTGTCTTTCACCTAAATACTCACATAATTTTGTAGTTTTACCGAACTTGCATTGCCTTAAATCTTCAGTGGAATCACCAACTGAAATGGCTAATTATTCTTACAAATTGCAGACCAAATGACACTTTTAAGAATCCTTTTTTTTTAAATTTATTTTACAGTTTTTGTCTCTTTTCATATTAGCATGTTTCATTTTTATTGATAAATGACTTGTTTTTATCAGATGTGGATTTCTTCAAAACCAATTTCATATATTTTATGATCTGTAAAAAAATATTTTTAACATCTCCAAAATTACAAATTTCTATTATAAAATCATAAATTTTCAAAAGTAGTGAAACTTTTAAAGCTATTTCAGATTCTTTTTAACTTTAATTACTTTAACCTTAATTTTAACTAACTAATAACTAATTTAATTTACTTTAGTTTAATTTACTTAATTAAATAATTTATTTACCACGAAATGGATGTTCATAGGATGCTTATTTTTTTATCATCGTGGGTAAGGACAGCATTAATATTAGTTTTAATTTATAGGAAATTTTTTAAATTTTATTAAAAGCATTAATGGAACTTAGAAATTATTCCTTAATTCTATATTATTCATTTTCTAAGCATTCATTAATGAAGCTTAAAAAATTTATTAGAATTTATTTTTAATAAAGTTTGTATAATTCGTTTGTTGTTGAATAGTGTTCACTTAGATATTCATTTTTAGATTAGATGTTCACTTTTTGTATTTTTACACTATTTCTTTGAATTTAAGATGTTCATTCTTATCCCAATCTAAGTACATTAACTCGTTACCGAAAATATTATAAACTATTAACGGCTTAAAAAAATATCAACAGGAAATATTATTAATGATAATCCCCTTCCAATACTTGCACTTAAATTCTATATCATTTAATGATAACGCTTAGCATTTTCTTTTTCAATTCCTACTATTAGCTCACACTCTCCCTATATATATCTTGTTCAAATTTTCAATCGTTCATAAAATACTTTTTATTTCATCCACTCGAGTTCAAATACATTTTTTGAAGCTTGTAGTTTTTTCAAATATTAATTCATTCATTAAATTTAATTCAATTTAGTTTTATATGGGAGAAAAAAAAATTCTCTTATATAAGATATTTAGGAATAAATACAGTCAGTGGCGAAGCGTGTTGATCGCTGGAAAAAAAATTTTCTTTTTTCATTCTGAGTTCTAGTCTGAGTCGAGGAGGGAAATGGAAAATGAAACATGTGAATAAATGAGTGAGAGAGATGGAAAGTGTGTGTGTGTGTGTGTGTGTGTGTGTGTGTGTGTGTGTGTGTGTGTGTGTGTGTGTGTGTGTGTGTGTGTGTGTGTGTGAAAGAGAGGAAATTTTTTTCTAACTTACAAAAAAAAATGAATGAAAATTATTTACAAAGGACTTTCTGCAATAGAGTGAAAAAAAAGTAGGAATTAACTTTAAAATTTTTTTTTTTTTATAGTACTTGTTTTTCCAAGTAGCACCGTTAAAGTGCACGTATTCTTATGATTGATTGTCAAAAAGACTTGATCGCGTATCGAAGTTTCAAATAATACAGAAAGACAACTTTCTTGTGAGTTTTAAGACAATTCAGCATTTATTTTACTTATGAATGGAATATTAGCACTTAAAGTCTCTTAACAAAAATAATTGAATAGGTATTATGTGTTTTAAGTACATTTTGAATGTGAAAAAAAATATGAAATGTAGTTTTCTACGTTAAATAGTGCTCTACAAAAGCTCATTGCAGTATTTGTGGCAGACATTCATAAACAAAGATTCGAAAAAATGCAATTCAATTAGCGCGAAAACCTGCTTTGCCAGCCAAATTCAAAGAAATGTTATTCTGAATGCATTTTTCTTCACTACCCTTGATCGAGGTGGGTGGAACACTAGAAATGAGAGTTTTGTTTTTGGATAAATATTCTTTTATGAAACACAACGGCCTTCAAAACACGCCGATTTATGTTAATTGAAAAAAAAGAAGTAGCATTCAGATTACAATCGTAGTATAGCGAGTTTCAAAGCAACTTGAAATAAATTCCTACATTTCTAAAATAAAATTGGAGATTAAAAATAAGAAAATAAAAACTCAAATGAATTGTATTCAGTGACGTTGGATATTTTAAATAAATTTGATTATTTTTAAGTATAGTAATTGAATTTCTTTTTTCAATTGCTAGATTTTTAAATATAGTAATTGAACTTCTTTTTTCAATTCCTACTATTAGTTCAAACTCTCCCCACATATATCTTGTTCACATTTTCAATCGTTCATAAAATACTTTTTATTCATCCATTCGAGTTCAAATACATTTTTTTAAACTTGTAGTGGATGACACTGGATGTTAAGTTTTTCAGTTTCCCAATTTTTTCAAATATTAATTCGTTCATTAAATTTAATAAATTCCTTTTAGTTTTATATGTCAAAAAAAATTTCTCTTGTATAAGATATTTAGGAATAAATACAGTCAGTGGCGAAGCGTGTTGATCGCTGGAAAAAAAATTTTCTTTTTTCATTCTGAGTTCTAGTCTGAGTCGAGGAGGGAAATGGAAAATGAAACATGTGAATAAATGAGTGAGAGAGATGGAAAGTGTGTGTGTGTGTGTGTGTGTGTGTGTGTGTGTGTGTGTGTGTGTGTGTGTGTGTGTGTGTGTGTGTGTGTGTGTGTGTGAAAGAGAGGAAATTTTTTCTAACTTACAAAAAAATGAATGAAAATTATTTACAAAGGACTTTCTGCAATAGAGTGAAAAAAAAGTAGGAATTAACTTTAAAATTTTTTTTTTTTTATAGTACTTGTTTTTCCAAGTAGCACCGTTAAAGTGCACGTATTCTTATGATTGATTGTCAAAAAGACTTGATCGCGTATCGAAGTTTCAAATAATACAGAAAGACAACTTTCTTGTGAGTTTTAAGACAATTCAGCATTTATTTTACTTATGAATGGAATATTAGCACTTAAAGTCTCTTAACAAAAATAATTGAATAGGTATTATGTGTTTTAAGTACATTTTGAATGTGAAAAAAAATATGAAATGTAGTTTTCTACGTTAAATAGTGCTCTACAAAAGCTCATTGCAGTATTTGTGGCAGACATTCATAAACAAAGATTCGAAAAAATGCAATTCAATTAGCGCGAAAACCTGCTTTGCCAGCCAAATTCAAAGAAATGTTATTCTGAATGCATTTTTCTTCACTACCCTTGATCGAGGTGGGTGGAACACTAGAAATGAGAGTTTTGTTTTTGGATAAATATTCTTTTATGAAACACAACGGCCTTCAAAACACGCCGATTTATGTTAATTGAAAAAAAAGAAGTAGCATTCAGATTACAATCGTAGTATAGCGAGTTTCAAAGCAACTTGAAATAAATTCCTACATTTCTAAAATAAAATTGGAGATTAAAAATAAGAAAATAAAAACTCAAATGAATTGTATTCAGTGACGTTGGATATTTTAAATAAATTTGATTATTTTTAAGTATAGTAATTGAATTTCTTTTTTCAATTGCTAGATTTTTAAATATAGTAATTGAACTTCTTTTTTCAATTCCTACTATTAGTTCAAACTCTCCCCACATATATCTTGTTCACATTTTCAATCGTTCATAAAATACTTTTTATTCATCCATTCGAGTTCAAATACATTTTTTTAAACTTGTAGTGGATGACACTGGATGTTAAGTTTTTCAGTTTCCCAATTTTTTCAAATATTAATTCGTTCATTAAATTTAATAAATTCCTTTTAGTTTTATATGTCAAAAAAAATTTCTCTTGTATAAGATATTTAGCAGGATGAAAATTTAGGAACAAATACCGTCAGTGGCGAAGCGGGTAGATCGCTGGAAAAAAATTTCTTTTCCAGATTCTTTTTTCATTCTAAGTTCTAGTCTGAGACGTGGAGGGAACACAATGGAAAATGAAACACGTGAATAAATGAGTGAGAGAGATGGAAAGTGTGTGTGTGAGAGAGAGATTACAAAATGAATGAAAATTATTTATAAAGGACTTTCTGCAATAGAGTGAAAAAAAAGTAGGAATCGACTTTTAATTTTTTTTATTTTTTTATATATATTACTTGTTTGTGATAAGGACATTATTTTATGAAAGAAATTATTGGGAAGTATTTTGCTAGTCTCTCCAGAATCAAATTGTGCTACTCGTTGTTATAGTAAAACTGAAATTTTAAATGGAACAAATTTAATTCTTGCTTAATTCACACTGGAAAAAAAATTGTCTAACAAATGGTGATGAAATTCCAGTTTTTACGTCGTTTTAAATAGATTCGCTGATTAAGAATTTCATGTAGGTTTAAATACTAAATTATCTCCTTTTCATAATTCTGAAATTGCTTATTAACGGAACAATCGGGATGGCATGCTTTCATTTTCATTCCTGAATTTGGAATTGCCGTAGAATTGTTTGCAAAATAATTTAAATGAAGTCGAATTTCAAGACATGGTAATTTCAACGAGAAGTGAGAACGTTATAGAGTGACATTACTTTCTTGTCAATAAAAAAAGTCATTGATAAATTAATAAGAATCACTTTGTTTTAAAACTTAAAAATTTAACTTGAATTTTATAAAATAAAACAAAGTTTAATGTTTTCAGGGCAGTCGCAGTCCAGACATGCACTAAAAAAGAAGATCTAATATTATTTTGAGTAGCAATTTTGTGATTTCAATTAAAGAACGCACTTTTACAATTGAAAAACATAGCACCGCAACTAATACACCCGAAATTCTGGTCAAACCGTAGAGCAGTAATAAAACAGAGCTAGCATCGGGTTGGCACTTTGAGGCAAACGTGATCTTTACATGATTCCTAAAAACCAAGTGATTTTTACAATCACCACTGTCCACTATCGTGATGCGAGGGCTGGTCATTTTCAGTCTCACTCTGCCATTCATTTGTACGGGATTGGGCACTTTCAGTCTCACTCTGCCGTTCATTTGTACGGGATTGGGCACTTTCAATCTCACTCTGCCGTTCATTTGTACAGGATTGGGCACTTTCAGTCTCACTCTGCCGTTCATTTGTACGGGATTGGGACCTTTCAGTCTTAATCTGCCATTCATTTGTACAGGATTGGGCACTTTCAGTCTCACTCTGCCATTCATTTGTACGGGACTGGTCACTTTGTTTACTTGCGTTACAGAGGAAAAAATTAGTTTATATTGCACTCATTTACGTATGCATGAATTTCAGGGTTTAATATATGCCATGACAGCTTGGCAATTTTTGGTATTCTTTACTGTTGGCCATTATTATTATATGCTGTTGGCACGAAAGATGAAAAAGGTCTCATATCCCACAACAATTTACAACAGAAATGACTCATTTTTTTTAACTCTCATTAAATTCAAATTTAATTTTTTCCTAAATATTAGCCATTTATAGGTTATTCATAAAGTTTCTCCCCAAAGTATTTAATTATATGAACTTTTTGTAATGTTTTATTATAATCATGCAAAATGAGCACGCAGATATAAACAAAATAACAATTCTTGTATCTGTTTATCTGTAATAAAACAGTTTATTTGTTTATTTTTTTGTTTGTTTGTTTTTTAGTTTATTGTCATGTGTGTACGTGATGTTGTCGTGGTTAAGGGTTCGTGACGTTATCCGAAAATGAGGGCCAAGCAAATAAAACTGTTGTAAATTTTCTACTTTGGGCCCCTTAACTCTTGAAATGCTTCATGATTAACGTTAGTGGAATACTTAACTTAGAATTTGGAATATTTCCTTCACGACTACATTTATCTTACTATTGTATATTGTATTACTATTATATGTATTATCTTACTATTGTATATTGTATTACTATTATATGTATTATCTTACTATTGTATTGCTAGTTGAATTTGGCCATTCTTATAGGAAGCAATGGATTGGAATACTACATCTCGTGCATTATTAAACATTGGCATATTCCTGAGTTTATTCATCCGTTCTTCTACATAAATGCGCTCAGAGAAAAGAAGCCAACCGGCGATACAACGCCAACTCTGGTACAAAAAAGACACGATATGTTTGGGCCCAACTTTCTGTTCCTTTAGAATCGGGGCAGGCGCTCTGTTTTATGACTACTCTATGAATGAAACACTTGGCGAGACATTTGGCGTTGTTCACTCGTTGTCAACCATAAAGATGATTCACACGAGAATTCAATACCAACCCCAACTTTTAAAGTTTTTAAATGTCAGCCCCAGTTTTTAAATGTCACTAACTAAAAATGACAATTTTATGCTCTTTTATTTGTCACGTGTTTACTAAAACTAGCTCACTCATTTATCAACACTGAATTTGTTGTTACAGAGGGCAATGATGTGATAGAAGCATGAATTACTTTATAGCACCGTCATGAGTGAATATCAATTGGAAATCTACAGTTGCGAAGAAGAACAATGTCAATGAGCATAAGTAAGGAGGAAAACAAATTTTACGTTCAAATAATTAAAATACATCTACAATTTCCCAAAATTTTCCAATTTTGCTTAAGCGTTTTTATTTTATTTACTTTGAAAAAAGAAATAGCTTTATTTTATTCAAACATGCATGGAAAAATAAATCTAAATGAGTGTTTTCTAAATATTATTCTGAACAAAATTGGGAATAAGAAAACACTACAGAAATGAGGGTTTTTTTTTTTTTTTTATTTAACTCAAATAAAAACATTGTTTTTAAGAAAACATAACTTGTCATTTAATTTAGTTGGTATACTAAAACTGGCTCCTTATCATCATACAAGGTGCGGTGTCTTTTTCAACCCCACTGGCCGTTTCGAACTGTTGTTGAAAGCTTTATTGAAAACGGCAATATTTTACCCTATTTGTTAAAAATGCAAACTATATATTTTGAAGCGCATTTACCATTTGGCATTAAATCCTTATTTTGAAAATCATTTACCATTTGGCATTAAATCCTTATTTTTAAAATCATTTACCATTTGGCATTAAATCCTTATTTTGAAACTTATTTGCCATGTGGCATTAAATCCTTATTTTGGAATGTATTTGCCATGTGGCATTAAATCCTAATTTTGAAACGTATTTGCCATGTGGCATGAAATCCTAATTTTGAAACGTATTTGCCATGTGGCATTAAATCCTAATTTTGAAACGTATTTGCCATGTGGCATTAAATCCTAATTTTGAAACGTATTTGCCATGTGGCATTAAATTCTTATTTTGAAACGTATTTGCCATGTGGCATTAAATCCTTATTTTGAAACGTATTTACCATTGGGCATCAAATCCTTATTTTGAAATGTATTTACCATTGGGCATTAAATCTTTATTTTGAAACGTATTTGGCATCAAATCCTTACTTTCAAACATATTTACCATTGGGCATTAAATCTTTTAGAAACGTATTTGGCATCAAATCCTTACTTTCAAACATATTTACCATTGGGCATTAAATCTTTATTTTGAAACGTATTTGGCATCAAATCCTTACTTTCAAACATATTTACCATTGGGCATTAAATCTTTATTTTGAAACGTATTTGGCATCAAATCCTTACTTTCAAACATATTTACCATTGGGCAACAAATCCTTATTTTCAAACGTTAACGTTTTGGGGATTAAATGGTTATTTTGAATATTTATCATTTGGGATAAAACCCTTATTTTGCAATGTATTTGTCACTGGTATTCAATACCTATTTTGCGATGTAATTTTCATATACATTTAAATCGCAAATTTCCACTACAATAAAATAATTTTCTTCTATTTCTTTTACGTGATTTGATCTAAAATTCTATAATGCACAAAAATATTCAACTATTTCATTCTATACAGAAATTGGAAAATAACAAGTTTGCATCATGTGTCATTTTAGTTACTTATTACGGAGCATTTTATCCAACTGTTTAAATATTTGACTCTATAAAGTAGGTATTTTTCTTAATAAGTAAGGAGTTAAATATTTAGAAATAAAGAAAACTGCCCATGGTAATAAGGAATTGAAAGAAAAAAATAGTTTTGCGGTCTTTGCATAAATCATTTCTTTTGTTAAAAATCCACATAAAAATTTCTGAATGTCCCTTTTGCAACAGTGTCTCTTTTCATTGAATCATAAATAGTTTTTACAAAAGAACACATTTACACCAAGACTGAAAACGAAATCGTAAGGTTTTTTTATTCAAAGTACTAAATGAAGCAAAAATTAAAAATATACGGAAACAATATTTAAATTTTTTTAAATTTATATATGACATTTTTTTACTAACTGCAGATAGAAAACAAAAACTTTGAACCTGGATCCTCACTCTATAATATAATCCTGAGCAAAATAAAAATTTAACCACAAAATTTTACAAAAGTCACCCATTTAAAGTAGTCATTTGTCATCATCGTGACATGAAATATTTTTAATTTGTTTGTTTCAGGAAAGACACTCCTTTCCCTAAAACCAAATTTCTAAAGAAATTTAAGATAAATATTTTAAAAATTTTTAAAGTGAAACTAAAAAATATTTAAAAACGTTTCAAACTAATCAACAATAATTGCGTTACTTATGAATCCAGGATATAAAATATAAAACTTATTATTTTCTCATTGTTAATGATTCATACTGAATAGTTTGTTCTTAAAGGTATCCAATACAGATACGAAAGTAACCAATACAGATATACGAATGTATCGAATACAAATACGAAACTATCCAATACAAATACGAAACTATCCAATACAAATACGAAACTATCCAATACAGATACGAAACTATCCAATACAAATACGAAACTATCCAATACAAATACGAAATTATCCAATACAGATACGAAATTATCCAATACAAATACGAAATTATCCAATACAAATACGAAATTATCCAATACAGATACGAAATTATCCAATACAGATACGAAAGTATCCAATACAAATACGAAAGTATCCAATACAAATACGAAAGTATCCAATACAAATACGAAAGTATCCAATACAAATACGAAAGTATCCAATACAGATACGAAAGTATTGAATACAAATACAAAAGTATCCACAAATACAGATAATAAAGATATGAATCAGCACTTACCGAATTTGGCCAGAGACGAAATTAGTATCCACAATCCAATAATGACCGGCTTTGCGTAGGAAAAGTCCATCTTTATGAAAGGAAATCTTTTGGGTTTTTCTTCAGTCTCTTTGTTTAGAGAAAAGTTCTCCAAAAAATTGGAATGATCGTTGATGGGCGAAACGATGGGTCCATCATCACTGTCGTCGTGGTCGAGCTCTGGTGGCACAACCTCTTGGTGACTTCGGGACACGCTGTCGGCCACAATTGCCCTCGCTTCATCTCCAAGCGTGGAGCGAACCACAGACAGAAAAATCAGAAAACTCAAACAATAACGAAGCAAAAAACCACAGCTATACTCTCGATTGCTTAGCATCGTCATCGTGAGATTTTAAAATTCTAAAAAAATTCGAGGTTATGGTATTGATGTCACAATTAGAAATCAGATAGCACAAAATTCGGATGCAGTTCGTTTTGAATATCCACGAATCAAGTTTTTAATCGCCTTCGCCTTCAAAAGAACTGCCTTAAGATGTTCAAATCGAAAGGAATATCCTTTCTTGCTTTGTCTAGTTTTCAACTACATTTCAAAACGAAGAACAAAAATTCCTTTTCACGATTTCACTTTGAAATAATATCGACAGATATTCAGTTGTTTAGAAGTTATATCTAAACATTCTATTAAAATCTCTTCAGTCTTGAAAAGATAAATAACAATGGATCGTTGCGAAAGTTTTCACGTTTAAGAAGGATCACGTTTCCAAGATCAGTTGTTCATCGAAGGAGTATTCTTCTATTAAATAAAATTTTCTCATTGAATCGTATAAAAAAAAGAACTTTTTATGAAATAAAATTTTTAAAAAGACCTAAAATTCTAACCAATTCTATATAAATTAATTGCTTTTCACCTTTAAAAAATTATTTCAACCGTTCTATCACGACTTGATTCTTTTTTTAAGACATCTTGCACATACTGACAGGAATTTTCATATTCTTAAAATCCAACTTGGAATTCTTCGAAAACAAATCGTCTGCTGATTCAATACAGTTCAGTTCTCTTGATCAAAGCAGTTCAATTTTCAAAAAAAAAAAATTCAATTCTTAAACGAAAACAGGAACATTAAAAATCGGTTCTATCACGATTCGGTTCCTTTTTTTAAGACATCTCGCACATACCGACAGGAATTTTCATATTCTTAAGATCCAATTTGAAATTCTTCGAAAACAAATCGTCTGCTGATTGAATACAGTTCAGTTCTCTTGATCAAAGCAGTTCAATTTTCAAATAATTTATTTTTTTTTCAATTTTGAAAGAAAAACAGGAACATTAAAATACTTTTTATAAAAAAATAAAAGTTGTCGAATGTGATCACTTTCGACCCACCGATACAGAGACAGTCCCGCAATAAAACTTTCCCTGTCGATTCTTTTTGAACGGATGACATGTTATACCCACAACTCCCGATTCAACAGGTAACCGACCACGTGACGTGCGCGTTCCGCTAGTCAATCGTGACGTCACACTGCCGGGAAGCACTCCAATTGGCTCAAAATAACGGTACACTTTTTAATCCGCGTTTAAGACGATTTCGTGGATTCAGTCGGCCGCATTTGGTTTCCATTTTTTTTCTTTCTGTTTCTTTTTATTTATTTTTTTGCGTGGGAAACTTTCTAATTGTGGCGTTAATGTTTCTGTACTTTGTATTTTAAATCCATTCGGGAACTTTGCTTTCCTAATCATCAAATGCATTTAAGCTGCAAACTTGTTTGAAAATAGAGATTGGAGACTTGATTTCAAAACAAAGTTTTTGAAAGTGAGCTGCTATGTAAACCAGCTTTGTATCTATTTTCCTTAATTAGAATTTGCAGATGAATTAATGCTATTTAATATCTAATATGTGTGTCGATAAAAAATATCATTTGCATTAATACTAATAATGATAATAACTATATTATATGCATATTGGTTACAATAAATTTTGTTTTAATTAAACAGATAATAATTTGCTTTCGTGTATTCTAATTTGATGTACTTTCACATTCTGATGTACTGCAGGTTAAAAATACCTTTCATAAAATGTTCAATATAAATATTAATAAATATAAATTTATTGAGGGGTTTGTAATGGTTCGGAATACACTTTAAGCAGTAGGTCCTGGTCTTATATGACTGTACGGCGTAGGGCTGACAACCCTATCCTGTAAAAAGTCTTCGTCACGTAGCCAAGTCAGACTTCTGTCTACTAATGCTCACACAACAGAAGCTTTCCCTCCTTCCATGAGACCACATGGTCCACACTTTTCTTGGACTAGATGTTACTGTCTACCAAGTGAGATAAGAAACATCAACATTCATACTTCTTCTCGTAGCTACAGAGAAGCTAAATTATAGAGCCCTTTTTTTTCTATGTAAAAATGGAAGGAGAAATATTTCAGATATGCTCTCATATCTTTAAAGAAAGGTTACATATAATAAACTGTAAAGGGTAAAGAGAAAAAAAATGTATTTCAAACTGTGTTCAATCCCCATTTTAAGACTACATATGCATTAAAATGGGATTGAACAAAAATATATTGGCTTAGCACCGAGTACTACTAACGATTGTATTATTATAATCCAAATGATGGGCCTGAATGGCAGAGTGGCTAGCGCTCTGGCGCTCGGTACCACAGGTTTCGGGTTTTCGAGTCCCGGTGGTGCCATGGTGGTTGTCGTGGTTCGGAATCCACTTTAAACCGTAGGTCCCGGTCTGACATGATCGTAGAGCGTTGCGGGGCATTGTTACTCCGCGTCCGTGGCTTATCTTCAAGTGACACGCGCCCCCTGGGTAATGCAAAGTGAGTACGTCTGTGCAGCGCTTGCCTTAAGGCATCCAAGACCAAGCTGTCTAAGTGTTTGCCAGCTGCATTAGAAAGAAAATAATCCAAATGATAGGTAGTTTATACGGATTTCAGTGAAAACAAACCCGCGATCCTGCTTATTTCTGTAGTAAATACCCCATTGTGTCTGTAGAAAGTTGCACACAACCTGACAGAAGTTGTGTTGAGGTATCAAATCAGTATTTTCGTGACCATCAGCCTTTTCGGAGTCGACACCTATGAAAGCAAGGCCTGAATGGCCGACTGGCTAGCCACAGGTTCCAGTCCCGGCGGTGCCATGGATGTTTGTATTGATTCGGAATCCACTTTAAACCGTAAGTCCCGGTCTAACAGGATCATAGCGCGTTGCGGGGGTAGTGTTACTGCGCGGCCGTAGCTTATGTTCAAGCTACACGCACCTCCTGGGTAGTGCTAAGTGAGTAACGTCGGTGCAGCGCTTGCCTTAAGACATCTCAGACAATTGTCAAAGTGTTTGCCAACTGCATGAGAATAAGTAAATAAACGATGCTTTAATTAACATTATTAAACAATGTGACTCAGTATATAAATGAGTGATAAATTAAAGGTATTTAAAATTCGTTAAATATACTGTAACTGTTTTTGCAGCCCATTTAAATAAATTTTGTCTTTTAAAAACAATACATTTGTGTCAATGAAAGTTTAAAGAAAATGCACATTTCATTATTATTTATTTGAATGCATATTATTTGACGTTAGATATCATGTAATTTAATGTCTATGTTCTATTAAGATACAAATTTAAAAAAAAATTACTATAAATCTGTATTAAAAGAATGTTGAGTCATTATAAATCGTAGGAAGTCCTTTCAAATATTGTAGAGGGGCCCGCAAATCTAAATAATATTTTTTTACTTTATACTTGTAGCATTTTTCCCACGGGAAGAGATGTAGCATTTCTGTTTTCAGGGGCAAAGAATGTATATTCTTAACAAGTGCATAATAACAACCTATCACTCAAATCTAACAGCAGATAAGCAGTGTCGTGGATATTTATATTACATGCAATTAATGTTTTGTACTAATGAGAACAACCTGTCACTCAAATCAGATATCTGATAAGCAGTGTCATGGATAATGAGACCTCGTGAAATGAGCGATTGTCTGTGCGACCCTCCCAGGTCGAAAGAATTACAGATGGAATATGGATTACGACATGAGTTGTTTCATAGTGATGTGTGATAGATCATGGACTCCACTCTAGTGAGAAGTGAGGGAAGCTGACCCCCCACCCCCTCCTCTTGATGGAATTTTCTTACAGGGAGGTTTTTGGAGAAGGTGAGAAAGAGAATTCTGCAACGAATCGATAAGAAGTGTTGTTTTTTACTTTTTCTATTTAGCGACAGTACAGGCAGGAGTTTCCGCCTGTTTTCAAAATGGGGTTTCGTGCATTACGCCGTGTGATAGTTAAGGTCTGCGTATACGGCGTGAAACGTCTGAAAGTAAGCACCCTTTCAACAATTGCCGGAAGGGTCCAAGCTGGAGGAGGGAGCCTTATGGTTTGGGGAATGTTTTCCTGGCATTCACTGGGTGCACTCATCATTGTGGAAGGTACGATGGATCAGCACAAATACGCAACTGTCCTTTCGGACCATGTATAGCCCTACATGCGAATTATTTTTCCTCAGAATGATGTCATCTACCAGCAGGACAATGCGAGGTGTCATACAGCTCGCAGTGTATGTGCATGGTTCGGAGAGTATCAGGATGAGTTTACTGTACCTCCCTGGCCAGCAAACTCACCGAATTTATACCCGATCGAGAATCTGTGGGACCACCTCGATCGGGTTGTTCGTGCCATGGATCCTCAACCGCGTAATCTAGCGCAGCTGGCCATGGCACTGGAGTCGGCATGGCTCAACATCCCAGTGAACACCTTCAGAAACCTAATTGACTCTCTTCCAGCACGTCTCGCAGTGGTCCGCTCTGCCAAAGGTGGTTATTCCGGATTTTGACAGGTGGTCACATTAATGTGACTGGACTGTGTAAAAATTAAAGTGTTCTCATGCATCTGAAAGTGACCCTCTTCTTGAAGCCGCTCCGGTACTAAACCATAAACTAATGAATTGCAATACCAAGCCATACTAAGCAATGCATGTTCTGAGTGAACTTTGAACTTCTGATGAAGACAGTTCGTGGCGAAATCGTTTTGATTGCAACTATTTTTATCTGCTTTTCTTTTTTAATCATTTCGAAGGCAATATTCCAAAAATAATTTTATTAGCGAGAAAGGATTATCCCACAAATGAGTGGAAATTTACGCTAAAATTAACGCATTGTTGTCATTGAAAAGCAAAACTGTAAGCAGATAAGGCTGAAAGGAAACTTTAAAGGAATTTTTTCTTCTGTTTGTAAAATATTGATTGCTTTTTTGAATCGTTAAGTATGCATTAAAAGCAAATAAGCAAAGCGATCTATAAAAGTGACGAGATAAACAAACCAGGATTTGGTGTGCTTCACTGAGAATTAAATGCTGATAGATAGATCTGTTGTTTTTCTCTGCATCCGTGAAAATTCATGGCACAAAAAAAAAATTTCAGTCCCAAATTTAAAGATTACAATTTTTTTTAACTAAATATATCATTGACGGATTCTTAGAACTCAAGATTAGAGCGAGATTATGAGCGAGATACTCGAGATTAATAATTTATAATCTTCTGTGTTTTCTAAATTTTTTAAACTATTGAAGTATAAGAGCGCTAAATAAAATAACGATTCTTATCGTTTAACATAGCAAAGATGAAATGAAGCAATTTCTGCCCTTTAAAAAGTAACAGTTTTGCCGGGGTTTTTTTTTTTTTTTTAACAAAATATATCATTTACTGTTTCTTAGAACTCAAGATTAGAGCGAGATAAGACAGGAGTGGCCAACCCGCGGTCCGCCTTGAATATTTTCCAGGCCCGTGGGATTTATCACACTTTTACAAAATATATTTGTTTTATAATGGCCAAAGTGGGCCTGAATGGCCGAGTGGCTAGAGCTCTGTCGTTCGGTACCATAGGTTTCGGGTTCGAGTCCCGGAGGTGCCATGGATGCTTGTAGTGGTTCGGAATCCACTTTAAACCGTAGGTTCCGGTCCTAATAGGATCGTAGAGCGTTGCGGGGGCATTGTTACTCCGCTTCCGTATCTTCAAGTTACACGCGCCCCCTGGGTAATGCAAAGTGAGTAACGTCTGTGCAGCGCTTGCCTTAAGGCATCCAAGACCAAGCTGTCTAAGTGTTTGCCAGCTGCATTAAAAAAAAAAAAAAACATGAATATCAAATATTAGGATATTATCTAGAAATGATTGAATGCAAGTGTTTGCCAGCTGCATTGAAACAAATAATGGCCAAATTAGTGAAAAACAATGTTTTAAAAAAGTACATTATGTGTGCATCCCTGTATTCAAAAATGAACTGTCGAACTTAAGAGGGCAAAATGAAATAATGATTCTTGTCGTTTAACATAACAATATGAAGAAATTGCAGTACTTTAAAAAATAGCAGTTCTGCAAATTATTTTAAATGGATGCTGTCAATTCAATTTCTTTTCTGTAATCATAATGAATGATATTTGCGTGAATGTTTCTGTTTTGTTCTGTAACAATATTTTTAATACAACAATTGATTTTCTGAAATTAAATAACATTATGAAGCATTTTCGAATCATTCATTTCAATTTTTTTTTTTTTTTTTTTGCATAATACTTGCATCAATATTTCACAACATTTTTTTTTCTCGTAAACAGTTTTCGAATTTTTTTAAAAAAAATCTGTACTTTCCCAATCGTAGTTTGCATCATTTTTTAAAATGATGAATTTCCGAGTTTCGATATTCTTTAGAAGCCAACGACATTCATGTTTGGTAATTGAGACGTTCTCTCAAAACGTCGAAATTTTAATAACATCTAACAAGGAGGGGTGGTTGGGGTGGCCAACCCAACTTATCCTGCTGGCCACTTTGAAAATGCATCGTAACTCCGCGGGCCGCACATAAAATTATGTATTACTATTAGATTTAGACCCGCTATAAACATTTATTGGAGTGATAAATTGAAACATAATGAGTTATTATTTTTGTATGTGCTATTATTCTTACATGTTAAGATAGATAATACAATAATAATGATACTAAATGCACATTGTAATGAAATAAATAACAAAAATGAATATAAATGAAATGAAACGAGTAATATAAAAAAAATGTAAGTCAATTCCTATATTAAAATATACAATAATTATATCACCTGGTCTAAAGAAACTAAGTACTTAGGAATTATCCTTGATAGTAAACTTAACTACAGATCGCATATCTACAACCTTAGAAATAAATTCAATACTCAATTTAGAATTCTTTATCCTTTAATCAATAGAAATTCAGCTTTACCTCTTAATCTCAAAATTCTAATATATCTTTCTTATCTTCGTCCAGTATTAGCTTATGCAAGCCCAGTTTGGGGTTCTGTCGCACGTACAAATTTTCAAATTATTCAAAGGCTAGAGAACAAATCACTCAGAATGTTAACGAATTCACCCTGGTACTTTCGTAATGACAATATTAGACGAGCTCTCTCGATTCCAAGTTTAAGACAATTTGTTCACAAAATTTCTACTCAATTCTATAATGATATGCGAGACATCAATAACCCTGTATTAAATATCCTACAAAATGACGATTATGATATTTCTTCCCGCAAACATAGCAAAAGACCTCGCACTGTTCTAAATATTTTAAATTAATTCCTTACAACTGCCTAGATGAAAAAAGTACGCTTTTCTCCTAATTTGACCTTTGCTCATTTTGGGTTATTACATGCAACTGATTTCATCAACATCTACATTTTTGAAATTTTTGATATTTTTCATTTTATATTTTTATTAAATAAATAATTCTCTTTTAAAAAAAAAGGGTATTTAATTATCTGTTTTGCTTATTAACTCAAAGAGCATGAGACCACCGCTATGTTTCAACATTTTACAAAGAAGGAGCTAGTGGCCGCTACGCGGCCAAGGATCTCCGTAATACTCTACAATAAGAAGTCAATTCCTACTTTTTTCCACTCTATTGCAGAAATTCCTTTACAAATAAAGTTAAAATTTTCCTCTAACATCTGGGGCCATCTATTGGTAGATATATGCAACTTAAATCTAAAAAAAACTAAAATTTATGAATTAAATTTAATGAATGAATTAATATTTGAAAAAGCTGCATTAACATCAAGTGTCATCCACTACAAGATTAAAAAAAATGTATTTGAACTCGAGTGGATGAATGAAAAGTATTTCATGAACGATTGAAAATTTGAACAAGATATAAGTAGGGAGAGTGTGAACTAATAATAGGTATTGAAAAATGAAATCATTCAAAACTATTTATTTTTACTAGGTCGATATTTGTTTTCCAATTCTTTCACTTAGTTTTTGCAAATCGATGCGCGCACATCATGAGTTCGGAGAATATTATTTAATTATTCTGCGAACGCATAACTGTAAACTCATCAATAGAACAGGCACTATCTGACCTAGATTCGCGAGAATATCATTTTAAAATCAAAAGCTAATTTTTCTCATCATTTCGACAATTCATTTTTGAATAGAGGGCACACATAATGTATTTTTTTAAAACAGTGGTTTTTACTACTTTGGCCATTACAAAATAAATATATTTTGTAAAAGTGTGATACATCTCACGGGCCGGAAAAATGTTCAAGGCGGATCGCGGGTTGGCCACACCTGGACAAGACGAAAGCCTTGAATAATAAGCAGTAACTTAAAATGGATGAAAAACTGGCAGTGTCAGCTTTGTTATGAGAATGAATTTTTAAGGAATTTTGCGATTGAATTTTAATTATTTTTATATTTTTATGTCTTACTTTTTTAAATATTTTATTATGTACCAAACAACTAACTGTTTCAATTATTAATTTTCAAAAGACACTAAAATAATCGAGATCTTTTATTTCATGGTGCCAAAGAGTATGAAAATTATAATGGGACAGTAGGAATCAAAACTGTTCCCACATATGTGATCGAAAAGAACTGTGATTTCAAAAACATGTTGCTGTCATCATTATTATGCTGAGAGCGGCCAATTTTTCTTCTTATTTACGGCAGTGAATAGAGAGTTTTTGCATACCGTACGTTAGTTACCGTAGGACGTCCGTTAGCTTTTTCTCCCTAGCGCGCATGCTCTTAAGAAATTATGTTTCCTATGAGCATGCGCGCTAGGGAGAAAAAAGCTAACGGACGTCCCACGGTAACTAACGTACGGTATGCAAAAACTCTCTACTAACTCGAAAGGCAGTTTTTTCTCTTATGTGAAGCACGAATAGTGGATTCCAAAAAGCCCTCCTTATTCAATTTTGACGAAATTTTTCTTGGGGGAGGGAGTTGAACAGTGAGTGTTGTATCAAAAAGGGGTGGCCAACCCATCGCCCGCCTTCAACATTTTTCTGGCCCGTGAGATTGATCACATTTTTACAATATATTTATTTTATAATGGCCAAAGGAGGGAAAACCAATGTTTTAAAAAAATACATTACGTGTGGATCCCTATTATTCAAAAATGAACTGCCGAAATGCTGAACAAAAAATGAACTTTGGTTTTAAAATAATATTCTTGCGAATATAAGATAGATATTGTCTTATTAACTGTTATGTTGTAACTGTTTTATTTTATTGAAAATCGGAATTGAATTAATAATTAATATATAATATCTATTAAAATAATGAAATAGTGTTGAGATGTTTTGAGACTTTTCATAATTAATTTTCTCAACTCATTTTCTCCCCTCAGGTATGTATTATTTTTATACGAGGGGCCTGAACAGCCGAGTGGCTAGCGCTCTGGCGCTCGGTACCACAGATTTCGGGTTCCAGTCCCGGCGGTGCCATGGATGTTTGTAATAGTTCGTAATCCACTTTAAACCGTAGGTCCTTCGCTAATAGGGTTGTGGGGGGTAGTGTTACTCGGCGTCCGTAACTTCTCTGCAAGCTACGCGCACTACCTGGGTAGTGCTAAGGGAGTAACGTCGGTGCAACGCTTGCCATAAGGCATCCAAGAACGATTGACTAAATATTTGACAACTGCATTAGAACAATACATATGTATATATGTTCTTTATATGATAAAAATTCACTTAAAAGTCTTGACAAAAATATATTATTATTAATTCTACGTTTAAGGAAATATTTAATGTTTTGTCAAGTCTTGAATATTATGTGGGAGACATTTTCATTGAATCCTGCATTTGCTGGCTCTCTTTCTTGGATGTCACTCCCTTGGATGTCTTGGATGTTGTAGAAAAATGGCTTTTTTTATGAATGAGTTTGTATCGATTTGCAAAAGCTAAGTGAAAGAGTGAAGAAACAGATATCGCGCTAGTAAAATAAATATTTTTTTGTGATTTCATTTTTTTAATTTTATTTATATTTAGATATATTTTATATTTCCTTTTGAATGTTATATATTTCTTTACAATGTGCGTTTAGTGTCATTATTATTATATTATCTATGTTTGCATGTAAGAATAAAACTAAACACAATAATAATAACTCTTTATGCCAGAGTTGTGATGCATTTCCAAAGATCCTTTGGGTTGATCACCCCTGTACTAAAATAACTGTTAAAAAAATTAATATATCTTAATTAATTATGCGAATCCTATCTTTTACGCAATAATTTATCAATAAAATCAGTACAAATGGTAACAATTCTTGAAAGAGGGAATTTTTATTATATTGGATTTCAAAAATTTCAAATATTTATAAGAAATTCTCAAGTACCACAAAGTATCACGAGAGGCTTACTAAAGTAGGTAACAAACAAATCAATGACAAAACATTAACAACATCTAATAAAGGCTTAATTTAAAGCAACACATAATATTACAAAAGAGAAACAAAAGTCAGAAAGGGAGAGAGAGACTAAAGATTTTTAAGGCGCATTTTTAAGAATATGCAAATTTGCAAAAGACTGTAAATGGAGACTTCCTGTTGGCAAAATGTTTTGCAGCCATTTTGCTTTTTAGGAGTGACAGTTCTTTCTTTTAGATTTGTTCTAGGATGTTCCAACCTGGAGAGTCTGTAGTCTGGTCGATATTCCGCACTCCTCCTACACTGCAGCTGAGAAGTTCAGGTGGACACAGTTTATGAAATGTCCTTTTCATTTTCCTTCTTAGTTTTTATTGCCATTCCATGACGAATATATTATTTCAATATTTTTTGGAACTCATGGCTATCAACATATTTATTCACATATCCATATCTATCCTATATATTCAAATACTTTATTAAATTAAGCATTTAAAATATTGTCTAGAACATTTTTTTAAAAAATATATTGTCAAAAAGAATAGCTTTTAATTCAATATATTTCTGAAAATTAAGCAGATATGGGAATTTCCAGATAAGTTTTACTGATTAGAAGAATAAAATCACCATCATCATCATTGGCTTCTCACCAGCCCCAGAGTGGGCCAGATTTCGAGACGAGATATGTTTTCTTTTCACGGGGTACGGTTGTCAATCCTACTCCCAAAGCTCTACAATCATATTAGGTCGGGGCCTACTGTTTAAGGTGGATTCCGAAACACTACAAACATCCCTGCTACCGCCAAAACTCGAGCTCGAATCCAGTGGCACCAGAGTTCCAGTCACTCGGCCATTCAGGCCATTTTTCCAGTTACCCAAAAAATAAATTCAAAAAAGATAATAATAAATAAATGCAAAACTGAAATTTGCTCAACAAATTTCAACTTATCATGTAAGAACGGATGACATCGAGAACTTAACATTGGAGAATGGATGAATAAATTCAAGAATATGCCAATGTTTAACAATACAAGATATATATGAAGCAATGGATTTTAATACTACAAGAATGGCCAAATTCAAATAGCCACATGAATATAGCAATGTTGAATAGATCAGAAGAATGAATTGCTCAAGAATCTCTGAAAGAATATACAAAAGTAAGATAAATGTCGTCGCAAATGAAGAATGAAGTGTTCCCAATTCAACTAGAAACGTTGTCACATACAATACCCAAAAGAATATCAAAGTGTGAATATTCTAGACATAAATGAAAGAATGATGTATTCCAAATACAATAAGAAGCACTATACAGCTCAATAAGCATGGAAAAATGCCAAAAATGATAAATATGAAGTTCAAGAAGAAGGAATGGGCCAACGCACTACGAGTACTTACAGCCATTGGATATACACATGTTTATAATCCCAAGCCAAAACGTCAAAAATGCTTTAAAACCATACTACAAAACACTTCAAGCAAACCCAGGGATCCAAAGTACCATTTTTCCACCAAAATTGGCAAATTTGGAATATCACTTTATTTGCTTGCTGCACTTTTTGGATTGCGCCACGAACCCCTAACCAGAACATCATGTTCACACATGCTAAAAAAACGCCCGATAAGTTAAAAAGACTTTTAAGCCAAAATAAATAATAATGAAACTTTATTTTCAGTCAATATTCGTTTAGAGGGAAATCCTTTTATCTGATCTATTAAAAGAACAGTAGTCAATATTGTTAATCAATCGAAATCATCATTACGAACATACATGTCCTTCATTAGTAAACGACTGCCTGGATTTTATTGTTTAATTTATGTTTAAATTAGGGTCGTTTATCAGGAAGTTGTCCACTTCAAAATAAAGTCTTCATGGCATTGTTCTTTTTTTTTTTAATCCTTTAGCCTTCGGGCGAAAGTAAATAAATAATTAAAGACACTTAAAAACAAAATGTAATAAATCTCATAAACGTTATTTAATTATGAAACAAGCAATTATGAAAAAGGAGAATGTTTTGTGTTTTTAATCATTGGCAGTCAAAAAATTCGCTTACTAATGAATTCTTAATAGCGGTTTTTTTTTTAAAGAGAATCATTATCATAATTGGGGTCACAGTTGCATGTACCAGCAAGAATCAGAATATCCATATTTTTTTCTTTGTTTTATTTTGAATGCATTGAAACTCAATTATCACCTTCTAACGGCACGTATCATAACGGCTCTTTCAGAATTTCTATTTTGGATTTTGGATTTGGATTGAATTTTGTATTGGATTTTGTGACTGAAATTCAAAGTACTGCAGTATCTAATACTTTAGTCTTGTTATATTTTGATGAATTTATGTTTATTTTCCAATCTACTTTTAAAAATCAATTAGATTTTTTTTTTCATTTTAATCGTATCACACGTAAATTATGTACAAGTAAACCCAGGGTTTTTCTTATTTTTTTGCACGATGATTTTGTCAAAAATAAAATGATTTTTTTTCATGAAATTTTAAGTTAATGTGATCTCTGATTATTTCTGATATTTAATCGCTCATGTCAATACTTCAAAAATGGAGGAACCTCAGCGGGAAGTCCCAAAACATGCAAGAATCAGTCGTTGCCATCTGTGTTAGAGTAATTTCTGCGTACGGGAATCGAACTCTAGTCATTCTTCCATGATTTATTTTCCATTATTAACCGAAGACGTTTTCTTCTTGGCAAAATATCGTTGTCCTCTGATCATTTTTCTAACATTATCTTCAGATCCATTCTCTACCTTTTACAAAAAATCTGTTATTTTACATCGCTCGCTTTTAGTTAAAATATATTTTTTTATATAAATTTCCTTATATGATGTCAGTACGACTATCGTGTTTCTTTCCTTCGGTGGTTCAATTTTTCTGATTAGCCGCAGCTTTCTGATGGTCCGAGAAGTATGGATCAATCCATACAAACATTTATGGAATCTTCCTTTATTTACAAAGATATGCAGGGTTGATGGTAACATCTAAAAGGCAAAAGCTAAACTGGAAGAAAAAATGCTCTTTTTAGAATAAAACAACTCGTTTCCACAGCAACAGCTGGTCTCCACGGCAACAGCCCGTTTCCATAGCAACCAACAGCCCATTTCCACGGCAACAGCGCAATTCTGAATCGGTTCCGAACTATATCTATAAAACTACCACGTGACGCGAACTAAAGCATAAAAATTCCAACATATGGTGCTAAGCACTTATGAAGCTCTCTTTTAAAACTTGTGGTCTATTCATTTGTAAGATCTTTATATACGAAATAGGACTCTGTTCGGCTAAGCCTTTCTTTCTTTAACTTCTGCACCTGTTCCATCATGCTCTGAGTTAGGGATTCCAGAAATGATTTCTACCAAACCTGCTTCGTCAATTTCTTCTTCCACCAGTAATTCTGAGATATGTTTTGCAGCTCATATCTTCAAAACGTACCCTCCTAGAGACTTCGCAACTTCTACTACGGCATCCATTCTGTTTTGTGTTGTCTGTCTCAATCAAATTTTCACTTTCAATTGAATCCAGCCAAAGACGTGCCTACTTATGTATATCACGAACAGTCCATCGACAGACGGAGAAAGTAGTGCCTTCAGAGATTATTTAAGGATTCGTGCGTTACGTGAGAAAAAGAGGTAAATTATCGCCCAGACAGACTACTACTACTACACCACACCACTGTGCCTAGAGCCGAGTTGCCTATTTACAGTTTGGGAAGGATGTGGATGAGAAGAAGTCTGATTGGGCTCTGTGACGCTCTGCTATATGAGACCGGGACCTACGGCTTAAAGTGGATTCCGAACCACTACAAAACACCCATGGCACCGCGGGGATTCGAGACCGAAACCTGTGGTACCGAGTGCCAGAACGCTAACCACTCGGCCATCAGGCCCTGAATAAACAGACTGATGCGAAATACTTTACACATGTTATCATCATCATTGCGATGAATGGCCGTCGATTACAATGAATGCCCGACATCAAATTTGAACCCAAGACCTACTGCACGCTTATAAAAATGCACGATGTGTTAATAAAGGAACACCTATTAATTGTTGAATTGTTTTATTGCGAAATTGACGATTCATTTTAAAATTGTTTCAATAAGTCTGAATGACATGCGCCTGATGTCCGAGCGGCTGGCATTGCTTAACAATGCATGAATCCTGCAGGATGGAAACAAGTTGCTTGTTTAACTACTGCTAACTGGGGCCTGTTGACAGAGCGGGCTGGCGCTCTGACGCTCGGAATCACAGGTTTCGGGTTCCAGTCTCGGCTGGTGCCATGGTTGTTTGTTACTGGTTCGGAATCCACTTTAAGTCTGAGGTCTCGGTCTAATAGGATCGTAGAGCATTGCGGGAGGTAGTGTGACTCGCGTCCGTAGCTTATCTTCACGCTACAAGCGCCCCCTGGGTAGCCCTTGCTGATGGCATAAAGATGAACTGTCTCTGTATAGCCAGATGCATTCGAACAACAGGATAAAATGATGTCTGTCTTGCACACGTATGATGTGTACTTTCTGATTAATTTTATTAACTGCACTTCTGATGATCATAGGGTCAAGATGGATTATAGGCTTTAGGTACTTGTAGCCTTATTTTTACATGTAAATATTTTACCATTGGTATTTACGAATAAATATATATATTTATATATTAAATCACCTTACTATGGAATTTTTTGAAGATGATTTGACTTTGTCTGCTGCTAGAGGGGGGACTATTTCACAAAACTAATACAGGAAAAGGATATTTGTTTGTGTCCAGCTCTTAATGGTCTGTTAAAAATTATTTTCAATATCCTCTTAAAATGTCGCCTGTCCATTCCGGTTCGGCCTTTCTCATTTAAATGTGCAATTTCAAAATCCAATACGAGCTTCGCTGTAACTCGATATCAAACTTTTATATCAATAATTTATATTTGAAAATAGGTAATTCCTTTCAATACGTTTCTCTCCCTTCCTCCTAAGATTAACGTGGACGGCTCTTTTTCAATTCCTACTATTAGTTCTCACTCTCCCTATATATATCTTGTTCACATTTTCAATCGTTCGTAAAATGCTTTTTAATCATCCACTCCAGTTCAGATGCATTTTTTTAAACTTGCAGTGGATGACACTGGATGTGAATACAGTTTTTTCAAATATTAATTCATTCATTAAATTTAATTCACAAATTTTAGGTTTTTTTTATATTTAAGTTGCATATATCTAATAATAGATGACGCTAGATGTTAGAGGAAAATTTCGACTTTAATTGTGAAGGACTTTTCTACAATAGAGTGAAAAAAAGTAAGAATTGACTTAACTTTTTTTTTTTTTTTTTATATTACTCGTTTCATTTCATTTATATTTATATATTTCATTTTTAGTGTTATTTATTTCATTGCAATGTGCGTTTAGTATCATTATTATTGTATTATTTATGTTTACATGTAAGAATAATAGCAAATACAAAAATAATAACTCCTTATGTTTGAATTTGTCACTCCAATAAATGTTTATAGCTGATCTAAATCTAATAGTAATATATAATTTTATGTGCGCATTTTTTTTAACTTGTAGGGGAGGACACTGGATGTTAATACAGTTTTTTCAAATATTAATTCATTCATTAAATTTAATTCATTCACTCAATTTAATTCATTCATTTTAGTTTTATAGGGGAGAAAAAAATGTCTGTTCTATAAAATATTTAGCAGGATATAAATTTAGGAATTAATACCGTCAGTGGCGAAGCGTGTAGATCGCTGGACAACCCCTGGGTGTATGTGAGAGAGAGAGATAATTCCTTCTAACTTAAAAAAAAATGAATGAGAATGATTTATAAAATACTTTCTGCAATAGAGTGAAAAAAAAGTAGGAATTAACTTTATTTTTTTTTTTATATTACTTGTTCTATTCAGTGCATGCCATTGATTCCTGCCTTGAAAATTCCGTGCTGAGGTGAACCGCGCAATCGCATCTCTCTGGAATCAGATTACGCGAAGACACTGATTCGCAATGATTTATTCCGATGCGATTCATCCAAGGAAAACGCAAGCTGTTTCTCAAGTACGAGCGTCTGAATAAAATTGTTGCTGAATATTTTGAGAAAGTTTACACAAAATGTAGAAGCAAAATTACGAATCTTAGTATGTCTGACCTACTGGATTATAAAATGTGTATTTTACTCCAAGTAGACTTTTTTTAAAATACAAAATAAATTGTTGTAATTAGAAACCTTGTTAATCAGAGCAATATAATTATATATATATATAACATTTATATGCATATACATTATTATATATGAGGTCTGATGACCGAGTGGTTAGTGCTCTGACTCTCGGTACCACAGGTTTCGGGTTCGAGACAATGCGGTGCCATAGATGCTTGTAGTGGTTCTGAATATACTTTAAACCGTTGGTTTCGGCCTAATAGGATCATAAAACGTAGTGGAGGTAGTGTTACTCGCATATCTTCAAGCTATAATTGCCCCCTGGGTAGTGTAGTCCCGGTCTCATATGACTGTAAGAGAGTCACAGAACCCAATTATATTCCTTCTCACCCACATCCTTCTCAAACTGTAAAGGGGCAACTCAGCTTTAGGCACACTGATGTGGTGTAGTAGTAGTACCTTATAAAAGATCATAATTAAAACACATTAGCTAAACTATTAACACTAACTTAAGCTAACTTAAACCATAGGTCCCGGTCTAACAGGATCCTAGAGCGTTGCGGGGGTAGTGTTACTTCGCATTCGTAGCTTATCTTCAAGCTACACGCACCTCCTGGGTAGTGCTAAATGAGTAACAGCGGTGCAGCCTTTGCTTATGGCTTAAAAGGTAACTGTCTCTGTATTTCCAGCTGCATTTGAACAACAACATTATATGTAATTTGATTTAAACTAATTGAAAAAAGAGATTAGAATAAATTTTCTTAATTGCTTAAGGCATAAAAGACAGCTATATAAGTATTTTCTAGCTGCATTAAAAAAAACATTATTATATATACCACCAATGTATATCATCATCCTCATCAGTGGCGCAACAGCCCCATTGTGGGCCAAGGCCGTCTGCCGACTGGCAGATTTTAAGACAGGGGATGTTATCTTTTTTACTGAGTAGGGTTGTCAGCCCTACTCCCAGCGCTCTACGATCTTATTAGACCGGGATCAACGGATTAAAGCGGATCCCGAACCACTCCAAACATCCCTGCCACCGCCAGGACTCGAACCCGAAACTTGTTGCACCGAGTGCCTGAGCGCCAGTATATATATATATATATATCGGTGTGTGTGTTTTTCAAAGTGTTTCGATAATGATAATATTACTTTCAATACTTATTTCGAAAAATGGCACTCATTGCAAATGACATCTTGATACGTTTAAAATGATTTAACTTTAAATTAACTTTTAAGCAAGTAAATTTCTTGTCACGCGAAGAATCGTGGCGTCTATTCTGTATTGGCTGAGTGCGTAGAAAGCAAGTCATCCTCAAAATTGACTTTCAAACTTCATCAGATTAATGGTTTGCTATTAGTTCCCATTTGTGTAATGAGGTCAACTTTGAAAAACAAAAACGTCATTTTGCTCTCATCTTCATCACCTAAGCAAACATTGACTTTTCAAACCCTATTTTTTTTTTTTTTTAGCCGACTTAATTATTCCGCCGGTCGTGAATAAAGACGAGTTTTGATTCCTACGAGGATGAGTTGATGCAATTTTTCTTGTCTCTCGTCGCTCATAAGTGGGGTGAAAAAAAAACCTTAATTTGAGTCAAACGACAAGAGAATTGTCATCTCGTTTCTCTTAACTGACACTATTTCACGCGATTAAGGTTACTTAAAACCAGGTTATTGTAGCATCCTCTCATTGCCAACCCCTGTTCTTAAAAGCACTTTTTTTTCAATAGAATCAAAATACAAAATTTCAATTTTAAAAAGGAATTATTTTTAAAATTATTTTAATCGATGATTTTTCGTATGTAAAATTTCAAAATTCGGCATTATTATTATTATTTTTTTTGTTCCAATGCATTGTAAAAAAAAAAAAAAAAAAAGTAATATGACATTTTACACTTTGGCCTCTTTGTACAACTTGAATGGATAGAGGATTCAAATCGCATTTCCCAGAACTGTTCTTCAATGACCTACAGAATAAGGATAACCATAGTAACCATCTTTTACGCCATAATCAAGCGCTGCACAGACGTTACTCACTTTGCATTACCCAGGGGGCGAGTGTAACTTGATGTTGAGCCACGGACGCGGAGTAACAAAGCCCCCTCTATGATCCTGTTAGACCGGGGCCTACGGTTTAAAGTGGATTCCGAACCACTCCAAACACCCAAAAACTCGAACCCGAAACCTGTTTTACCGAGCGCGAGAGCGCTAGCCACTCGGCCATTCAGGCCCTATATTTTGCTATATATATGTGTGTTGCTCTAATGCAGCTGGTAATACAGATTGTTCATCTTTATGCCATAAGGAAGGGCTGCACTGTTGTTACTCATGTAGCACTACCCAGGAGACAAGATGAAGATGTGTTATGGACGCGAGTAACACTATACCCATAACGGAGATAGTGTTATTACGCGTCCTACTTTCTATCTATCCCTATCCCCCCTATGTTATCCATATCTATCTATGTTATCCCCCCACGTTCCCCACTACACTCTATCCCCACAACGCTATCCCTACAACGCGTGTTAGGACAGGGACCTACGGCTTAAAGTGGATTCCGAACCGCTACAAACATCCATGGCACAGCCGAGATTCGAACCCTACTATATATGAACATTTGTAGTGGTTCGAAATCCACTTTAAACCGTAGTTCCCGTTCTAACATGATCGTAGAGCGTTGCGGGAGTAGTGTTACTCCGCGCCCGTTTCTTATCTTCTACATGCACAACTACTAAATGACAAAATAAATGTCATCTCGTTTTTTCCCCCGCAACTAAATCACGCGATTAAGGTTAGTTAAAACCAGGTTATTGTTCGCTTCCTTTCATTACCACGCTGTGTTCTTAAAATCAGTTGTTTTTTTTTTCAATAGAATCAAAATAAAAATTTCAATTTTAAAAAGGAATTATCGTTAAAATTATTGTAATCGACGGACTTACATTATGCAAAATTTCAAAATTCGGCATTATTAAAAAATACTTTTTTTTTTCAGTAGCGTAGACTTCACTTTTCATCTAGTGCAGTCCTTTTTATTATTATTTTTTTTTCCTTATCCCACTTGGTAGACAGCAACATCTAGACCCAGTCCAAGGGCCCATGAAGTCTCATGGAAGGAGGGAAAGGGGGCAGCTTCTGTTGAGATGGAGCACCCGTAGGTAGAAGTCAGACTTCTGCTCCGTGATGCTGACTTTTTAAGGAGTAGGGTTGTCAGCGTCAGCTCTACACCCTACAGTCCAAGACCAAGATCTACGGATTAAAGTAGATTCCGAAACACTACAAACCTACATATATATATATATATATGGCACGGCATACACCATGGCCCTCCCGAGACTAGAGCCCGAAATCTATGGCACCCAGCTCCAGAGCACTAGTCACTCGGCCATCAGGTCCTAGAAACATGTATGAATCGCTTTTCTCACTAGTTAGGTGTCATTTCTGTCACTAAAGAAGTAAATCGCAAAGATTTGGCGCTTTAAAATATGTTTATGAAATTTATGAAATATGTTTATGAAATTCTAACGAACACGTTTCGAATGGGGTGAGGGAAATAATGCATGAGGTCATTCTCCAAATTCATTCATTCATATTAATTTACTCTTTATAATAGGTAGACAGCAACAACTACACCAAATCCAAGAACCCGTGTGGTCTCATGGAAAGAGGGAAGTTTCTGTTGTGATGGAACAAACGAAGATAAAAATCTGACTTGGCTCCGTGACGCTGAAGTAGGAGGAGGCAGCGCCTTCCGGCGGGATTTTTTAGGGGGGAGGGAACTACCCCCCTGTGCGTATCGTATGGGAGAAAACCCGCAAAACTCCCACCGGATAGTCCGACTTAAGAGGGGCCTAATGACCGAGTGGTTAGTGCTCTGTCTCTGCGTACCACAGGTATCGGGGTCGGACAGCCGGCCCATGGATCTTTGTAGTGGTTTCGGAATCCACTTTAAGCCGTAGGTCCCGATTTCTATGATCGGTGAACGTCACAGAACCCACTTCTCACCCACATCATTCCCAAACTGTAAAAAGGGGCAACTCAAGACTAGGTACAATGATGTGGTGTGGTGAAGTAGTAGTCCGACTCCCGAGGCAGAATGCTGAAAATCCCAAAGGCCATCGAGTCTCCTCCTTTCTTGAAACAGTGTCTACAACAAAGCCACCAGCAAATGGAACCTCCGACCTCATGCTCACCAGCGTCGCACATTGACGCTGAGCCACTAGTCGGGCCGGACAATCTCGCCGAGTATCGATGAAGAGAATACGCTAAGTGGAAAGTGCCCTACATTTGGATATTACTTGGCAGAAAAACGCAGACACGGGCATCCTGATTCTACGATGCAATATGTGTTTGTTCCACTGTGTATGTCATAAATATCCCGCAGAATATACGAGGAATGTCCTCAGAAGTACTTTAGGGGTAACTGCTCCTGTATTCGTGTGTCATAGCATTGAAAACAACACTGAAAACTCTCATTAAGAAGCCCGTTGACGTTATAGATCAACCTGGTTTTCATCAAGTTAACACCTGAGTACTGACTGCACACTGTATCATTGGACCATGTTTTTAAATCTAAATGTAATATGAAAGCATTTCGAACTAAGAGAAGCAATAGATGGAAAACCCTGAAAGTGAACCCAAAAGTTTCCATTCTATTACAGGGATAGGCTTGATGAATCCTTCAGATGGACTCGAGGAAGTCGATTGTAAAATGATTCTCTCAGTAACTCATTACATTTTTTAATTTCCAATGGCAAGAAAAAATTGACAAATTCTTACAAGAACAAAACAGTGCAAAACACACACAAAAAGAAAACAATAAGAGAAAAAGTCAATGTCTCATCAGCAGCGCTCCAATATCTTTTCACTTCGGAGTCCCCATGCAAGGCCGGACTACCTGCTGCTACTAGTACTACTACGCACACCACTATGCCTAGAGCTGAGTTGCCCCTTTACAGTTTGGCAAGCATGTGGGGGAGAGGAAGTCTGATTGGGCTCCGTGACGCTTTACGGTCCTATGACACCGGGATCAATGGCTTAAAGGGGATTCCGAACCACTCCGAACATCTATGGCACCGCCGAGATACGAACCTGATACCTGTGGGACCGAGCGCCAGAGCTCTAGCCCCTCGTCTACCAGGCCCCCCGAAAACCTGCTATAGGATGTCTGTCCTCTTTTTCACAGGCGATGTGGGCCAATGCGATGCAGATAGCTCGCCACACAGTCATGGCCCACCTCAAGTCTAAACTCGCGACAGCGTTTTCACGAGATTTTTCCAAAATACCCAGTTCCAATTGGGCCTCCAATTCCTCGGGGAGATATGAGCAGCGAGCAATGCCTTCTATCCAAGTCTCATTTGATTTCTGAAGTTTCAAGGAATGAAAAGAGTTGGCTGTTGCACTGTCCGTGTGCCCTTCTTAACCAGCAAATTTGCTTGATGCTTACCTAAAATGTCACCCCATGACATCCCCATCCCCCTAAAAACTAGCTTTTCTTCGGACCACTCTTCCAAAATGCCAATGTAATGCGATTTGGTGCCTATCGTATCGGAGAAAAACCGGAAAACTCCCACCAGGTAGTGCGACTCAAGGATGGATCAAGATGCTGAGCAATCCAAACGCCATCGCGTCTCCTCCTTTCTGAAACAGTGTCTACAACAAAGCCTCCAACGGACGGAAAATCAACTCAACAACTCACAACTCAACTCTCATGAAATTCAAGTCCTCGATAGGACATAGCGGCAATTTTGTTACTTACCCAAATGGGTTTTTTGTACGTTAAAAGTTTAACTCTCCCACGTAAAGTATCCATTAGGTTCTTCGTGAGCGAGTTGGAGGGAGAACATTTTATTATTCTGAGAGCTACAACTTTTTATTTTTTTATTTTGTTTGACTATTGCTTTTTTATTCCTAATGCAGCTGGCAAATACTTAGAGCATGATCTTTTATATGCCATACGCCAAAGCTGCACCGACGTTACTTATTTAGCACTACCCAGGGGGCACGTGTAGCTAAGATAAGAAGATAAGCAGGGGCCTGATGGCCGAGTGGCAAGCGCTCGGTACCACAGGTTTCGGGTTCGAGTCCCGGCTGTGCCATGGACATTTGTAAGGGTTCGGAATCCACTTTAAACCGTAGGTCCCGGTCTAACAGCATCGTAGAGCGTTTCGGAGGTAGTGTTACTCTGCGTCCATGGCTTATCTTCAAGCTGCATGCCCCTCTTGGGCAGTGCTATGTGAGTAACGTCTGTGCAGCATTTGCCTTAAAGCATCAAAGACAACTCTCTAAGTGTTTGCCGGCTGCATTAAGGAAATTGCAATTTTCTGATATTTTTTTCTACTTGCATTTTTATCGTGACATTTTCATTCATAGTAAAATAGTATTGCAGTATTGCAGTATAGAAGTGCATGCATCAATAGTCGTGTTCTTCAGTGCTAGAATAAAAAGTGCAAACAGAAATTGCAATGAAAATAACAATAAAAATTTTAAGCGTAGAAATGCACTAAAAATGTTTTGTTTTCTTTTATTCATTGATGAAAAAGTAAGTCAAATCACAAACGAATTAGATTGCAAACATCATTTTTACACAAAAGATATATTTATCTGTTAAAATTTATTCGTAATTAAAAAACTTGCAATACTTATTGAATATAAAAAATGGCCATAACGGCCTACAAAGTTTTGATTGAAATGTTAAACAATTTTGATGAAATTTATCATCATTTACACAAGAACATCCTTCGATTTTTGAAGGCATATGGATGCAACTATTTTATCAAAAAAAAATAGTGTTTTTATGCTTCATCAATTATGATGTCAAGACTTAATAATCTCATTCATGGTAAGTTTGAATAAAAAAAATACAGAGTGCATTGGACCGGTACTAATTAAATTAATAAAAAAATTTACTCACTTTAAATTTCAGTCGTGTGCGTACCCATAAAAATGTAAGCGCAGTGAAGCGAGCAGTTTCTTTTCTCTGCAGAGACACGGATCCCATAAAATCGCTTCTGTGCGAGAATCAAAGAATTGGAAAGAGTTTTTACGCAGAAAAATCGGGCAACTTGCTGCCAGCACTGGTTGGGACGTGGCAGTTCAGATCATTTTTAAGGATCCAAAAATTTAGGACAGCAAACGTTCATTCCAATTCGGGGTTTTACAGGACACTGTTGCTTTTTTTTTTTTTAAATATATTTTACTTCAAAAAAATCACTCGGTGAGAAATATTTTGGAAAGACTTTTACATTTTAACGAAACTCTGGACCATTCAAGGTTTGGTTTGGTTTGTCGCTCTACGGTTATCTTGCGCACACTTTAGGCTAAACAGACCGGGACCTACAGTTTAAAGTGGATTCCGAACCACTACAAACATCCATGGCACCGCCGGGTCTCGAACCCTAAACCTGTGGTACCGAGTGCCAGAGCGCTAGCCACTCGGAAGTAAACATTTAAATAATAGAATTGCATTTTAATCAATTTCCTGACAATTAAGGAACTTGGAACGTTTGTCAATAGAGACTTTTTGCACACCGTACTTTAAAAATATGGTATTTTTTTCTCCCTAGCGCGCATGCTCATAGGAAATTGCGCATGCGTATATGTAATAATGTTTCCTATGAGCATGTGCGCTAAGGAGAAAAAATAGCGTATTTTTAAAGTACGGTATGCAAAAACTCTCTAATAACATGCTCGCCTGCATGCAGTACATATAGGCACATAGATAGATATTCAGTGGTGCGCCATATTATTAGACCCCTACCAGCAATTATTTGTGATAGAAGACGACGATGACTACAGCGTTTCATTAAATTTAGGATTGGCCCGTATTAGCAACACCTGTACAAATATTGTTTTAGGAACTGAATTAATAAATAACACATATTTTTTTCTAATTGTGTTTTCTTATTAAACTTTAAATCAAATGTGCATTATTTTGCACATTGCAAAATTTTGCATTGCATTCTGCACATTTTGCCCTGTCACGAATGCACGGTACAGTGAACTCCTTCGACAACAGGTCATTCTTGCCTTACAGGAACGGCAATGTTTACAGACCACTGTCTTCGGGCAAGATGGAGCAACTCCTCACATTGGGCACCAAGTCAAAGAACTGCATAGTACTAACTTTGGCAAGAATCGTGTAATATCCAGAGCTTTACCGGATTCCTGGTCTCCTCTTTCTCCCGACTTAATTCCCTGTGATTTCTGGTTGTGGGGATTCCTAAAAGATCGTGTTTATAGAGGAGTATATTAGGACTTTACCTGAGTTGAAATCCAGCATGTTACTGAAATTCCTCAAAAGTTTCTTCGCTCTACCATTGAATACACTATAATGCGCTTTCAATGCGTAATTGATGTCAATGTAGCACACGTTGAGCATATTTTGTGCTTGAATAAATTTAAAAAATTCTGACAAATTTTTTGTCCTTTTTTTACGCTCCACAATTCCCCCTAGTGGTCACGATTTGAACTATTTTTTTTATTGCAGAAATCTTTTCCCCATGGTCCATATACCGTATATTATATACCAAGTTTCATCAAAAGGTAGGTAGAACGGGTTCTAGAGGGGTCTGAATTTAATTATAACCATCCTGTACTACCAAGGGTTTTTGTTTGAATGTCAAGAGCAATCCTGATCTGATATCTGTATAAAATCAAACACTTTTTCCAGATTTCGATAAAAGAAAATGTGAAATATTTTTGATGGTGTTAGATATTTATGAAACTACACTGAATCATATTGTTCTAATTGATATTCTGTGTTGGTTGTTTTGTCGTACTACGGTCAATTTTCGCACTCTACGGCTAAACACTAATACTACACCACACCACATCACTGTGCCTAGAGCTGAGTTGTAACTTCACAGTTT
The DNA here is from genome assembly GCA_021605075.1 of Caerostris darwini. Classification (NCBI taxonomy): domain Eukaryota; kingdom Metazoa; phylum Arthropoda; class Arachnida; order Araneae; family Araneidae; genus Caerostris; species Caerostris darwini. Next base: position 132,186 of record BPLQ01002483.1, on the reverse strand, counting down.
GAAAAGAATGTGGGTGAGAAGAAGTCTGACGGGGCTCTGTGACGCCCTACGGTCCTATGAGACCGGGACTTATGGTTTAAAGTGGATTCCGAATCCCTACACACATGCATGGCACCGCCGGGATTCTAACCCAAAACCTGTTGAACTGAGCACCAGAGCGCTAGCCACTCGGCCATCAGGCACCCCACGGCTAAACATTAAAAGGGGCTTACAGTATAAAATGGATTCTGAATTATTCACAAACATCCATGCCATCGCCGAGATTCGAACTAGATGTCTGTGGTGACAACGGCCCCTTGGCCGTCATGCTGCCGTCTAATTAGTATTCTAATATCGATCAACTAAAATCGATCAACACAAGTACAGGGGCTTCTCTTCCTTCACCGTTTGCAGCCTGGTGGCCAAGTGGCTAGCGTTCAGACCTTTGGTATCCCAGGCTTCAGGTTCGAATCCTGGCGGTGGCAGGGATGTTTGTGAGTGGTTCGGAATCCACATTAAAACTGTAGGTCCCGGTCTGTTTAGCCCAAAGTGTGCACAAGATGACCGTAGAGCGACAAACCAAACCAATCCTTCATAGCTTTGCAATTGTTTGTTGCAAATTTCGAGGAAATGAAATTCACGTTCACTTGTTGTATAAGCACAGAAGTAATGAAAACACAAGAAGTTGTGAAACGCACTATTTTATTCATCGCTTTCATCAAGTTTGTTTTGGAAATGTGCAATAAAAAAATAAGATTAAATTATTATGCTAGCGACGCGAACTTCCGAGTATTTTTAACGTGAGCCACAAATCTGTCTGCATATCACGAAATGAAATATTTTTGAATAATAACGATACTTGTTTTGTTAATCCACGATGAAGTGTATTTTGTTTTGAAAAAGAGCTCGCCATCGCTCTGGTAACGAAAACAATTTCGTATTATTTGCAAAGAGCCATGACTTCTTATTGCTTAACTATATTAAATGGAAACTAAAAAAATGAATATTTTTCTAATTTCAACATGACTTTAGCTGTGTTTTAAATTGTGTTTGTGTTTTTAGCTGTAGAAAATTATCGATAGTATGTCTAATATTTCCGAGAACTCTTTAGGACACTATTTGTATATACAAACAATATTTATATATATATATATAGCGAGAGAGAGAGAACTCTATTTATTACAAATTATTATTTATAAAAAAATGAAAATTAAGGAATTAAATTTGATTCGCTAGTGCAGTTCACTCCAAGGACGGAGATTTACAGAATTCTCCAGTCTACGTCACATCTCAAAACACGTGGTCTACGGCAGACTTTAATTATCCACACGGCGTCATACACGAAACCACGAGGGCCTAATTTTGTAAGCAGGCGGAATCTCTGACCTGTTCAAACACTTATTATCGACTCTTCGCAGAACTCTCTTATTCTTCTCCAAAAACCTCCCTTTAAGAAAATCCGTGGTCAGCTTCTCAAACTTCTCATTGGAGTAGACACTTCCTCAGTCCATCGTCTATCCTTCATCACGATGCAACAACTCATATTGTAGTCCATATTCCGTCTGTAATTGTTTTGACCTGTGGAGATCGAACAGACAATCGTTCATTTCACGAGGTTCTTAAAGTCCGTGACAATGAATATCTGCTATCAGATTTGAGTGACAGGTTGTTCTCATTAGCACAATTTCGTGTAGCATAACTATCCACAACACTGCTTATCTGCTGTCCAATTTGAGTGGCAGGTGTTTATTATGTAAAAGAATATTCATTCCTCTCTCCTGGAAACGAAATGCTACAAATATTCCTGTGGGAAAAATGTTGCTCCAGGCACCTATGTCTTTAGCAATCCGAAGGACGGCTAAATGACAATTGTCACCCATCAAAACACGCACTTTCTCGAAGGGAATATCGTTTTGTCAATAAGGAAAGGGTCCGATTTTCGATTCGTCTTTAAAGCCCACAGAACTGGCTGAAGTAGTTTTGTAAATGCGAACCAAGAAGTTCCCACAATTTGTGATGATCGGCATTATAGGAATTTATGTATGTGCAAAATTCTGGAAATTGTCAGATACAAATTTAAATAAAAAATCCGGTCTTTGGATAAACCGGGTTCTTGGATATACCGGTTCTTTGTATAAACCGGTATCTTTGTTCTACCTCCTTTAAAGCCATGCATAGTATTGGGAAGGTGCTAAAACAATCTTCCCCTTAATCTTGGGTGGCCTGATGGCCAATGACTAGCGCTTTGGTACCACAGACTCCAGGTTCAAATCTTAGCGGTGGCATGGATGTTTGTGAGGGGTTCGGAATCCGCTTTAAACTGTAGGTCCCGGTCTGTTTAGCACAAAGTGTGCATAAGATGACCGTAGAGCGACAAACCAAACTTTAAGCTTGGTGTAGCATTGTTCAATAAAAGTTTTTGAAAATTTACGCAAAACCTTCTCACACACAGGTCCCATCTTTCATTCCACAAAATAATGGTTCCCTCTGCCGCTTATAAAGCGTTGACAAAATGGTAAGGTGGTGAGATGGTGTGAGAAGAGCTGTGCAATGTCAGCATCAACAGTGCTAATGAGGTTGAAGAGTTAGCATCCTCATTTCAAAACTTTGATTTCTTATTAGACTACATTCACTCCTGTGATGAACTTACATTTATTCGTACATCTCTTTATTTCCGATCTCTCTCAAAAGTTATCTTTCTATCTCACCCTTAAAAAGCTCCTGGCGGTGGCATGGATGTTTGTGGTTGGTTCGGAATCCACGTTAAACTGTAGGTCCCGGTTTGTTTAGCCTAATGTGTGCACAAAATGACAGCAGAGCGATAAACCAAAACCAAACCACCCTTTAAAAGTACCGTATTAATGCACTAGAAAAGTTTTAAACTATTATCTAACTTGAGATTTATTTTATATATTCCTGGTAGTCATGAATGGATACCAGCAATCAAGTATATAATCGCTGGCTCACCAAAATTCCAACCCCCCTTCCCCAGAAGCCTTCTCCTTTCAATAAGTAAGCTCCTTTGGTATCTGAGAGTTCCTTTGGATTAAAAAAAATTGTGACCTTCAATTAAACAAGTTGAATTGGGACAGAGGTAAAGAAACAGATGTCTTACCGCGAGAGCGAAGGTTCGAATCTGAACTGAGCTCCTTTCGCTATTCAGCTACGATGTACACCTTAATTTCTTTTTTTACCGACTAGGGACATATTAGGTTTTATTTTGTTTTCTTTTTACCCCCTTTTTTTTGTTAGTGAAACCAAAGGACTAGAACAAACCATGTATCAGAAAATGAAAAAAAAAATATATAAAAAATAAAATACTAGAACTTTGGTTCTGAGAACGGCCTTTTATTTGGGGGGGAGGAAGGGGCTCTGCTTAATCTTTGCTTTTCAGTTTCATCCTTACGGATCCCATACGTTTAGCATATCACAATTTTTATATCATTCTACAATAGTTTTACGGGGCCTGAATGGCCGAGTGGCTAGAGCTCTGGCGCTCGATACCACAGGTTTCGGGTTCGAGTCCTGGCGGTGCCATGGATGTTTTGTAGGGGTTCGGAATCCACTTTAAACTGTAGGTCCCGGTCTAATAAGATCGTAGAGTGTTGCGGGGGCGTTACTGCTCCGTGGCTTATCTTCAAGTTACACGCGCCCCCTGGGTAATGCAAAGTGAGAAACGTCTGTGCAGCGCTTGCCTTAAGGCATCCAAGATCAAGCTGTCTAAGTGTTTGCCAGCTGCATTAGAGAGGAAAAAAACAATAGTTTTATGGCATCGACAACGGGTCCCTCATTGTACCGAATTTGAACTTGAATTCTTTTAACTTTAATTTTTATTTTTATTTTTTTTTATCTTCCTTTTATTTATTTTTAGTATTTTTTTTAATTTTACTAGTATCATATATTAAATTTTTGAAACTTTAATCTTGTATCCAATAGTAACTTTAAGCAGTCAATTAAAATTGTAGATTTATACATGAATTAAGATAATAAGGTTAAGGGGTCTATCCCCATGGGTACTTCATAATCGGTACTACAGTTGCCAGTTCAGTAAGTAAAAGTAGGACTTTTAAACGACTCATAACATTGACACATCGAAAAGGTTTTCGAACTCACAATTAACGAAGCGCGTGTCATGAGAAGAAAAAGTCATGTTAAGAGATATTCATGATAACGAAATGACGTAACAAATGATATTGTGATTTAATTATCATCAAATGTGAATGTAAGCAGCGGACGGCAAGCCTTCTTGGATGCAAAGTCGTTGAGTTGTTTTGGATTGCTTTGCATTATTTTTCGTACACTTTCAGCCTTGAATAATCGAATGAAGCCCGTGAATCAATTTCCTAACTGTGGAATAAAATTTGACGCATAACTAACGCTCACGCAATTCGAGTGGCCTTGAAGTGTTCTTGTCTTATCCGGATTTCACGCAAAGCGACGTTTGCTTTTGTTTAGATTTTTCCAATTCATTTGTTTATCATTAAAATGTGTCTAGTTAAAACTTAAACAAATGTTTCAAAGGGCCCAGCAAGATTATATAATTTTTAAACTTCGCCAACAATAGCTTTGTCCTATTTTTGGTTAAAAAAACTATCAATTGTTTTAAAAACATCCAACTCTGAGAATATCTCTTTTTCCTTCTTTTAAAGAAAATCTTTTTTTTTTCTGTCCTCTTTCTTGAAATAAATAATAAACGAAGTATTTCTTAGATCAGGAGTGGCCAACTCGCGGCCCGCCTTGGAAATTTTTGCGGCCCGTAAGATGTATCACACTTCTACAAAATATATTTATCTCATAATGGCCAAAGGAGTGAAACCCAATGCATTAAATAAATACATTATGTGTGCATCCCTATATTCAAAAATTAACTGTCGAAATTAGTCTAATTTAGAGTTAGAGGAATACAACAAAATTTTTCAAATATATTTATCTCCCTTTCAGGTTGAAATCGAGTCGGCTTCAGAACATCTCCAAATAGAACTGGTTTATTTACAATACAGTATTATTTACAATTAAAACGCCTTTTTGAAACATCAGAATCAAAAATAGATTTTTATAACACTTACGTCACAAAAGAAAAAATTTCCAATTTGAGAAATCTGGCACAAAATGTTGTTAGAGCTTTTGGTTCCACTTACACCTACGAATCGGTTGTTTCGAAAATGATATTGGCCCAGCACAAAACACGCTCAAACCTAACGGACGCTTTGTTTATATGTAAAAATAATAGCGAACACAATAATAATAACTCATTGCGTTTCAATTTTTCATGCCAAAAAACGTCTATAGTGGGTCTAAATCTAATAGGGGGATATACAATTTTATAGGCGTCCCGCGGAGTTAGGATGCATTCCCAAAGTGGCCCGCAATGTCCTTTGGGTTGGCCACCCCTGTCTTAGATAATCAAATCCATTTTTTTTTCGTAAAAAAAGTAAAATTAATTTAAATATATATATATGGTTTCAGTTAAATGTGTCCAATAGTATCATTTATTTTATTCAATTTTTGGTTTTTATCCTTTTTCAAATATGAAAAATTACACACATGGTTAAATACAAAGAAATGACAAGGTATTTATACATCATTCATTCTAGGACGCTTGTATTGCAAGTAACTTAACCTGCGATTATCTAAAGTCGCTTTTTTTATTGACATTTTGCAGAAATGAAGCAATTCGTTCTGACAATCTTATATTTTTGGATCATTACAGTATCTGTTCGCTTGGCATAAAATACTTAATAAAAAATCCTCCAATCGTTTGAATGACATGATATGACACATTTCATCTGGGTTTTTTCTCTCTTTCTCTATTTCTAAGTCACTCAAGCAGACGAAGATTGCTGACTGATTGACTTGAATGAATTGCCTTTGGGTCGTTCAGGGCATTCTGAAAAAGATATTTATAGAAACATGAATGGAATTATTTTTTAAAAAGTATAATATTTCTTGAAATAGAACGTAACATCTTTATGTGGTTGAATGAAATAATCTATGACATATATATTTTTCTGTACCTTTTTTTTATAGAATGAATACATTGTAAAATTTTCTTTCATTGGATTGGTTTGTCGCTTTACGGTCATCTTGTGCACACTTCAGGATAAACAGACCGGGACCTACAGTTTAATGTGGATTCCGAACCACTACAAACACCCATGGCACCGCCGGGACTCGAACCTGTGTTACCGAGCGTCAGAGCGCTAGCCACTCGGCCATTCAGGCCTTTCTTTGATTGGAATGAAGGAGTCAAATTGAGTAACATTTATTTGAGGCACCTTTGAATTCCTTTCATTTAATAACTGACGCATACGGTGAAACTACTAAGAGAAACTATTTCATGAAAGGCCAGTGACAAAGGATAGGACTTAAAAAAAGTGTTTTAGAATTTGGTACAATATTTGTAGGAACTAAGCACAACAGTGATAAGTTTTTATTGATCATTATGGGGTTGTTGTTTTTTTTTCAATATTCCTCCTGAATTTTTTTTTTTTTTTCATTATTATGTGTTGATCCAGATATTTTCGCACTATCTAGTAACTTAACTACTGTTGGTTGCAATTATTTTGTCAAATATTTATTTTAAGATTTAAATATTTATTCTGTTTTTATTTAACTAGCTTGGTTTGGTTTTCGCTCTACGGTCATTTTGTGCACACTTTAGGCTAATTAGACCGGGACTTACAGTTTAATGGGGATTCCGAACCCGAACAAACATCCATACCCCCGCCAAGATACGAACCTGAAGCCTGTGGTATTATTCAACTAGAGCCAGATAGTGTTACATGTTTTGTGTGTTAATCAAAAGCTGAAAGCTTTTCATTAAAAAAATATGTTTCTTATGTTATGGTGAGATAAAAATAAGCCCGACTCGTGGCTCAGTGGCAACGCGCACCACTGATGAGCATGAGGGCGGAGGTTCCATCCGCTGACGGCTTTGCTGTAGACACTGTTTCAATAAACGAAAAGGCCAGAAGGCGTCTTTGATGTTAAGCATCTTTATTCGTGAGTCGGACTATCCGGTGGGAGTTTTCCGGGTTTTATCCCATACCATACGCAAATGTTCCCCTTAAAAATTGCCCCAGATTCTGCAGATTTATTATTAGTTTCAATAACTGTTTCACGTTTAAAATCCATGATGCAGGAATCGTTGAACCGTTAACATTTATTTGTAAATAGTTTAAATTTATTTATTTCAGTCAGTAGCTCTAAACTATTTCAAACGCAGCAATTCAAAAAGTCAATTGCATTACATACTACTGTGTCCAAAAGGTTAAACCCATTTTCAATTTAAAATTCCTGAGACTTATGTAATTTCGACTTTTTTTTTTCCTTTTTTCGGTTGCTGGCACTGTCCTTAACATCTGCGTGAAATTTGACGTCAAAACATTCATGAGTGTTTGAGTTACGCTTGGCTTTGTGAGACGCTAAATATGATTCCGGCCATCTTTGAAATGTCTGAATTCATTGAGCAGAGAACTTGCATCCAATTGTGTTTGCGGAAACGTATAGTGGTGCAGAAGGCATTCGGTGAGCATTCCTATATCGGAAAGAAATGTTTACAAATGGTATGAACAGTTCAAAGAAGGCAGATAATGCGTTGAAGACGAAGAGCCCTCTGGTCGACCACACACCTAAACCGACGAAGCTCACGCCCAAAAAGTTAAAGATTGGGTGCTTACAAACCGTCGATTTACAATTAGAAATGAAATAAATTTGGAAGAATAAATAGAGTTTTTGAAAAAAAAAAAAAAAATTGGTCTTACTTTTTGGGCACAGTAGTATGTGTCATCCGTCTATGCAACTGACAAAATTTTGGAAAGCTTATTGTTCTGTGGCATTAAATTACTTATGCTTTAAATTGAAAATAAAAATTAAACATTTATTTTTTAGCTTACTTCAATCTTTTCCTTGAAACTATCAGGTATTACTCGAAGGCAATGATTGACGTGCAAATCTGAGGATGAAAAAAAAAACTTGAAATGATCATTCCAGAAGTAGTTCACATTCATTTTTAAAAGTAATCGATCTAAAACTGGAAATATTTTCCTAGTCAGCAGTCTGTCTGTAACTAATTGTAAGCCGAATGCAGTAATAGTTGTAAACAAGCGCTTTTATTTTACATATTTTGTCATTGAAAGAAATGTTTTTATTATTATTATTATTATTATTATTATTTTTTTTTTTTTTTTTTTTTTTTTTTTTTTTATGTGTGGTTGAATTCTAATACTGAAATATTTGTTAGCATTTGAAACTTGTAATAAAGTATGCAGACAATACAAAAAAAGTCATTGAAAGTTAATAGCAAAAACCGCAAATTGAATAAACGCAATCTGTAACAGTGTCAATGTTTCGATTAAAATGATACGAGTTATTTAGTATTTAGAATATGTTTTTTTGTGTGTGTGTGTGGGTTTTTTTTTTTTTTTTTTTTTTTTTTTTTTTTATTATTATTATTATTATTTACAATAAAAGCGCAAAAAAAAAAAAAAAAAAAAAAAAAAAAAATTCAAAACACATAATTCTAGTGAATAAACAGGCGTTTATTTTAATAACGCACAATTTTTATGTTTTCATTTAATTAGACAATCATGAAATCCAAGAAAACCTATTAAAAAATTTATATAATATTTACAATAGAGTGAAGTGAGTAAGTGATTAGAAAATGCAAAATAAATTTTGTTAATTAACTTCAAATTAAATTAAATTAGATTTTAAAAAATTTAAAAGAGTTAAAATTTAAGAGAATTATGGAAATATTTGTTCTTCATTTTAAATGATTAATGGCAACATCTTGTGAAAAAAACCATCTACGTTCTAAATAAAATACTTCTTGTAGAACATTCCGGCCGAGTCTTTCTGCAATATCGCGGAGAGAAAATCCACCTTCTCGTAGCCCCAGTATACGCCCTCGTTCAAAATCTTCTGGCTTCTTCGTCTTCTTAAAGGCATTCTTGGCTAACATCAACTCAATACGTCAGATTTCAAAGCTCAATAATGCTCACGAACTTTACAGCACGCATTTAAAGCAAACCTGATTTGCATGTTCCGAGTGGCGCTACTAACGCTACACTTATGCGAAAGGGACTCGCCTATGCAAGTAAATAAGAGTTACCTCTGTCTCTGTAAACGAAAGGATCTCTCTGCACGGCACGTTCTTCCGGAGGTCGATCCAAAAACTTTTTAAAACCTTCTTCAATTTCCCTATATGAGAAAGAAAAGTAGTGCATTCATTGTTGAGGCATGATTATTTATAGATTCCTAAAATGAGTACTTTTCCTCTGTACCTCACAAGTCGCATGTCGCATGTTCGTAAACTTTTGTTCTTTCGTTGTAAGTTACTAATAAAAATCGTAGAGAGTTGCGGGGGTATTGTTACTCCGCATCCGTAGCTTATCTTCCAGCTACACGCACCTCCTGGGTAGTGCTAAGTGAGTCACGTCGGTGCAGCGCTTTCCTTAAGGCATCCAAGAGAACTGGCTAAGTGTTGGCCAGCTGCATAAGAACAACAAATACAGCTGTTACAGAGAAAAGCGACGATGAGGTTTTTTTTCTATTTTAATTGAAAGCGATGATAGGGAATACTCAGTTGCGGAAATGAGCATCAAAATACTAGTCTACAATGACGCGTTCCGTCAAAACACTTTAGAAGTATGATTATAGCCAATCCATATGAATGTAATTACGTCCTTATTATTTTTAATGCAGCTGGTAAATACTTAGACAGTTGTAACGGATGCCTTAAGGCAAGCACTGCACCAACGTTATTCACTTCGCACTACCCAGGAGGTGCGTGTAGCGTGAAGATAAGCTACGGACGTGAATGACACTACCCCCGCCATGCTCTACGATCCTATGAGACCGGTACCCCTGGTTTAAAGTGGATTCCGAACCACTACAAACATCCACGGCACCGTCGGGACTCGAAGACGAAACCTGTGGTACCGAGCGCCAGAGCGCTAGCCACGCAGCCTTCAGGTCCCATATCCTTATTATAGAATAAATTCAATTATTTACAAATCACTGTGGTTATCGTTATTATGTGGGTCGTTGAACAACAGTTCTGGAAAATACGATTGAAATTCTTTTATCCATTCAAGTTGTACAAAGAGGCCAAAGTGTAAATTGAGGAAAGTTTTCTTTTTTTTTCAAGCATGTCTAAATATTAGAGAATTTGTGCATACCGTATTTTGGACGTCCGTTAGCTTTTTCTCCCTAGCGCGTATGCTCATAGGAAACTGAGCATGCGCGCTAGGGAGAAAAAGCTAACGGACGTCCTACGGTAACTAACATACGGTATGCAAAAACTGTAATATTTTTTCTTCCCGACACACTAACACGGTGAACTTCTTCAGCCGAGTATTGCAATTTGAAAGACGCGTTTCACAACAAAGGGCCTCCTCAGTGAAGGTAAACTTTCTAAACGTGCAAGCGAAATTTATTGTTCTTCAGTACGAGGGACGTTTTGTTGCCAAACACCGATTCCTGTGTTTGCTGCTACGAAAAGTACTGGCAGTAGAAGCTCTCCCAAACGTGCCTCGCAAATGATGCCGACACGAAATTGCAAGTCATTGGCACCGGTGGGGCTTGCTTGTTCTTCTCTCATGTCGAAACTACGTCCTTGTTCCACTGAATATTGATTTGTTTGTTTTGTTCCGCGGATTATGAAATTCGAACAAGTTTGTGTGCCAGAATTGCAAATATTAAGCATATTTTTCCTTACATCAGCTTATTAGCGATCATTCTTTTTGTTATTATTTCTTTAATGTGTTCTTGAAAAAAGTGAACACTTTAGACCTCTTATAGCAAGTCATCCCCCGTTTCATTAAAGCTTTATTGAAAAACAATGTTGTTGTTCTAATGCATCTGGCAAATACTTAGACAGTTGTCTTTTATGACTTAAGGCAAGCACTGCCTTGCCTTAAGGCATAAAGGTGCATGTAGTTTGAAGATAAGCTACGGACGCGGGAGTAACAATACCCTCGCAACGCTCTACGATCAGACCGGGAACTAACGGTTTAAAGTGGATTCCGAACCACTCACAAAATATCCATGGCACCGCCGGGACATGAACCCGAAACCTGTGGTACCTAGCACCAGAGCGCCAGCCACTCGGCCATCAGGCCCCATATCCTTATTATAGTAAAAAGACAATAGAGAGTTTTTGCATACCGTACGTTAATTACCGTAGGACGTCCGTTAGCTTTTTCTCCCTAGCGCGCATGCGTATCTGTAATAATGTTTCCTATGAGCATGAGCGCTAGGGAGAAAAAGCTAACGGACGTCCTACGGTAACTAACGTACGGTATGCAAAAACTCTCTAATGATTTATAAATCACTAAGGTTATCGTTATTCAGTGGGTCATTGAACAACAGTTCTGGAATTATTTTATCTATTCAAGTTGTACAAAGAGGCCAAAGAGTGAAATGCCATATATATCGTAGAAAGTATTTTTTTTTTCTTTTACAAACATGTCTAAATAATATTTTTTCTTCACGACACACTAACACGGTGAACTTCTCCAGCTGAGTACTAAATTTGAAAGACGCGTTTCAAAACAAAGGGGCCTCCTCACTGACAAACTTTCTAAACGTGCAAGCGAAATTTATTGTTCTCCAGTACAAGGGAACGTTTTGTTGCAAAACACCGATTTCTGTGTTTGCCGCGACGAAAAGTACGGGCAGTACAAGCTCTCCCAAACGTGGCCCGAAAATGATGCTGACACGAAAAAGCAAGTCATTTTCACCGGTGGGGCTTGCTTGTTCTCCAGCCATGTCGAAACTACGTCCTTGTTCCACTGAATATTGATTTGTTTGTTTTGTTCCTTCGGTTATGAAATTATAACAAGTTTGTGTGCCAAAAATTTAAATATTAATATTTTTTTCCTTACATCAGAATAGTAGCTATTATTCTTCGTTTTTTTTTATTATTATTTCTTTAACATGTTCTTGAAAAAACAGTGAACGCATTATAGCAAGTCATCCCTGGTTTCAGGAAAACTTCATTGACAAACAACGTAGAATAACGGTTTTGTTCGCTTGAAAAGACTGCCACAGAGATTCGTTCAACTCTCAAAATGCTATTTGATATATTGATTTCAATGAGGGGTGGCCAACCGCTGCCCGCTTTGAATATTTTTTTGCCACGTCAGATTTATCACACTTTTACAAAATATATTTATTTTTCCGGATTTATTTTACTTTTCCAAATTTATTTATTTATTTATTTTTGGAACATCTGACCTCAGTGACGCAGTGACTGCGTCACTGACGCAATGTATTTCAAATAAAAATTTGTGTGTTACTCCAGTGAGCCTTGTGTTCCACTAATGCAGAGGTGGCCAACACGCGGCCCGCCTTGAGTAAATTTCCTGCCCATGAGATTTATCACACTTTTACAAAATACATTTATTTCACAATGGCCAAAGTAGTAAAAACCAATGTATTAGAAAAATACATTATGTGTGCATCCATAAGCATCTAAGCATCCATAACATAATATTCTTGAGAATATAGGACAGATATTGCCTGTTTCAAGTATGAGTTTACAATTATGAGTTCGCAAATTAATTAAATTACAGTCTGCGAACTCATGAGGCGAGCATCTTGAAACTTCTAATATAACAGGTTCTATGTTTCACTTTAAGTGACCTCAACGACGCAGTGACTATTCCTAGATGCTCACAGTTGATCGTTGATAGCAGAGCAAGCCAGACTCTTAGTTGAAGTTGTTGGCGCTTTTGGTTCAACTATGAAACTTTTTTTTTTCTAAAATAAAATTGTCCCATCACAAAACACGCTCCAGCTTAACGGACGCTCACCTGCAACACCCATTACGATGTGCAAATACCCACATGGAGATCGATTTGCAAAAGATAAGTGAAAGAGTGGAGAAACACATATCGCACAAGTAAAGTAAATGTTTTTATTGATTTCATTATTTTTATTTCGTTTGTATTTATATATTTTTTATATTTCATTTCTACGGCTACATATTTCTTTACAGTGTGCGTTTAGTATCATTATTATTATGGTATATATGTTTACATGTAAGAATAACAGTAAACACAAAAATAATAACTCATTATTAGGCTTCAATTTTTCACTCCAGAAAAATGTCTACAGTGGGTCTCAATCTAATAGGGGGATATATAATTTTAGGTGCGGCCCGTGGAGTTAGGATGCATCTCTAAAGTGGCCCGCGTGATCATTTGGGTTGGCCACCCCTGAACTAAATCATATTTTTAGCTTATGTGGTTCGCCTTCGAATGAGAGAAAAAACTATTATTAATTTAACAATAATTGTTAATAAAAATCTAATCTAATTCATGATGCTCATGCTAATGCTAATTTATAATTTAATTATCTAATTTATGACGTTTGTGTTGATAAACAAGCAAATATAGGGAAATACAAAAGTCTTTAATGTAGTAGACGATTTTTTTTATCATTCAACAGCTCAAAAAATTTTAGTTATTGAAATAATGCAATATTAATGACATTTTGTTTTACTTAAGAACTAGCTTCATTTTTTTTTTTTTTTTTTTTTTTTTTATGTGATTAATATTTTCAAAAATAAATGCATAGGACCTGATGGTCGAGTGACTAGTGCTCTGACGCTTGGTACCACAGGTTCAACTTCTAGTTTTCACGTGGCTCAGAATATCGACTTTAAGCTGTAGCTCCCAGTCTAATAGGATTGTAGAGCTCTGTGGGGGTAGTGTTACTCGCATCTCGCTGGTAGCATATCTTCAAGCTACACAGGCCTCCTGTTTAGTGCTAAATAGTTGCCTTTGACGCTCTATTGTCATTTTTTGCACACTATGGGCTAATTAAAACAGAACCTACGAGTTAATAGGGATTCCGAACTACCGACAAACATCCATGCCGTTGCCAGGATTCGAACCTGAAGCCTATGGTACCAAAGGCCTGAAAGCTAGCCAATTGGCTATCTGGCGGCAAAGTGCTAAATGGGTAAAGCGTTCGTCGATGCAGTCCACCTGGGTTGTTCACAGGCAAATGGTCAATATGATCCAGTCCTCGACGTAATTAAAAATAAAAAAAATAAATACATCATAATCTCAATCTTAATAAGTTTAAAATTTCTTGGAAGACCGCATTCATCACAGCTCTCAATCGCATGCAGCTACGAATGGTAGTTTAAATATTAAAAATAGAAAATAATATGTCTCCTTATAAAAATCTAAAGAGCTTTAGATTTGACGCGTTTAACACTAAATTTTCCGAAATATAGCAAAAAATCGTTACCATTAATAAAATTGGAAACAAAGTACAGGGTGATTATAATTAAAGTCCCACTTTCAAATTGCTGTAAAAAAAGAGCCCCTCACCACAATGCGTTCAAATTTGAACTGAAGATTCTTGAAGAAGGGGTGAACGGTACGGCATCAAAAACAGTTCCAATTTGTTTTAATAGATGGCGCTGTAAGCGGCATAAAGAAAGTGAATTCTATATTGAATTTAAATTATAACATATTTGGCATGAGTTACCCATTAAACCAACTGTAGTGCTCACTGTGTTGGATTGTTTCGGTTTTTTGACGGAAAAAAATGACTTCCAATTCATTCAACAGTTGTGACACTTAATGGAAAGCCCATCCACCACGGCAAGGTCATACCCAATTGGATGGAACTTTTTTTGCATGTCATACCGTTTCCCCTTTCTTCAAGTATTTGTTGTCTTCTTTTTCTGTTCTCATTAATCAACACACTTTCAGTTGATATATATAAAGTATTTATTCACATTCTAACAATACGTATTCGAGCAACTGCGCGCCAACCACACTCGCGTTCCTTCTTCTGCCCTTGCTGTTATATTTTTCATCCCCGTACAAGCATTCGCCTTATATGGAGGTACAGGAGGAGGAGTTATGGCAGAACCTCTTGGTCGTGGCGCCATCTATTGTCATTCACAATGACAAATAGTTTACATATCCTCGATTCAAATTTTAACTCATTGTGGTGAGTGGTTCTTTTTTTTTACTTTAATTATAATCACCCTGTACAAACAAAAGATACCTTCACGTGCTCAGAAAAATATCTAAACTAAGATAATCTTTCTTATAAATTCTTTTTTTTTTCTAATGCAGCTGGCAAACACAGACAGCTTGGTCTTTGGATGCCTTAAGGCAAGTGCTGCAGAGACGAACTCACTTTGCATTACCCAGGGAGCGCGTGTAACTTGAAGATAAGCCACGGACGCGGAGTAACATTGTCCCCGTAACGCTCTACGATCCTATTAGACCGGGACCTACAGTTTAAAGTGGATTCCGAACCACTACAAACATCCATGGCACCGCCGGGATTCGAACCCGAAACCTGGGGTACCGGGCGCCAGAGCACTAGCCACTCGACCATTCAGGCCCACTTATAAATTCTTCTTTCATCTAATTACAATAAATTATTACTGAATAATGTATTATTTCACTTATGTAGTTGTGATAAGTATAGATTTATATAAGGATTATATTGTATAGATAAGTATTTCTCACTCTAAACTGTAGTCAAAGACTAGAACTTTCTCTTCTTCATCAATCTCCCCAACCTGAAAGAGAATGGTACATTTCTGATATAATTATGAGTTTTTCAAACTGCAAAATGAGTTTTTTAATAACTGTTAAATAAACGAGAGATTAAGTGGAAATGTTAATAAACAAAGAAACCTTTGGCTCATTTTCTACTCAAGGTGCTGCTCTTTCACGAGCTAATTTTATTTCAAAAGGAAAATAAGATTTTTCAAGAAATGAAAATCGTTTGGAAAATTTTAATTTAAAAAATTTGTTAATTTTTGAAAATTTTTTTAGGTTCCCCCCTTTCTATTTTTTAAGATTGCTGTGCATTTTGCTCTTACATTCAATTCTAAATTTTATGGATAACCTGTATGTGGGCCCAGCGGATTACAATTTTTTTTTTTTTTTTTTTTTTTTTTAGCATCGGTGGGCCATGTATTCCACTTTTGTATTCTACGAACACCCCACCGATGGGTGACGTAGAAGGAACAACTGGTAATTGCCTGAAACTGCCCCTCATTTGCGTGCCGTACAAGATAAAATTGTCACACATAGACGCGTCTTCATAGTCACCATCAAGTCTCCTAGTTTCTGGAAAAAGAAAAGAACAGTTAACGCTGTTAGCGGATTCGAACTTGAACGCTGTTGCCTGCGCCTGTTGCCAGTGGGCCACGATTTGCAGGATTTGAAACAGAAAAAGGCAGACCGAACTGCACAAGGAAAAAAAAAAGGTTTGAAATTTCATTTTTTATTAGTTTTCAAACCGTATGTCCTTTGTACTTTTTTTGAGATATTTTCCTTGAGATCCCACTATTAGTCCCCACTCTCCCTATATATATTTGTATATCTTGATCACATTTTCAATCGTTCATGAAAGACTTTTGATTCATCCACTCAAGTTCAAATACATTTTATTTGAAGCTTGTAGTGGATGACACTGGATGTTAACACAGTTTTTTCAAATATTCATTCATTCATTCAATTTAATTACTTCATTTTAGGCAACAGCTTTCAAGTTCGAATCCGCTAACAGCGTTTGTTGTTCTCCTCTTTTTCCAGAAACTAGAAGACTTGATGGTGACTATGAAGACGTGTCTATGTGTGACTCGCATATTATAGCCTTGCGTGATTTTATCTTGTACGGCACGCAAATGAGGGGCAGTTTCAGGCAATTACTGGTTGTTCCTTCTACGTCCCCCATCGGTGGGGTGTTCGTAGAATATAAAAGTGGAATACATGGCCCACCGATGCTAAAAAAAAAAGAAAAAGAAAAAATTGTAATCGGCTGGGCCCATATACAGGTTATCCATAAAATTTAGAAGGAATAGGGGAGAAAAAAATTTCTTTTATATAAGATATTTAGCAGAATATAAATTTAGCAATCAATACCGTCAGTGACGAAGCGTGTAGAAAAAATTTTCTTTTTCGGATTCTTTTTTTCATTGTGGGTTGTAGTCTGAGTCGAGGAGGGAACAGAATGGAAAGTGAAACATGTGAATAAATGAGTGAGAGAGAGGGAAAGTGCGTGAGAGAGAGAAAGAGAACTTAAAAAATGAATGGAAATTATTTATAAAGGACTTTCTGCAATATAAAGAAAAAAGTAGGAATTGGCTTAAACATCTTTTTTTATATTACTTGTTTCAAAAGAAATGAGAGACTTTTCGACCAGCCTATGTTTTGTGAAAGAAGATGTCCCTATTTCTGCTCGTAGATTTAAGAGGTGCTGAATGTGTCCATCTGATTGTATCTACTGTCAACTAGATTTAGAAGTTCTATAAGATGCTATGGAATGAGGATGAAATGGTAAAAAATATCCTTGAGAAAGTGTGATTGCTTAGACCAGAAGCGTGGCCCGCATTGAATATTTTTCCGGCCCATGAGAAGTATCACACTTTTACAGAATATATTTATTTTAGCAGTTAAAACCAACGGATTTAAAAAATACATTATGTGTGCATCCATATATTCGCAAATTAACTATTGAAATTAGGTAAAAAAATTAACTTAGGTTTTGAAATAATATTCTTGCGAATATGTGACAGATAGTGCTTGCTTTATTTATGAGTTTACAGTTGACCAACTGACCCAACACAAAACACGCTCAAAGATAAGGGACAATATCCTGCAACAAACATCACGATGGGCCAATAAACAAATGGAGATCGATTTGCAAAAGCTAAGTGAAAGAGTGGAGAAACACATATCGCACTCGTAAAATAAATATTTTTTAACGATACTTTTTATTTCTTTTATATTTATACGTTTTTTATATTCCATTTTGAGTGTTGTATACTTCTTTACTTTTAGTATTATTATTATTATGTTATCAATTTTTACATATAAGAATAATAGTAAACATAAAAACAACAACCCGTTATGTTCAATTTTTCACTTCAAAAAAAAAATGTCCATAGTAGGTCTCGATCTAATAGGGGGATATATCATTTTATGCGCGGCAGTTGAGTTAAGATGCATTCCCAAAGTGGCTCCCAATATCATTTGGGTTAGATCTCGATGGCTGGCTTAGATCTCGATGTCCGATTTCGTTCGATGATTTCAGCAATAACGTCTGTTCTCTGTTAATGAATACTGAAACGCGGATTGTCGCATACTCACACACTTCTTCCTCTCTTTGTCTTCTTCCTCTTTCAGGTAGTAAAGGTGACCTGCAAGAAGAAGGCACTGCATTAATCTGCCGTCCATCACTCACTGCAAATGGGTTGGTAGTGACAAATCTAGGACACTGATCCCTCGTCCATCAATAGCGTGGACACCAGAACTCGCGCGGGATTTTCACCCTGCAAACAGTGTTTATGCTACTTTGCCCAAAACGTAAGACCCATTTTCAATTTCAAATTACCGGGGCTTGTAGAATTTCAATTTTTTCTTACTTTTTTAGGTTGCTGGCACTGTCCTTGACATCTCTGTGAAATTTCACGTCCAAATATTCATTAGTGCTTGAGTTACGCTTTGCTTTGTGAGAAGCCCAACTGATTCCGGCGATTTTTTTAAATGTCTGATTTCATTGAGCAGAGAACTTGCATTCAATTTTGTTTGCGGAAAGGTACAGAACGTTGCAGAAAACATTCGGTCAGCATTCCTATATAGGAAAGAAATTTTTGCAAGTGGTATAAACAGTTCAAAGAAGGCAGAGAATGCATTGAAGACAAAGGGCACTCTGGTCTTGGGATTGGGTGTTTGCAAACAGTCAATTTACAATTAGAGACCTTGCTGCTGATGTTGGAATTTGAAAAGGATCGGTCCATTCCATTTTGGGCCTCAAACGCGTCCAATCTCGATGGGTACCGAAAACACTGAATTCGCCAACTCACACTGCATGGATTCTTCGTGACTTTTTCGCCAAAACTGAAACCCATATCTCCACCGTACTCATTCATCGTATTCTGTTTTTCCCTAAACTCAAAACACCACTCCGGGGACACCGTTTTGAGTCGATGGGAGAGTTTCAACGTGAATCGGCGAGCGCTTTGAATTCCATCCCTGCCGATGACTTCTTAGCATGCATTGAGCACTGAAAAAGTTGACATGAGTGCATTGTGTCCGGGGATTACTTTGAAGGAAATGAAATAAATTTAGAAGAATAAATAAAGAGTTTTTGAAAAAAAAATAATTGGACTTCTCTTTTTGGGCACAGTAGTACAACCCATATAGGTTTGTTTGTTTCCCTCATAAAAGTTTGTGTGGAGGGGAGGGTACATTTCAATTTTATTTACAACTTTTTAGTTGTTATTTTTAATCCATTACACAGCGAAGAAATGAATCCATATATCATGTCCCTTTTACTAATCGTGAGTATGCTTTATTGCGCTAAAAAAAGTGAAATCTCGTAATCCACTGCAGTAAAATGAAAAATCAGATGTTTTTGTGATAAGCAAGTGTATTGCTAAACACACGAGATCATACATTTTTCAAAAACGGGCAGTGAACGAAGAAGTCTCGATTAATCGTAACTGTAACCGAATAGATGAAAAATCGTAATGGCATTCGTTTCATTGTGCATCTGCGTGTGTGCTTATAGGCATTCTTCAGTTTTATTTCTTGACCTCATCATTTGATGAATTGATACGGAATGTGATACGTATCCGGTTACGAGTCAAATGGTCGGTGCTTCTCTCTCTCAAATGCTGAGGGCCTGAATGGACGAGTGGCTAGCGCTCTGGCCCTCGGTACCACATGTTTCGGGTTCGAGTCCCGGCGGTGCCATGGATGTTTGTAGTGGTTCGGAATCCACTTTAAACTGTTGGTCCCGGTCTGTTTAGCCCAAAGTGTGCACAAGATGACCGTAGAGCGACAAACCAAACCAAACCTCTCAAATGCTGACAGCAAAAACAAAAGGCGTGTTCCAAAACAAAGTTCTAATGTAGTTTCTACGCTGATCTTTAAGGATTTGGGAAAATAATTCGTAAATAAGCCAAAAAATAAATAGATTCTGTTATGAATTAAAATCATGGAAATGATGAATTAAATAGAGAAGTAAAATCAAATTTTATATATATATATATATATATATATATAAATATATATATAGGGGCCTATTGGCCGAGTGGCTAGCGCTCGGTACCACAGGTTACTTGGTACCACCCGGCGGCGCCATGGATGTTTGTAGTAGTTTTGAATCCACTTTAAACCGTCTAATAAGATCGTCTCGGTCTAATAGAATCATAGAGAGTTGTGGGGGTAATGTTACTCGCGGGCTTAGGTTATCTTCAGAGCTGCACGTGCCCCCTGGGTAGTGATCAATGAGTAACAGCGGTGCAGCCCTTGCTTATGGCATAAAGATTAACTATCGCTCTATCGCCAGCTGCATTAGAACATCATATATTTATATATACATATATATGTGTGTGTGTGTGTGTTAATGGTGGAATTACAATAATTTTGTTTGAGAATGCAACCCGCAATTGAAGTGAGTTCGCGTATCGTATGTGGAGGTTAATAAATGACTCACTCGAATGTATGCAGCAGGGATGAGATTCCATTTCATCTTGTGTATCCTCTTGATCCATTGTTTTTAGTATCTTCTCTCTGAAATGCATAAAGAAGAAAAAAAGAAACACAAATTGCTTTTTACAGTTTTCCACAACATAATGACAGTTAGGATACTCAATTTTATGAACGTTTGCTCATTTTTCCTCTCAGAATAAAGAAGAAGCTGCCAAGTCTTGTTCAGTAGTCATTGTGGTTCGGTATGCCTTCAGATGCCCTGTCCCCTTAGGGAAAAACACCAAAGCAGTCAGATTGTGACGGCAATGCAACCCTTGCCATCCCACCTGCCCTAAGGCGCGAGTGCAGACAGCCAGGGGTGCTCTCACTGTGAGTAGTGCACTGCCAATGCATTCAAATTCGCAACCATCATTCACAAAATGAAGTCCACTACCAATCTAACATAGACATGTAAACAAGTTGTGTTTACAACTTGTATGTCACACCTTTTATATCTTTGTGTAAACTTTATTTCTTTATTTTATTTTTATTTTATCTTAAACTTTGTTTAACTTTAACCTTTTATTTTTGGGCATCGTCAACGGACTCCTAATTGTACCGATAGCTTTAGCTTTTTCGATCTCCTTCTTTAATTGTTCTCAAGCAGGAGGTGTTTTTCTTAACTTTAATTCCTTTATTTATCTTTTTCATTTTTATTCATTAATTTTAAGCAACTTCATTTTTGTGCTAATGTTTTAAATAAATTAAGATGTGGAGGTATTGTGGTTCTTAAAACCACCTAGGAACTCCGTAACCAGTACGCCCGTTGCCCGTTGCCCAGAAGTGCACTACCACTCTGCTAATATTACCGATAGTTACGAGCATCGTGAAGCAATCCGTCGAACATGCCCCTCCCTATACGCAAGCCTATGGGTTGCAATGTCTTTGTTTAATCTTGGATTTTTGACCAATTCTTTTGTCCTACATCAGGGGTGGCCAAATGAAATGATCTTGGGGGCCACTCTGGAAATGCATCCTCACTCCTCGGGCCACCTATAAAATGATGTATCCCCTTTTAGATTTAGACCCTAGACATTTATTTGGAGTGGAAAATTGAGACATAGAGCTATTTTTTTGTGTTTGCTATTATTCTTACAGGTAAACATAGATAATATATTAATAATGATACTAAACGCTCATTGTAAAGAAATATATAAGACTGAAAATGAAATATAAAATTTATATAAATATAAACGAAATAAAAAAAATGAATTCATTAAAAAAATATTTATTTCACTAGTGCGATATGTGTTTCTTCACTCTTTCACTTAGCTTTTGCAAATCGATTTCAATGTGGGTATTTGCGCATCGTAATGGGTGTTGCAGATTAGCGTCCGTTATGTTTGAGCGTGTTTTGTGTGGGATCTATTTCATTTTCGAAAAAAAACAAAAACGATTCGCTGGTGTAAGTTAAAACATAAGCGCAAAGCGCGTCATCTAAGAGTCTGATTTGCTCTGCTATCAACCAGCAACTGTGAATATCTGGCGATGGTCACTGCGTCACTGAGGTCGAATTAAAGTGAAACGTAGAACCTGTTATATTAGATGCTTTAAGATGTGTGCGGATCATGAGTTCGCAGAATATAATTAAATTATTCTGCGATCTCATAACTGCAAACTCATCCAAAGAAACAGGCAATACCGTCATCTAAGAGTCTGATTTGCTCTGCTATCAACAACCAACTGTGAATATCTAGCGATGGTCACTGCGTCACTGAGGTCGAATTAAAGTGAAACGTAGAACCTGTTATATTAGATGCTCTAAGATGTGTGCGGATCGTGAGTTCGCAGAATATAATTGAATTATTCTGCGACCTCATAACTGCAAACTCATCCATAAAACAGGCAATACCGTTCTGTATTCGCAATAATATTATGATAAGATCAAAGTTCATTTTTTCTCATCATTTCGACAGTTAATTTCTAAATAGAGTGATGCGCACATAATGAATGTTTTAAATACATTGGTGTTCACTACTTTGGCCGTTATGAAATAAATCTATTTTGCAAGAGTGCGATTAATCGGAAAAATATTCAAGGCGGACTACGGGTTGGCCACCTCTGTCCCACGTGATTCCAATGAAGCCTATTTTTCGTGAATTGTGCAGGACTTTTTGTTTGCATATTCCTCAAAACTTTCATGGTGTCCGAGATAGGTTTCTACTTGAGCACAGTATGCGAGGCATTGTCCGAACAGCCTGTCTACTAAGGTTCCATTAAGGTTTTTGGAATTTGTGTTAAATTAGAACAGCAATACAGTGAGGATTTTAAAGATTTGATTCATAAAAATTTGAATAATTATTTCCCGGGGATTCATTTACTTTGCTGTCCTGGAAAACAAAACGTGTAGATCGAAAGTTGTCATTGTTGTTGTTCTAATGCAGCTGGCAATATAGAGACAGTTAATCTTTATTCCATCAGCAAGGACTGCACCGACGTTACTCATTGAGCACTACCCAGGGGGCACGTGTAACTTGCAGATCGAAAGTAGATGAATAAATTTTCTTTACTGCACATTTGAAATTATGGATAACTGCAGTGCTATGGTGTAGGATGGACAGAGAAAAAAAAATTGTATGTGTGCAGATGGTATGATTTCAGAAGCAATTTTTTTTAAGGGCCTTCAATGAATAGTTCTTCCGATTTTTAATATTAGATGAACAAAATTAAAAGTGTAAAAAAAAATATTAAATCGTATATTGCAATTTTTTTTATCTTCATGTTTTACTGAATAATATACAAATAAATTCTATTATTAGAATTTAAAAAAAAAAACAATATCAATAACTGCTGTTCTTCAGATAGTGGCCTAGTGACAAAGTGGCTAGAGCTCTGTCCTTTGGTATCATAAGCTTCCGGTTCAAATCCTGGCGGTGGCATGGATGTTTGAGAGTGGTTCGGAATCCACTTTAAACTGTAGGTCCCGGTCAGTATGTTTACTGTAAATCCACTTTAACTATACTGCGTGTGCACAAGATGATCGAAAAGCGACAAACCAAACCTGTTCTTCAGACAACATTCAATCAGAGAAGACATTTGAAAAAAAAAATGGCGCACTTAAACACACAATCATCGTCGGCTCAACAGCCCATTGTGAGCCAAGGCCGTCTACCTACTGGTAGATTTCGAGACGTGAGATGTTTTTCTTTTTACTGGGTAGAGTTGTCAGCTCTACACCTAACGCTCAATAGTCATATGAGACCGGGACCTACGGCTTAAAGTGGAATAATTGATATTTCCCATCAATGTCAGAAGCGGGGTTCGAACCTCTGCTCTATTTTGAGAACCAGAGCTTAAATTTGGCGCCATGGATCTCTTGGCTATCCTGACTTCTAAACATACAATAGCATATATAAAATCACGAAAGTTAGGAACAGCACGTTTTTTAACATTCTTTTGATGCCAATGGCGTTTATACCAGGGTGGGTTTGGTGATGCTTCCTGGTGTTTAAAATAAATCCTGGTGTTTGGGTGTGTTAAAAATGGGTGCTATAATCTTTAAAATCGTTCCCTTTGAGCAAAGGGAGGAAGGTGTCTACCGACAAGATGTTTGTTTTACATGGGGTTGGTGAAAAGACCCCTCTTGGTGCATCCTTCCCAACTTTAAATCTGCTCCATATCTGCTGGGTGAATGACCTCACATCAAAATATTGGGTGCATTATTAGTTAAGTGTATTTAAAGCTATTTTTAGTGAGTTTTTCAGAAGATCTGTTGAAATTTTTGCAGTGTTCTTTAAAGCCAACTTTTGTTATATTTTTTTTTTGTAGCCTAGCGTAAATAAGGATTTTAAAATCTGCAAGGCTAAAAATAAATCGAATCAAAGTAAAACAAGATCATCCGAATCATCAAAGAGATATATGTCAACAGTGTTTTCCACACATCCTGGAGGATAGAGTCATTATATGCTTACAAGAAGTTCTCCAGAACGAACATCTCCATGCTTCAGTGGAAACAATTGGCCACAATGGGTGCCGTTTCGAGACCCGTTTTTCAGCTTCGCCCGTCTTAATTCAGCCGCACGGAACAGAAGAGCTCTCTTTTCATACAAACACTTGTGTTTTCTAAACAAGGAAGCCTATTTCGGGTGCATCTTAAGTGGAGTGTCAGAGTGGGTCAGGAGTGCATTGGGCCGTGATTGGTAGTCAAAAAAGATACTCAGCACTCTAATCCTGAAACCTTATGTTTCAGAACTATATCTACTTTTTTTTATGTTTATCAACCGGAGATATAAATTATCTTTAAAAAGCGTAAATGAATACTTTTATTACAAAAATAAAAATAAATAAATAAAAATTCGATATAAATACGCAATAAAGATAAAATAAGTTATATATTTTTTTTTATTTATTAAATTTGATTGGTTAAATTTGTTAAGTTTGATTTGATTTGTTTATTTATTAAATTTGATAACGAAAATGCTGATTTGGTACCTGAACGCAACATCTGTCGGGATTTTTTGCATCTTTCTACTGGCACAATTGGGCGTTTCTTATACAAGTAAGCAGATTGGTTTTCATTGAAATATAATATATAAATTAATACCTTTACATTACAAAATTAATACATTAACTATTAACTATACATTAATAGTTATTGTCTCATATTTTTTTATCTCATTGTTATTTAAATCCTAAAATTCAAGATTAACAAGCACTCATTATTTCTTCTTTGGTATAATCAAGAGCATGCGTCGTACAAAATGTCCCCGCAAAAGTCTTTTGTAAGATTTGAAAATTTCACATAAGGGAAATTTTAAAAGAAACTTATACGAAACTTTATATAAACTACAAGAAATAAGAAACTTTAAACTCCTTTACTTATTTAATTTCCCTAAAGCGATTTGGTTTTTATTACAAGTGTCACAGTATTTCAAGTCACAGCGATTCTGATTTCCTGATAAAAGAATTAAAGGAAAAGGATTACATCTTTTGTTAAAAAGAAAGGCAAAACTCTAAAAGCTCTTCGTCGCCTAGAAATTTACGCCACTTCGTAGATGAACTAAAGATGATATTTTAGAAGCTGTTTCAAAAAAGTTCAGTGATATCGGTAAACAAAGGGTTGTTTTGTTTGTTTACGTTTTTGCAATATGTTTACGGCATCGACAACTGGCCCCTAATTGTACCGAATTTAAAACTTAAACTTTTAAATTCTTTTATTTTTTATCTTACTTTTTATAAATAGTATTTTTAATCTTTTTTTTTTTTTTTTGAGTACCTACTTAATTTGAATTTTTAGAAACATTTATCTTTAATTCTACTAATAATAATTAAGCAGCCATTAAAATTCTAAGCATATTTATGAATTAAGATGAGGAGGTTTAAGGGGTATTTCCCCCTGTTGGTACTCCGTAATCGGTACGCCAGTTGCCAGTTGCCAGTTGCCACTGTTTCAAAAAGGACCCATGAGCAAGTCTCTCCGTCACGCGAGGTACTTGTTTGCGCACGCGCACAAAGACAGGTGTTTGTTTCGAAGTAAATGAATTTGGATCAGTGTTGCTATGCACAATTTATGAAGATATCGTTTCAGCTTTTAATCATTTAAATTTTTATTGAACACAGCAAAAAAAAAAAGGGGTTCCTTTTTTCTTTAAATGCGCTTGGTGCACACTGAGCAACGTTCTATAGGAATGAATTTTACTGGTTTTCATAACTCTATCGTCTCACTTGAGATAATGTCTGAAAACATTCGCAACTGAGTGAGTAGATATTAAAAAATGAATCAAATCAATTGAATTATAGCTGAAGAATGAAATGAATTCAATAAAAAATTCGTTTCATTTTAAAAAGTCTAATTTTCTTCTTTCATTCATGTGGAAATTCTGCGAATAACATTTTGAATAAAAGTTTAATAAAGATACCAGAATATGGAGAATAAAAAAAAGTTTATTTTTTTTACCACGCGTTCTCATTTATGAAGACACTTGTAAAAAAAAATCAGCCATAAAAATAAATCAAACGCAACTATAAGACGAAGGAAATTTTCTTCTTGAAGTAATGATTTTTGATTTCATCTTTTCTCTTTGTTGCGAAAGCAAGCCATTTGAAAACAGTTGGTGCGAGCAGCTTTAGCGAAGCTACTGCAATAAAGCACAGCTTTTGGCTGAATTTCACAGGAATCCATCATGCAATATAAATTTTTTGCATTTTATGATGTACATCAAATGGATTTTTTAGTGTCATTTGTTAACCCTCATTGCATTGTCATTTGTTAACCTCATAAACGCATTGTATACAACAGGGGTGGTCAACCCAAATAATTTTGCGGGACACTTTGGAAATCCTATCTCTGCGGGTTGCATGTAACATTGTATATCCCCTCAATTAGATTGAGACCCACTATAGACATTTTTTGGAGCGAAAAATTGAAACAGAATTAGTTACAGTTTTTGTGTTTACTATTATTCTTGCATATAAATATAGATAATATAATAATAATGATGATACTAAAAGCGCATTGTAAACAAATAGATAACATTCAAAATGAAATATAAGAAACATATAAATCATTAAAAAATATTTATTTTAGTAGAGCAACATTTGTTTCTCCCTCCTTCCAATTAGCTTTTGCAAATCGATCTCCATTTGGGTATTTGCGCATCGTAAATGGGTGTTGCGTTCGTTATGCTGGAGCCTGTTTTGTGTTGGGTCCATTTCATTTTCGAAAAAAACGATTAGCAGGTGTAAGTTGAACCAAAAGCGCTAAGAGTCTGGTCTGCTCTGATATCAACAATCAACTGTGTTTATCTAGGGATGGTCACTGAAGTCACTTCAAGTGCAACATAGAACCTGTTATGTATTAGACGTTCCAAGATGCGTGCGCATCGTGTGTTCGCAGAATATAATTATTCTAATATATATAATATATAATTATTTAATTATTCTGCGAACGCATAACACTCATCCATAAAACAGGGAATCTCTGTCCTGTATTCACAAGGATACTATTTTAAAATCAAAGTTCATTTTTTCTCATCATTTCGACGGTTCACTTTTGAATATAGGGGTACACATATAATGTATTTTTTCAATACATTGGTTCCCACTACTTTGACCTTTATGAAATAAATACATTTTGTAAAAGCGTGATAAATCTCACCGGCCGGGAAAATATTCATCCCGGTTGCCCACCCCTGCTGCAGAGTCATGGAATATATTTTTTAGTGTCATTTGCTCGCCCTCTGGTCTCGCAAACGCATTGATAAAGGCGTCAGTTATTCGGATTGAGTGCTTTCCATTTTTAAACACTTTATTTTAAAAAAAAAATATGCTTTTTTATGTACCTTTCAATTTATCTGTTGAATGAACTGAAACTTTTGGGATTTTCCTGATTTCACAATTGCTAAAACCAATTGGTAGAAAGGCTTCTTCCAGAACAGAAAGAAGTGCTCTGTAGAGTTTTATTTTGATGCAATTTTATCACCCGTTTTTATGCTTCTGCTGTTCCCTTTTTAAGTCTGTTCGCTTTCTTTTTTTTCCATCTTTTTTATTTTGGAAGACAATAAATTACTAAAGTAAACTCGAGTTGGAGCCGATTTTGATTTCAGAAAGTCTATATTTATCAAATAAATCCTGATTTCGTCTTTGCTCAGCTTTAAGCTAAATTGAATTTTTCTTTTTCATACCGAGGTTATAGAAAATAAAGAAAAATATCTTATGTGTTAGTATGGATCCAGTTTTTGTTGTTTAGATGAAACATTTTAAGTTATAAATAATAGATAGAGAAAGTATATTTTGTAATGTACATACCACTGTGCCCAAAAAGTAAGACCAATTATTTTTTTTTTCAAAACATCTTTATTTATTCTTCCAAATTTATTTCATCGCCTTCAAAGTAATCCAAAGTCAGGCAACTTTTTTTCCAATCCTCAATGCATGCTAAAAAATCCTCGTCAGGGAGGGCCTTCAAAGCGCGCACCGATTCACGTTGAATTGCTTCAATCGACTCAAAACGGTGTCCCCGGGGAGGTCTTTGGAGTTTAGGGAATAGCCAGAAGACGCACGGTTTCAATACGGTGGTTGTGGAACGATATGGGTTTCATTTTTGGCGAATAAGTCACGAAGAACCAATGTAGTATAAGCTGGCGCATTCAGTGTTTCCGGTACCCATCGAGATTGGACGCGTTTGAGGCCCAAAATATCTTTTAAAATGGGATTTTGAAATTCCAACATCATCAACAAGGTCTCTAATTGTAAATCGAGCAGGCACCAAATCTTTAATTTTTTGGGCGTGTGCTTCGTGGGTTGAGGTGGAGGGTCGACCAGAGGGCTCTTCGTCTTCAATGCGTTCTCTGCCTTCTTTGAACTGTTTATACCACTTGTAAACATTTCTTTCCGATATAGGAATGCTCACCGAATGCCTTCTGCAACATTCTATACGTTTGCGCAAACAAAATTGAATGCAAGTTCTTTGCTCAATGAATTCACACATTTCAAAAATCGCCGGAATTTTAAATTGAAAATTGGTCTTACTTTTTGAACACAGTAGTATATTTTATCAAAACATTAAATTATTCATTCAATCAAAACAGAAATAAACGCGGTGGTAAAATTAAAATTTCATATAATCATGAAAGATTATTCAGAGTTAGACGAAAGGACACTTTGGTGGAGATGATAGCCTTTGCAGATATTCCGAAACAAGCATTCACAGTTCGTTCCAATGTCAGAAGCAAACACTGAAATGTTAGCAAACTTTTAATTCAATATTTTTTTTAATACTTATATTTGTTCAAGAATACGTAGACTTTACTTTGAAAAGTTTTTTTGAAAGCTTAGCAGACTTGCAAACTTAAATTGTAAAGAAAAATCAAATTAGGAAACTTAAATAATTAGAAAATGCTGAAACTTAAAATAAAATGTTAAAATTAAAAAAAAGAAACTAAAGTGAAAAATATTTAAAATATAATTTTTTACTGTACGTATATAATGTGTATCAGCCCGACTCGTGGCAACGTGCGACGCTGGTGAGCATGAGGACGGAGGTTCCAACCGCTGGCGACTTTGTTGTAGACTTTCAAGAAACGAGGAGACTCGATGACGTTATCAGCGTATTGCCTCGTAAGTTGGGGTACCTGGTGAGAGATTTCCGAATTTTCTCCCATACGATACGCATATGAGGGATAGTTCCCCCTAAAAGTCCTTCCGGAAGGCACTACCCTCCTTCTTCAGCGTCACAGAGCCAAGTCGGACTTCTACCTACGGGTGCGCCAGGTCAACAAACTAAATGGCTGCAGTAGTTATAGTTTATGAATAACTATCGCAACCATTTTGTATTTTGTATTACTGTACTCCTGAGGATGTCGACTAACCTTGCATCCCGAAATATTTCGCCAATGTTCAGCCAATTTCTTTAGGGTTATAATACGTTAATTTGAGAATTTCGGTGTTTTTTTTTTTTCCGGACAATACCATGGTTATTTAGGGGCCTGAATTGCCGAACGGCTAGCGCTCTGGCGCTTTGTGCCACAGGTTACGGGTTCGTGTCCCGGCGGTGCCGTGGATATTTGTAGTGTTTCGGATTCCACTTTAATCAGTAGGTCCCGGTCTAAACAGGATAGTAGAGCGTTGCGCGGGTAGTGTTACTCCGCGTCCGTAGCTTATCTTCAAGCTATACGCACCTTCTGGGTAGTGCTAAATGAGTAATGTCGTTGCGGCGCTTGCCTTAAGGCATCTAAGTATTTGCCAGCTGCATTAGAACAAAAAAAAACATGACTATTTTAATATTACTTTGATTGTTATTTGCAAAATTTTTAATTAAAATAAATAGGAACAGAAATATATATTTCTTTTTTAATAATTATTCCCAGATATTATAGATTATTCCGAAAATACTCTTATAACGAAATATCTGCCTTTGTTATAGGATAAAAACAATTTTTATTCATGTTGGCACTCATGAAAATATGAAACAAACAACAAAAACTATTTTTAATTATTAACTTATATTTGATTATCAAATAATTTATTTCTTTTTATGGTTTTTAACATTAGTTAAGGTTCTGTGTCAACCTTTATTTGAATTCGCGTGAAAAAATGTTACTTTTTAATTTTAGAACTTGATTTCACGGAGGAAAACGCCTCTCGAAAGTATTAAATTTTTCTGCGGTTTTGTGATGTTCTTTTTTTATGTGGTTCGTGAGGTGGTTCTTGAAGTAATAAAAAGAAAAACAAAATCTGCCTCTAACAAAATAAATAAAAAACATTGGAATAGAATGCAAGTTATTCTTTGATTTCTTCTTTCCCCCCCCTTTCTTTTTTAATAATATTGTTTTCTCATTAAAAACATAAAAGTTTTTTGGCATAACATCAAAATAATTTACCATATTAGAGAATAATTTTGGCAGAACATTGTTGTGTTGTTAACAATTTGTTAACATTTACATTTTTATAAGTTATTAACACAAAATTACACATAATAATTTAGCATTAAAGCGATAAAATTTGCCAAGTCGGTAAATAAGCATAGAAATGAATGGGCCAAGCAGTTTGCGCTGTAAAATGGTATTACGTCAAAATCCTTAGATGGGTTGCCAAATCGCCGAATAAACAAACAAAATGGCTGCAGTAGTTCGGTGTCATTCTAAAACGCTATTTCGCCAAAACTTTATAGCCAAACAGTGCTATTACGCCAACATTTATAGCCAAATATCAATTACGTCAAAGTTTATTTCTGAAAAGGCTTTGAAGCCAAAGTTTATCGCTTTAAAGCCAAATTTTATCACTATCCTACCAAAATCTTCATCCTTGAAACGCTTTATCATCAACATTTATCGCTTTATCGCCAAAGTTTTTCAGTAAGCAAATTTTTGTTATTTGATGTGCTTTTACGCCAAAAGTTAATGCTATATCACCAAATTCTTATCACTAAAAAAATTTTATTTCTGGAATAATTTTGGGCTAAATGTTATCGCTTTTACGCCAAAATTTAGCACTATTATGACAAAAAAATTATGTCTAAATTGCCTTTACGCCAATTTATATCGCTTTATCGCCAAAAGTTTACCACTATTATGGCAAAATCTTAATGGGTTTTTTTAAGCTACTTATTGCCGCTTTAACGACAAAATATATCATTATTTTGCCAACCTTTTATTCCGAAATTGCTACTAAAAAAATTTAATCGCCACATTATTCTGTGGAATTTTAGTTTGCTAACTCAAAAAATGTATCGCTTAGACAAAGATAATAATCGCTGTTACGATAAAATTAAGTCAAAATTATTCGCTAATTTTTTAAATAACAAAAAATAAGTCATGTTCTTTACAAAGCCGAATTAATTTTAACAAAGAGAAAAAAGAAGAAACCAGAGAATAACTTACCTTTTATTGTGGTATGTCCTTCGTCTATTGTGGAAACGAACATTTTATTCCATCGGCGAAACATTCCATCGTTTTATTCTTTCAAATGTTTTAATCCATAGAAATATTTAAGTTGTAACGCCGTTTTTAATACGCTAACTAGTGTTCTAAATAGCTCAAGCTTCAAATATTCTGTGCGAGTTCTAATTACGGTTGCCACAAAATTCTAACTAAACGAACATCTTTAAAAAGGAAATTAATTATTTAAGAATAAAATATAGGTTATTAATAAATTAAAAAATCGTTTTCCTTGTTTCTTATTTTCATGAGTGGCAACATCCTAAAAATTGTTTATATTGTTGTCTTATAACGCGACCGATGTACGTTATAAGAAAACACGGAATAATCAATAATTTATCGGAATACTTATTTAAAAGAATATATATTTCTGTTCTTATTTACAGCAGATAAGAATTCTGCAAATAATAATCAAAATAACAATAAATAGTCATTAAAATGAAGGTACGAATTCCTCTAATTACAGCATTGGTACCCTAAAGAAATTGGCGAAATATTCAGGGTTGCAAGATTGGCGACTTTCTCGGGGGTACAGTATTCTAGATTTTAACCTAATATTTGGTACAATAATGACATATTTGGCGTGAAAGCGATAAAATTTGACGTAAAAACAAATTATTAAAATTTTGCCATTACAGTATTAAAATTTGACAATAAGAGATAAAATTTGGAGTAAAGACAATTTAGGAATAAATATTTGCATAATAGTTATAAAATAGCATTTAGTAATAAAATGTGGCAATAAAGAGCTACAATTTGCCGTAAAATCAATTTAGGAATAAAATTTTAGCATAATGATAAAATTTCGCTTAATAGCAATTTAAGGAATAAAATTTGACGTAACAGCTATTTAGTAACAACTAATGGGAGTGTAATAACAATTTTTGGCGATGGATTTTGGCGAAATAGTTTTTACAACAACAACTAACTTCGTCAACTTATACACATATGATTTATAATAATATGTAGTAATGAACTATGCATACATACCATTCACAAAGTTTGCATTCAAACATTATTTGAACTTTTTTAAATTGTTCAATTACAAATTTCAAGAAATAGTTGAAGGACAAGAGTAATTTTTTTTTTTAAATTCTATGATTATAACTTCTAATTGTTCATATCTTTTTATTTATTTGCAGTGTTTCATAAAATTCTGTTGCCAGTTTTACATGTAAAAATGTTTTCAAAAATGTGCCATGGTATTGTAGATACGTTTCATTTCCTGATATTTATTTCTTGAAATTTAAAATAAAAAGTAATTAGAAAGAAAAGAATATTTAATAAATATTAATTATACAAATTTTTAATTGTTAAAATTTATCACACATTCATTAACTTTCAAGGATGAAATTATTTTTAGTCGCAGGTTGACGTCATTTATTAACTCTTATGGATATGTTATTTTGAAGTCTTATGTTATTATTAATAGTCGTATCATAATAACTCTAACTTTTGCATATGTTGATTTTTAAGATTATATTAATTGTTGTCGTATGAAAACAAATCTGACTTTTGCATTTATGAATGATAATATTATTTTCAGTTGTGCGTAAACAATTATCCTGAATTATTCATTGTGCCTTGGAAGTCCCTAATTGTTCAAATAGGCAAAATTTAAACTGTGTTATAGTCTTATCAGTTGTTTTGCATTACTACGTAACGTAACGTAACGGCTGATGTTTAGTTGGAGTACCGAGGGTACCCTGACAACTAATACAGGAGTACCCTGTACCTTCATATCATAATTTATATTTAAAAAGTTACATAATTAAATAAATCAAAAATATTAAAAGTTCAAAAAGAAAATTTTATAGAGCACATGCTCTGTAAAGAGTTCTGAAATAAAATAATTAGGATAAGTAAAATCAATTCAAAATAATAATTAATAAGAAAAATTTATTTAAATTTAAAATAAATAAATAGGACAGTAAAAAGAAAAACAAGTAATATAAAAAGAAAAAATTTTAAAGTCAATTCCTATTTTTTTGTCACTATATTGCAGAAAAGTCCTTTATAAATAAAGTTGAAATTTTCCTCTTACCTCTGGCGCCCTCTATTATTAGAGACATGCAACTTAAATCTAAAAAAAACTAAAATGAATCAATTAAATTTAATGAGTGAATGAATATTTGAAAAAAAAAATGCATTAACATCCAGTGTCATCCACTACAAGTTTAAAATGAAAAAGGCATTTGAACTGGAGTGGATGTTTTTCTTTGACAGTTTTGACATTTTACAGTTTTTCTTTGACAAAGGCGAAAATGCATGCGAGGCGGCTAAAATTGTGAGTGGTGTTTATGGTTCCGATACTGTAACAGCCAATTATGTGCAATTTTGGTTTCGTAGATTCCGTTCAGGAATTTTTGATGTTAAAGATGCACCTCGCACAGGTAGGCCGGTCGTCGAAAATGTCGATACAATCGGAGAAATGATCGAAGTTGACCGGCATGTTAGCAGTCGTAACATCGCCCAGGAGCTAAAAATCGACCATAAAACAGTTTTAAACCATTTACACAAAGCTGGATTCAAAAAGAAGCTCGATGTTTGGGTGCCACACCAATTAACAGAAAAAAAACCTGATGGATCGAATTTCCATCTGCGAAGCCTTGGCCAAACGGAATGATATAGACCCATTTCTTAAACGGATGGTGACTGGAGATGAGAAATGGATCACATACGATAACCCTGTGCGAAAACGATCGTGGTCAAAGAGCGGTGAAGCACCTCAAACGGTGGCCAAACCAGGACTAACGGCCAGGAAGGTTCTGTTATGCATTTGGTGGGACTGGAAGGGGATTATTTATTATGAGTTGCTTCCATATGGCCAAACGCTAAATTCTGATCTCTACTGTCAACAACTGGACCGTTTGAAGATAGCGATTGACCAGAATTGGCCAACAGGAGAGGTGTCGTGTTCCACCAGGACAACGCTAGGCCACACACATCTACAGTGACTCGCCAGAAACTTCGGGAGCTTGGTTGGGAAGTTTTAATGCATCCGCCATACAGTCCGGACTTGGCACCAAGCGATTATCATCTTTTTCTTGCATTGCAAAATTTCTTTAATGATAAAAAATTGGCATCTAGGGAGGATTGTGAAAATCGACTACTAGAGTTTTTTGCAAACAGAGACCAGGACTTCTATGAGAGAGGCATTATGAAGTTACCTTTAAAATGGCAACAAATCATACAACAAAACGGTGCATATTTGACCCAAATCGGACAATCCGAAGCATGTTAAATAAAGTCCTGAAGTTCATATAAAAATAATGGATTTCTTTTTCCCCAACCTAATATTTTGTGAACTCATGATGCATGCGCATCAATTATCAAAAGCTAAGTGAAAGAATGTTAAAACAGTTATCGCACTAGTAAAATAAATATTTTTAATGACTTCATTTCTTTTATTTCATTTATATTTATATATTTTTTATATTTTCTTTTGAGTGTTCTATATTTCTTTACAATGTGCGTTTAGTATCCTTGTCGTTATGTTATCTATGTTTGCATTTAAGAATTATAGTAAACACAAAAATAATAACTCATTATGTTTCAAACATAATGAGTATAACTCATTGGAGTTTTTAAAGACTGGAGTTTCCGTTACCGTTAGTTTATTACATACATTAAAACTCATTGGAGTTTTCAAACATATTGAGCATAATTCATTATGTTATATTCCAAAAAAATGCCTATGGTAGGTCTAAATCTAATGTGGGGATATGTAATTTTACATGCTGCCCGCGGAGTTAGGATGCATTTCCAAAGTGGCCCGCAAGATCATTTGTGTTGGCCACCCTTGTAAGCAGTCCAGTCTTCTTTCGCTATTGGCAATCATTCACTCTTTTTAGAAAAGGCGTAAACTAACTGTGCATATTCAGAAATTGATATAGACTTCACATAAAAGGATAGCATAGTTAAAAACTGCCTTTTGGGATTATTAATAATCTTGTACTGTTTTGGTACATCTTGAAATACAAAAAAAAATATTATACTGTGTTAATGGAAACTGCGTTTTATCATATACAAGATCGCACGATCGTTTACCTTATTAACAAAAAAAAATCATTAGTTGAATTCATTATTGCGGTGCAATTAGCCATAGCCTCTATCCGTTACTCATTAGCAACACCCAATGCAGTCATTCACAATGTTTCTTTTCTTGCAGATCGATCGATAGAGCTCGATTGCTCGTGAATTTGGCACACCTGACATCGGAAT
This sequence comes from Caerostris darwini, assembly GCA_021605075.1. Lineage (NCBI taxonomy): Eukaryota > Metazoa > Arthropoda > Arachnida > Araneae > Araneidae > Caerostris > Caerostris darwini. Next base: position 96,077 of record BPLQ01002483.1, on the reverse strand, counting down.
ACAAAAGAAAAGCACAATATGGCGCGTAAACAAGAGTAAAGGCGAACACGCGCGATGTGATTCGATGTAATTTTCAAGAGAAAACACTGCGCTTAACTGCAGGAATTAAAGAATGTGTGTCAAGGATGCCGCGAGACTCGATCCAGTAGACGGAGCGGAAAGGTTAATTAATGACTCGTTCCGGCACCGCGGAAAACTTCCCTCGGATCGAATCAAACTCGAAATTCAGACCTTTTGAAGAAGGTTAACTTTCTGAATCAAGGTAGACAATCAGTAACAAAAAAAAAATATTTCTTATTGTTCCAGGTGATGTAATTGAAAACGATTAACGATGTTGTAACAAAATTTTTGCACAGAAGATGAATAACGTCTTAATTACGAGAGGAAACGGCCGGTTATGTTTTCATTCATGCTTGAGTCCACTTTTCATACATGGAAGATTTATCTTTCTTTTGTAGTTCTTCATTAGCTTTCAAAGATGTTTTTTCAATTCCTACTATCAGTTCACACTCTCCCTATACATATATCCTGTTCACATTTCCAATCATTAATAAAATACTTCTTATTCATCCACTCCAGTTCGAATGCATTTTCATTTTAAACTTATAGGGAATGACACTGGATGTGAATACAGTAATAATAATACAAAATGCAAAATAATATGGTGATAGACCTTACAGTTCATAACTTGCCACGACAGCTGAGGAAGAGGGGCTCCCCCTTTTTTTTTTTTTTTTTTTTTTTTTTTTTTTAAGTTTCAGTATTAATAATGTTCTATACGCACCATAGTTCAAAGTCTTGGCAGCAAGGGGCCAACCGCTCATGGGGCTCTTGTGTCGGGCAGGAGACCTGGGGAAACTTGTCCATATCATGTAGCATGGGAAGAGCATTTTCCTTTTTCCAAAGACGCTGTAGCCAGAGGATCTTCAGCTAACTCGTTGAAACCGAGAGTCAGGCTCAAATGCATCATGACGAAAGAAGTCTAGCATCACTGTTCAAAGTCCGTGGCAGCAGGGGCCAACCGTTTAATCGGACCCTTGCGTCGGGCATAAGGTCTCAAGACTTTGACTTTTCCCTCGGAGACCACGTTGGGTCGTCTTTTCTCTCCTAGGCCCTTCAGCACGTCATTACGGGGGATGGGGCTGCTCCCTCCCTTCGTCATCTCCTGTCTTCAGTACTTCTACATCTTGCTCTCTCCTCTGGGTTTCTCCTTCTCTCTCCCCCTTGCGATGTCCATCACCTCCCTTTTATAGCTGATTTCCAGGGGGGGAGGAAATGACGATTGCCGACACCATATTAGAGTCTATATCCGTTCGGCAGACTCGCCTCCGTCCACAAAAATCCCAGCATACTAGTAGACAACAAGAGTCTTAAAAGTCTTAGTAAATTATTGCTCTTGGCCATCTGGCACGAAGTTTAGTAAGACCCCTTCCAATTAAAATATTTTCCCGAGATATCCCCTTCACCCCCAGCTGTGATAAATGACCTGCACTCACCGGAAATGGGGCATTCCGTTGCACAAATCGAATACCCATTCGGTCAAGTGCAAAGATCAACAAACATGCCCTTCCAAGGGGGGGACGTACACAGAATATAGTCAAACATATGCAATAATTATATAGAATTTTACCATCAATAAATTTACATATTGACACGACAGACGCCATATGTAAGAGGAAAATTTCAACTGTATTTATAAATGATTTTCTGCAATATAGTGCAAAAAAAAAAAATTGTAACTGACTTAACCAATTTTTCTTTATATTACTTGTTTATTGTTCTAATGCAACTAGCAAACTTTTAGACAGTTGTCTTGGATGCCTTACGGCAAGCGCTGCACTGGCGTTACTCACTTAGCGGTACCCAGGAGATGCGTGTAGCTCGAGGATAAGCTACGGACGCGGAGTAACACTAGCCCCTCAAAGCTCTACGATACTGTTAGACCGGGACCTGCAGTTTAAAGTGGATTCCGAACCACTCACAAACATCCATGGCACCGCCGAGACTCGAAACTGTAACCTGTGGTACCGAGCGCCAGAGCGCTAGCCACTCGGCCATTCAGGCCCTGCTTTCATAGATATCGACTCCGTAAAGGCCAAGGGTAACGAAAATGCTGATTTGATACCACAGCACAACGTCTGTCAAGTTTTTTGCAACTTTCTGCAGACAGAATTGAACATTTCCTATAGAAGTAAGCACGATCACAATTTTGTTTTCATTGAAATCCTAAAAAACTACATATCATTTTGGATTATAACAATACAACCGTTAGTAGTATTAAGGGCTAACCAATATATTTTTGTTCAATCCCCATTCTAATACAACTGTAGAAATTCTGAAAGATTTGTTTACCGGGTGGTAGTACTTAGTGAGTAGCATCGGTGCAGCGCTTACCTTGTGGAAAAAAGATGAATGAATGCCGTTAGAGGGCGCTGCGACGCCAAAGTTATTTGGGCGAAAGAAGTGCGAGTTTCAGAGCGTGCTTGGAAAGCGAAAGAGAGAGAGGTAATCTTAGAAGTGTGAGAGGTATATTGAGAGAAATTAAGTTTTATGGCATTAGAGATTAGAATGTGTGGCATTACTATTAATTTGTAAATATTGTATAAAATTTTAATTATTCCTAGTATGTATAATAAAATAATTAATTCGAGAGAGCTGATTTATTTTGAACCACCAACAACTTAACAACATTTGTGAGCAACTAAAAGCACCCGGTGTTTGACGAATTCATTTCTATCTTATTTTCGTCATGACTTAAGCTATAAAAGATAACTGTCTAAGTGTTTGGCAGCTGCATTGAAAAAAAAATGTTTACCGAGTCGTGTAAGAAGTAGTGACGCTGTTTCCAAAAGGCTGATAAAGACAAAAGAAATTGATACATAGCACTCGCATTTGAAACAAGGATTTTGGAAAAAAAAGACCCACAATTAAAGTCTTGCGAATTCGTACTTCAAGCCCTTTCATCAAGAGCAGACACATGAACTTTCACTTCACTTGGGCCTCGAACTGAGGTCCCCACGTCCCAGTCACCAGGCAAGGTTGCGACTTATCCGCCATTGCTACGCTTGAGGTTTTTTGTTGTTGTTGTTGTTGTTTCTACTCTTTGATGGCCTTCGACCTTTATTCCGTTTCCGCCTCCCTCTTGTAATAATTTGGTGCGTTTTGGAGATTTTATTAATTCCATTGCGATTCCTTTAAAACAATATATCAATAATTTATTGATATCAATTATATTGTAGATAAAGCCTGAAAAAAACGGTCTCTAAGATATTATATTGAAAATAAGCAATAATTTGTACTCAATAAATGGAATATTATTCTCTAAAACGTCTTTGTTCTTGTTGTTCCATTGCAGTTGGTAATGCAGAGACAGTTAATCTTTATGCCATGAGCAAGGACTGCAACGCTGTTACTCATTGAGCAACACCTAGGGGAGGGGTCGGCAACCTTTTGAGTCGGAAGAGTCAGAAATCACAATTTAAAAAATTTCAAAGTTTTTAAAGGGCCACAAAATTTTTTCTTGACGACAATAAATAGTACTCGCATAAATAAAGTTTTTTGATAAAAAAAAACTAATCTATTTATTCATAAGAAAAAATATCTATTTATTCATATATTAGTAGTATTTTTCACAACAAATTGGATAATATATATGTGGCATTATTAGATAATTACTTATTATTTAAGTAAAAAATTAAAACAATTAAACATTTACTTACAATACTATGTTGTACTTCAATAACAAAAGATTGAGCAAACAAATTCAATGGGAGCGATGGCTTTGCATGGTTATTCAAGTTGAAAATTTAAACTTGTACTTAAAATAAAAAAAAAAACAATAACATAAATTTGAGCAAACAAATTCAATGGGACCGTTGGCTTCGCATGGTTTTAGAAAGTTTGGATAAATTTGGCTCATAACTTGCTGTTTTAAGTTTCAAACACGACTCTAAATTTTCATTTGTTAGTTGGCTTCTTACTTTACTTTTAATTATATTCATGCTCGCAAAAATATGTCGATCCGAAGATAGTCAGCACTCCAAATGCTAACCTTTTCACCTCACTGTAGCAATCTGGAAGACTATTCCATGCATCGAATATAAGTGCCTCAACTGAGAGATAGAATCGGTGCTTAATCCTCGTTAATCGATTCAGAACTATTTTTAAATGTTTTTTTTTAATAAAATAAATAATATTTGCGGGATGGAACTAAAGAGCCGCAGCTTCACATCCAAAGATCCGTAGGTTGATGACTCTTGACCTAGGGGATACTTGTAGCTTGAAGATAAGCTACGGACGCGAGTCACACTAAAACCAGAGCTTTCTACGATCCTGCTAGACCGGAAGCTACAGTTTAAAGTGGATTCCGAACCACTCCATTGTCGATTCAACGTAAACTGATATTTAAGCTCATATAGAACATGCTGCATCATCTCTTGCAACTGTATCAATGACATACCTTATGAAAGGTCTTTCAAAACACATTAGCTATAAAAAAAAATTTCTGCTCTTTGATGGGCTGCTGTAACCCCATGTTCATCTCTGAAATTCAAATTCGTTATCAGAAATAATCTTATTTTTGGTGAAACTTAATAGTTTGCCTGTTTCAAAATCTTTGTTATAGTTACCAGAAAGAAACCTTTTGAGGCCAGAATTTTTGTCTGCCTGAAACTCTGCACTTTCAGGCTCTTGTTTTCAAAAATAGAACTTTTCGAACAGTGAAGCTGCCAGAGACACTGAAGAGTTAACTCAATAGTAACTCGTTTGTGCTTTTTTCAGAATTTTTTTCAATTCAATGTATTGAATTCAAACAAGTACGTATTCTTTTGTGAGTCCATTCCCGTTTATTTCATATTCCACCTCATGTTTCACATACTAACAATGCACCTAATACATTCGTGAAAATTATTCATTATTATTTAATTAGATTCATTTTTATTTTAATCAGTTTTATTTATTAGAACTATCAAGTATTATAAATCTGTAATATTTCAAGTATTACTGATTTGTAATACTTGAAGTAGTACTATTCACATTATACATGTAATACTACATTATATTTGTATTACTATTCAAGTATTATTTTATCAAGTATTACTGATTTTCTAAATCAGTTAAGTGCATTAGTAATCGTAACACTTATTAATAATATAACTCTATGATGCAAAAGAAATAAATTTGAAATTTGTCATAATGGTATATTCCAGAGGTAGCCAACCAGGCCCGTGAGATGTATCAACCTTTTACAAAATATATTTATTTTATAATGGCCAAAGGAGTTAAAACCAATGTATTATTATTGTTTGAAACTTTTTGAATTATAATGCAATATTGAATTAAAGCACATTTTTGAAACATAAGAATCAAAAATAGATTTTTATAACACTTACTTCACAAAAGAGAAATTTTCCAATTTGAGCAATCTGGCACAAAAAATTGTTAATTTTATTGGCTTAACTTACACCAGCGAATCGTTGTTTTTTTCCTTCCCTTTTTTTTTTTTTTTTTTTTTTTTTTCCCGAAAATGAAATTGACCCAACACAAAACAAGCTCAAACATAACGGACACTAACCTGCAACACCCATTACGATGTGCCAATACCCAAATGGAGATCGATTTGCAAAAGCTAAGTGAAAGAGTGAAGAAACGAATATAGCACTCTTAAAATGTATATTTTTTTAATGATTTCATTTTTTTATTTCATTTTTAATGTTATATATTTCCTTATAATGTGCTTATATATTGCTTTACTATATATCATTATTAAAATATTATCTGTGTAAGAATAATAATAAACACAATAATAGTAACTCATTATATCTCAATTTTTCATTCCACAAAAATGTCTATAGTAGGTCTAAATATAATATTCATATTCTTTTATATGCGGCCCGCGAAGTTACGATGCATTTCCAAAATGGCTCGCAAGATCATTTAGGTTGGCCACCCCTGGTATAATATTACTAAGTTATATTATAAAATATTACTAATATTATTACTAATAATATTAATAATATTTTTTAAAATATTACTAAAGTTTATCTTTTACCTAGTTTGAAAATGAATACCCGAATCTATATTTTTTTGTTTGAGTTGTACGAATTTTTTTTAAAAAAAGTATTTTACTTAATTGCTCTGACTTCCAATTAAAATGTTTTGCTCTAATATGTAACTCAAACGAGCTATTAACAAAAATAATTACTAACATAAGATAAAATTTGCATTTACTTTCTCTTCACTACTGTAAAATCAACGGTGAGTAGCCGTTTTGGTTTTTTTTTTTCTCCAAGTTAGCAAACACGCTTGAGTGACTAAAGTATCGGTCATTGTTTTAGCACACTAATGTATCGGAATCATTAAGAGAGCGTTGTTTCTTGCACGGCTTTTTTCAAAACTTCTCACTAAAATTGCTCCTGGACAGGACTACTGTGAAATCGAATGAAATTTTAAGGAAAACTCATTTCTGTTGCTTTCGATTGCACTATTTAGTGTTAAAGGAAAATTATTGTTAAGTCCCAAAACTTGAAAGCACACTATTTCGGGATGCAATTATCTGAAAGTTTGTGGAAACTTATTTCGATCTAATACAGTTTTCGGATGTTACCTAATATTGTTTCGTTTCTTTGAATGTTTAAAATAAACATTCAAAGAAACCAATCCATTAGCATTTATGACAGAAATAAACAAACCACATTTTGCTGACTCGTTTTCTGTAAAGCAAGTGAAATTTTCAGATTGCAATAGGAACATGTTGCCTCGAACGGAAAGTGCGGGTGACTTAATTATTGGGTTGGTGCATAATTATCAAGCATTTCATGGACGTGCTATATTTTAATAAAACTTGACACTATTATATAAATTTATGATTGAAAATATCCTTCTACTTTCAGGTTATAATCATACTCGTGTTCATCATATTATTGCTGTACCACTTTGAGAAAGCATGGAAAGGATCGCTGTCATTTCGCTATCTCAAAGAACTTTTCGGTGAGGGCACAATCAGCAGAGAATGTTCCAAATCTGGCGACACCAGCTGGGAAGATAAGGCGGGAAGAGATCGACCATCGGATTTCGACGACCAGGCACTTTCGGCAGCCGTGGAAGGGGACGAAAGCTTGACAATTCGAATACTGGCCGACTACTTCAATATGACCATTCAACCATCGTTCGGCGTCTCAAACAGCTTGGAAAGGCATGGAAGTTGGCTGAATGAATCCTCCACGAACTCAACCGCAACAAAAAAAAACAAAAATGTCCGAATTTTCAACGAAACGAACGTTGTTCTTTTATGAAGGATCTTCTCATTGGGAATGAATCATGGTTTCTCTTCAAAAACCTCAACAGAAAGAAGTTCTAAGTTTCACCAAAAAGAATAACGAACGACGTGCACTGTAAGAAGTGGAAAGAAAACGCCTGATAATTATGCACCAACCCAATAGTTTAATTTAGTTTGTTGCTCTACAGTCATTTTGTGCACACTTTGGACTCATTAGACCTTGGACCATGGATTCCAAACCACTCGCAAAAATCCATCCCACCGCAAGATTCTAACTTGAAGCCTGTGGTACCAAAGGGCAGAGCGCTAACCAATCGGCCATCAGACTGCTACGGATGACTTAAAGACACTTCTAAAGAAATGAAGGGTACTTTGACTTATGATCGTTTGCTATTCGATCAAAAATACGGGTTGCACCAAGGGGGTGCATTACTAGAAGCCTATTGTACTGCATCCACATTTTATCACCATGATTTAGAGAGAAAACACAGCTCTCGAAGGTCGGATCCAGTCAAAGGAAATATTGTCCAGCCTGCGGATTTATCTCGCTGTTGCCCAGCATAGATGCGAAAAATTTTAGTTCTTTTTCGGTGCCTCTGACCGACCTTCTGTGGTTGGCAAACCCATTGGACTGTCCTTCCTCCAGATAGCTTCAGATTACATAATAAACAACTCTTCATTTGTTAATTATCATACTAATCAATATTTTGATGAAATCTTTAGCCTGCAAAGCCTTTAGCCTTTGATGAAATTGTTTTTAAAATTTTTACTGCAAACTGCAATTGTCCTTCCTTTGGTGAAAAAGGACAATTGCAGTTTGCAGTTCCGGGCTGTTTCTCAGAAACATTTTTAAAATAGACAAAAGCAGTTAGACATGTTTTTTCAGGTTTATGTGCCATATAATTCCAAAATGTCATTTTTCTGAGAATAAATAACATAAGGCTGTTTCATTTTATTAATGTTAATTGGTTGTAGCTGATGCAATAAATAGATGATGCATACTATCTCTATTTGTAGGACATTTCGACTGCATTTTTAATGCGTTCTCGAATTGTGGAGAAGAACCAAACCAGACGAAGGCCTTTTCAATGAAATCTCATGGTAGGTCGTGCCTTGTTTAAGCACGGGTTTAGGGTTTAGTAAAGTTAGTTAAGTTTAGTTAGTTTTAGTTAAAGGTTTACTTTTAGCAAAGGTTGTTTAAGCAAAGGTTTAGTTAAATAGTGGAACGAATTACCGTCGTTCATCAAGGTACCAGTGCATTACGAATTTTGTCCATTTAATTCATAAAAAATATTTTCTTAAATGAGTGAGTCAGTTTTAGAATATTAACAAGATTGTTACATTCCAACAATGAAGAATTTTTCTCTACGTGCATTTTAATATTCTTTATAAATGTAAATATAGGATAGAACTGGAGTGTTCTGTCAAATAGCATCGTTTGGTTTGGTTTGTCGCTCTACGGTCATCTTGTCTACACGAGGGCTAAACAGACCGGGATCTACAGTTTAAAGGGGATTACTACTACTACTATACCACACTACATCACTGTGTCTAGAACTGAGTTGTCCCTTTACAGTTTGGGAATGATGTGGGCGAGAAGAAGTCTGTTTGGGCATTGTGACGCTCTACGGTCATATAAGACCGGGACCTACTGCTTAAAGTGGATTCCAAACATCCATAATATCCAAAACCTGTGGTACCAAATCCAGATACCCTGGGATACCAAAATCCAGAGTGCTAGCTACTTGGCCACCAGGCCGTAGTCAAATAGTTAGAGATAAACATCGTATGTTCGCATCAATGTAGTGTCACATTAAATGGTTTCGTGATTACCTTTCATTTTGATATTTATCAGTTCATTTTGAATTCATGAGTGGTTGAGTGAGCAAGAAGTTAAGTGTTCTATTTTTAAAAAGAACTGCCTGTCCCATTCAAGGTCAGGCCCAGAAATTTTGCTTTTCCGAGCAACGTAAACATATTTTTCGCTATTTTTCAAGGGGAAAAATAATCCACAATGGATGAGATGAAATTAAAAAATCATCTGGATTTTAATTCAAATTCCTTTATTTTATTTGGCAACGGGGAATATACGAGGCCATTTTGAAGCAAAGAATCAAATATTGGTTTGAAATGAGTTAAATCAATACGAATGTTTTTAAATGTTGGAAATGAGTTAAATCCATGCGAATGTATTTAAATGGAATAATTTTCAATAAAAAAAATGTGTCATTAAATAAGAGGTGTCTTTAGAAAAAACTTGAGAGGAAATTTATAATTGGCTTTCACAGAAAACCAAACAGAACCTATAAATAATAAATGTCTAGTCAGATGTTTTTTAACTGCAATGAAACATCACGTTGTTAAATAATTGGCTAGGGACCTGATGGCCAAGTGGCTAGGGCTCTGGATATCGGTACAACAGGCTTCGGGTGCAAAACCTGGAGGTGCCATGGATGCTTGTAGTGGATTGGAATCCACCTTAAGTCGTAGGTCACGGTCTCATATGCCCGTAGAACGTCACAGAGCGCAATCAGACTTCTCACCCACATCATTCCGGGACTGTACAGGGGCAACTCAGCTATAGGCACAGTGATGTTGTGTAGTAACAGTAGTAGTTGGCTGGAAAATTTACTAAGGAATTGAATCCATCGAGCTGAAGCAATTTTGAAAATTTAGTAGAAACACAAAATCAGTGCTTGAATTTCCTTTAGAAGTAGGTAGACTGAAATCACAATTAATAATTCATAAATAAGAATTAACAATTTCACAGAAAAAAGTGTTAAGCATTTAAATAATTTTCCAATAAATTTTATGCAAGGCGAATCGTTTCAATCCATAGCTCCAACCACAAACTAGAATCTCTTTCAATGTGTAATGCAATGAAAGTTGAAATGGAATGACGAATAGAATCATAATAGTAAATAAAAAATGTAATAATGAAATGCTAATCTTTTCATTCTACCCCAGGAACTGATTTTCAAAATAGTTCAGTGCTTGTATTCTATTTTAAACAGTGCGAAAATCTGGGTTTTTCTTATAGAATGTTTACAATTTATTGCATTACATTCATTAATGTATGGTTCTATTCATTAATATGTGTTCTTATTAATCAATAAGCCTTTAAAGTTGTATTGTATTCATTTATTATGAAAAGATTCTCTTTTGCAGCACAAGAAAAAGGTAAATATTTTTGGAATGGCCGAGTGGATGGTTCTGGAGCTCTGTACCATAAGTTTCGGGTTCGAGTCCCGCAGTGCCATGGAAGTATGTAGTGGCTCGAAATCCAGTTTAAGCCGTAGGTGCCAGACTAATAGGATCGTAGGGCGTTGTGGAGGTAGTGCTATTCGCGTCAGTAGCCTATATTCATGCTACACATGCCCCCTGCTAAATGAGTCACAGCGGCGCAACCCTTGCTTATGGCATACAGATTAACTGTCTCTTTATTGCCAGCTGCATTGGAGCAACAACATTAATTTATTTGAACTCATATTAATCAATAAGTCTTTAAAGATGAATTATATTCATTGTTTAGGAAAAGATTATATTTTGCAACAAAAGAAAAAATGAAAATATTTTCAATACTTAAATAAAATATTTTATGAAGTGAACTCTACATCATCATGAAATTTAACGAATCATTATATCTAAAAAATGGCTCTCCAAATTATCGAAATATCTCTCATTTTAATAGTCAACACATAACTATGCCATAACTATTATGTTTATAATTCCCTAAGTCCGCCATTGATTTTTTTAATATCAATATCGAATACTTGATTAGATATTGTTGGAATTTTTATGCTTTAGTTCGCGCCACGCAGCGCCACGTGGTAGTTTTATAGAAATCGTTTGGAACCGATTCAGAATTGTGCTGTTGACGAGGAAACGAGCTGTTGGTTGCTGTGGAAACGGGCTGTTGCCGTAGAGACCAGCTGTTGCTGTGGAAACGAGTTGTTTTATTCTAAAAATAACATTTTTTCTTCCAGTTGAGCTTTTGCCTTTGAGATGTTACCATCAACAATGTATATCTTTGTAAATAAATGAAGATTCCATAAATGTTTGAATGGATTGATCCATACTTCTCGAACCACTAGAAAGCTGCGGCTAACCAGAAAAATTGAACCACCGAAAGAAAGAAACACGATAATCGTAGTGACATAAGATATCATTCAACAACGAAATGAGAGTATTCCATCATTATCAAGCTAAATCAAAAGAAAATGGCACAAGAACGATGATGATGATGATGAATGAAGTGGTATATGGGGATGTGAAGCAACAAGGACTATAATCCCCTAATCACTATATATATGAACAGTTAGTTTATGTCACTCTCCACAACGCTCTACGATCGTGTTAGACCGGGACCTACGGTTTAAAGTGGATTCGCACCACTACACGCCACAAGAAGGAGAAAAGGGCTCCTCTGCGGAAAACAACTCCTACTACTACTACTACACCACCACCACATCACTGTGTGTTAAGTTGCCCCTTAACAGTCTGAGATTGATGTGGGTGAGAAGAAGTCTGATTGGGCTCTGTGACGCTTTACACCGGACATACGGCTTAAAGTGGTACGAACCGTTACTAACATCCATGCCACCGCCGGGATGCGAACCCGAAATCTGTGGTACCGAGCGCCAGAACGCTAACCACTCGGACATCAAGTCCCATATCTCTAGTTTTGAAATTATTTTATTCAAAATTGAAGCGTGTAAACTTCTTATTAAAAAAAAAATTTTTTTCCTTCCATAATCGAGTTCGTAATTTATATATTATTGAGAAATATTTAATAGTATTGCATTGATGAACCATAGAGATAAAGGAACATTGAGGTCATAAATAATTTCTATAAGAAATTCAATTTCATTTCTTTTCAATTAAAAATTTTAATGAAATTATAAATATGTTGTTCTAATGCAGCTGGCACTACAGAGACAGTTCATCGTTATGTCATAAGCAAGGGCATCACCGCTGTAACTCACTTAGCACTACCCAGGGGGCACGTGCAGCTTGAAGATAAGCTACGGACGCGAGTTTCCCACAAAGCACTACCATCCTATGAGACATTACTTACGCTTTAAAGTGGATTCCGAACCACTACAAACATCCATGCCACCGCCGGGATGCGAATCCGAAACCTGGGGTACCAAAGACCAGAGCCCTAGCAACTCGGCCATTCAGGCCCCTGAAATACGTGTCCGCATTTGAGTTATGCATGAACCAGGAGGCAACAGAAAAGCGCATTGCAAAAGACTAAACAAGAACTCATTCTTTAAAACGCCTACCGACTATTTTAATCATGAAGCCACAATGAGGTGTACGGGACTTTTTTTTAATACAGGAAAATCGATTTTTTAGGAAATGATGTTAGACTATATAGATATATAGATGGTAATATATATATATTTTTTTTTTTGTTCTAATGCAGCAGCCAAATACTTAGACAGTTAAATAGTTAAGAAATAAATAGACTAATAAGAAAACTTTTATCTCTGGCGTTCGGTACCACAGGTATCGGGTTCAAATCCCGGCTTTGCCCATGGGTATTTGTAGTGGTTCGGAATCCACTTTAAACGGTAGGTCACGGTCCTAATAGGATCGTAGAGCGTTGCGGGGACATTGTTACTCCGCGTCCGTGGCTTATCTTCAAGCTACACGCGCCCCCTGGGTAATGCAAAGTGAGTACGTCTGTGCAGCGCTTGCCTTAAGGCATCCAAGACCAAGCTGTCTAAGTGTTTGCCAGCTGCATTAGAACAAAAGAAAGAAAAAAGACGACTTTCAATTCCAAAATCAATTTGCGAAGGCGAACAATCCAAATGGAATCCATCTATCTGTATATAGATATTTAACTCCCAAAAATTTATGAATGATATTCTAATATTTATTTTAGTTCAATTTTTCTCTATCAAAAGAGGAATATTTGATTTGATTTGAAGAAGGAGCATGAATACCGTAGTTTGTAGAAAATCTAATAAGAAGACAATTATTGAAATATTCAGAAAATTTAGTCTTAAACTTGAATTGACTTTGAGATTTATGCTCGCGTTAGCTGCTTTATTTACAATTTATCCAATTACTCTTGAGAAGAAATCAGAAAAAAAGGAAAAGATAATACAAATAAGAACATATTTTCAAATAATCAGTGGACTTTAAGTGATCCCAAAAGCATTAAGGAAGAACCCCCAAAATGTGGTGGTGTCAGGTCCGGATTTTCCTATAGGCTAACTAGGCTTCAAGATCAAGAGGGGCCTACGTTTAAATTGTTAGCAAAATTAGAATGACACTATACTAAAAACAGTAAGCATAAAACGCTGAATAGAAAATAAGGAGAAATTCTACACATATGACTAATAAACAAACATAAAAATGTATTGGTTAAGATCAACGCGTTCGGCTCATTGGATCTGTTCGTTTGTATAATATATAATATGATAATTTTTATTGCCTATTTTATTTTCGTGGGCAAAGATTTTTATTATTTGAATTTTGTTTCTTTGTAAATGTTATGTGTTATGTTTGATGAGTTATTGTTACAAGTACTATATATAGGGTGCTGAGAATAAATGTCCAAATAAGTGTTCTTGTTTTTTTTTTATTTGTTATCCGTATCCATGTAATTTACAAACTTAAAAATGGGAGGTGAAAGGGACTCATAAGTGGAATAGCCTAGGGCCCTGGGTGTCGTGCAAAACTTCTGTCACTAAGTAATATAGAGTCAAATTACAAAAGCTGGTGATTCAGTAACATCGTGCGCAAGATATTCGAATCTGTGTCGAGAAGCCAATTGCTATAAGCATTTCGTATCGGCAGTCAGGTCGATGGTTTTTTTCCGTCCTTTAAAGTCTTTCTGTACTGGCTGTTCTTGGTTGCGAACACGAGGCTCACCGAAGTACATCGGAAAAAAGTTGCCGAGATAGGAATAATAAACACGCAAATTCTGGATTATTCTTCACAGAGTTTGATGAAATTCGTAATAAACTTTATTTTGAAATCCATGAAAACAACATTAAAATTCCATTAAATAGAAATATTCTACCCTTAGTTAAGAACGAACAGTTTCGCAATTGTTTTCCTTCATGATTTTTCCAATTACTTTTTTCTTGACCTCTTGGCTCGTTCAAGTGAGTATCGAATCAAGATTTATTTATTACTTAATGATCTCTCGATACTGATACGATAATTTAACCTTCCGATGACATCGATGGTTTTGCTTTTTTGAGAAAAAACAGTTTGTTCTGGAAGTATATAATTTTTACTTGAATGGAGTTCGTCTAATTTGCACCTCTTTTGGGCAATCCGACCTCGAATCCTTCTGTGATAAATCTTTTTACTCGGTATTCCTTGGTGAAGAACACATCATCACATAGACAACCAATTAATGCTGTTCTCGCTACTATTAGGTAAAAAATTGTAAAGTGTCAAATAAAGATAAATAACTGCATTTTTTTCTCCTTCAAGAAAAAAGAAGGTTTAACGGATAATGAGGTTCTGTAAATACGTGTTTACGAGAAATTTGTCACGAAAAAAAAAAAAGAGAAAGAGTTAAGAGTTTGTTCTCCACGTTATTTTGATTGTACTCACCGATGTTCATTTACTCAACCGTGAATGACACTTAAAGGAAATGAATTCGTGCGAGATTTTTTTTTTAACATTTCATTGATACGCTCAACTTTTTATGGTAAAACTTGTTTATGAGTGCATTATTGACGCCGACAGTGTAAAAGAGAGAAAAATTTATTATTAATGTAGAGAAATTTACTTTTTACGACAAAAATACATAAATACTTATGTTTTTTTTTATGACTGTGAGATATTTCTATAATTTAAATGGAAACGATTGAAAGTAAGTGATAAACCCTAAAACTATTGATCGAATAATAAAAATTGTAGTTTCTACATTCTACATTGATGACAACACTCTAAATAAAGCAATAAAGATTCCATTGTAATTCTAAATAAAGTAATTTTAAATAAATTAACTAATTTACTAGTAATTCTAAATAAAAAAATAAAGATTCGACAATAATTCTAAATAAAACCATAAAGATTCGACAATAATTTTAAATAAAACGATAAAGATTCGACAATAATTCTAAATAAAGTAATTCTCAATAAATTAAATAATCTACTTGTAATTCTAAATAAAACAATAAAGATTCGACAATAATTCTAAATAAAACGATAAAGATTCGACAATAATTCTAAATAAATTAAATAATTTTCTAGTAATTCTAACTAAAACAAGGAAGATTCGGCAATAATTCTAAATAAAATAATTCTAAATAAAACAATAAAGATTCTACAATAATTCTAAATAAAGTAATTTTAAATAAATTAAATAATCTACTAGTAATTCGAAATAAAACATTATCGATTGTAGTTTCTACATCGATAAGAACATTCTAAGTAGAATAGAAAGATTCTACTTTGAAGCTTAGAATGTTCTCATTCATTGCGTCCGTCTTTCGCATTTGTTTTAGAGTTAATTCGAAGAAACTTCAGGAGGTAAATTGTAAGCTTCTGTAAATGAGACATGTAACTCGGATGTTAACATTTCCATTTCATTTTAATAACCTTATTTATGGAAAAATAATTAGCCACAGTCTCATCTTAATTTTCATTTTCTTATGAGATTTATATTTTAAATAAGTGTAGATTGAAGGAAAAAAAATCATTTGCTTTTATCATATTAGCATAGAAGATGTTAGTAGAATGCTTAACATCCTCGAAAATTGAAATAAAAATATAACACAATGAAACTCGTCCAATTCGGAGGCCTAAAAGGCTAGCGCTCTTCCGAGTGGCTAGCGCTCTGGCACTCTGTTGGTTCTGAATCCCCTTTAAACCGTAGATCGGTCCCGGTCTAACGTGATCGTAGAGTGTTGCGGGGTTAGTGTTACTCCGCATCCGCAGCTTATATTCAAGCTACACGCACCTCCTGGGTAGTGCTAAGTGAGTAACATCGGTGCAGCGCTTTCCTTAAGGCATCCAAGACAACTGTCTAAGTGTTTGACAGCTGTATTAGAACAAAAATATATATATATCGTTCGATTCCCACTGTTCAATCTGCAGCTTAGTCATTGGTTTAGTATTAAAATACAAAATCGTTCCTCGCTATAAATGTCAAAAGTACAACTTAAACAAGAGTGGTTGTTATCAAATGGCTGCCCAGAGGTGATTATCTATAATATAAATAGATATATAGCGAATTCAACGTGAACCAGGTTTCATCAGAAAGAGGTTGCACCCCCTATTGTTCAACAGCATTTTGAAGTGAACACAGGACAAGAAAAGGCATTCCCGCCTGTATATTTAAAGTACTACTACTAGTACACCACACCACACCACACCACTGTGCCTAGAGCCGAGTTGCCCCTTTACAGTCTGGGAATGATGTGGGTGAGAGGAAGTGAATTCCGGACCACTCCAAACATCCATAACACAGCCGGGATATGTTTAAAGTATTCATCTGCTACATAAACATGACAGATTTTGATCCTCCTTCAAACCGAACATCCTCTAGTTCGAAACCCAGCTCACAATTATTCCGGACCCAACATTGTAAAACAAACTGGCAATTAATCAAAATTGGAAAAATATTACTAGTACACCACAGTTAGTACACAGTACTAGTTACTAGTAGTTTATATATCATGTGCCTGATTGGCCGAGTGGCTGGCGCTCTGGCTCTCAGTACCATAGGTTTCGGGTTCGAGTCCCGGCGGTGCCATGGATGTGTGTAGTGGTTCGGAATCCACTTTAAACCGTAGGTCCCTTTCTAATAGGATCGTAGAGCGTTGCGGGGGCATTGTTACTCCGCGTCCGTGGCTTACCTTCAAGTGACACGCGCCCCCTGGGTAATGCAAAGTGAGTACGTCTGTGCAGCGCTTGCCTTAAGGCCTCCAAGATCAAGCTGTCTAAGTGTGTATATATATATCATATATAGATCTTTATATCTATTTTTATTATTTTTTATACTTTTTATTTTATTTATTCATTTATTGTTGAACGAACATCGGTTGTGTGCCCCAAACAGCCCACTGATGAGTGAAGAGGGAAAGACTGTGAGGACTGTATAACTTCTCCCCATCTGATGAGGCAGAAAACTCCCACCAGGTAGGTTGACTATCGATCCGAACCGCTTTATACACGTTGTCATGATCTCTGTCAAGTCTACTCGTTTCTGAAAGAGTTGACTGCAACGGACTTGAAAATGACTTCTCCACAATGCTGGCTATGCCCTTCACAGCTGAGTTTGTTTGTTTTTTTTCTTCTAATGCAGCTGTCAAATAGACCGTGATCTTCGCTATAAGGGCTGCACAGACGTTAATCACTTTGCATTACCCAGGGCGGTGCGTGTAATTTGATGGTAAGCCACGGACGCGAAGTAGCACTGCCCCCGCAACGCTCTACGGTCCTATTAGGACCGGGACCTACGGTTTAAAGTGGATTCCGAACTACTACAAACACCCATGGGCAAAGCCGGGATTTGAACCCGATACCTGTGGTACCGAACGCCAGAGCGCTAGCCATTCGGCCATCAGGTCACCGCTAAGTCATTTACATATTTATCAAACCAAATAAACCTCACCTGGTTCGAAATGTTAGGTTAGACCAGAGGGGGGCAATACGCCGCCCGCCATGAATACTTTTTCCCGCCCGTGAGATGTATCACACTTTTACAAAATATACTTATTTCATAATGGCCAAAGGAGTGGAAACCAATGTATTTAAAAAATACATTGTGTGTACATCCCTCTATTCAAAAATGAACTGCCGAAATGATGAGAAAAAAATGAACTGTGATTTTAAAATGATATTCTAGCGAATGTAGAACAGATAGTACCTGTTTCATGGATGTGTTTACAGTTATGAGTTTCGTAGAATAATTTTTTTTTGTTCTAATGCAGCTGGCAAACACTTAGACAGCTTGGTCTTGGATGCCTTAAGGCAAGCGCTGCACAGACGTTACTCACTTTACATTACCCAGGGGGCGCGTGTAACTTGAAGATACGGACACGGAGTAACAATGGCCCCGCAACGCTCTACGATCCTATTAGGACAGGGACCTACGGTTTAAAGTGGATTCCGAACCACTACACACATCCATGGCACCGCCGGGACTCGAACCCGAAACCTGTGGTACCGAGCGCGAGAGCGCTAGCCACTCGGCCATTCAGGCTCCGTTTCGCAGAATAATTAAATTATATTTTGCGGAACTCATGATGTGCGCTCATCGATTTGCAAAATCTAAGTGAAAGAGCGGAGAAACAATTATCGCACTAGTAAAATAAATATTTGCTAATGATTTCCTTTTTTATATTTCATTTTGAGTGTTATATATTTCTTTACAGTGTGCGTTTAGTATCCTTATTTTTATTATATTAACTCTGTTCACATGTAATAATATTAGTAGACACAAATATAATAACTCATTCAGTTCCAATTGTTCACTCCAAAAAAACGTCTATAGCGCGTCTAAATCTAATAGGCGAATATATAATTTTATATGTTGTCCGCGGAGTTAGGAGCATGATTTAAATCGAAAATCGGACAACATTGTAGTAAACATAGCAGAGAATGAATCTAACTACTTTGTTTTAGTACAACACAATTAAAAACTAAGAACTCTTAACTTTAAGTAGAAATTCAAGATTTCAGAGGCAGGGGATAGCACTGGAAGTCCTGATGCAAACCAAAGAGGTGAAGCCCTGGTATTTTTATTCATAAAAATACAAATAAAAATCAAATTTCACAAATAAAAATCTTTCTTTTAGTTATCCGCCCTTGCAAGTGACTATCTTCGAGTGCATTGTCAGAAATTAATTTAGGTATCATCACTTGAATTAATTGTGGGGGTTTTTTTTCTCTCGAATGTAGCTGGCAAACACTTACACAGCTGTCTTTGCTGCCTTAAGGCAAGCGCCACACTGACGTTACTCACTTAGCACTATCCAGGAGGTTCGTGTAGCTTGAAGATAAGCCACGGACGGAGTAACACAACACCCGCAACGCTCATGTTAGACCGGGACCTACAGTTTAAAGTAGATTCCGAACCACTACAAATATTCATAGCACCACTGGGACTCGAACCCGAAACCTGTGGTACCGTGCGCCAGAGCTCTAGCCACTCGACCATCAGCCATATTATTCTTTAACATCCCAAATTTTGCAAGATGTTTCCAATTCCAAATTTTGCAAGATATGCTTATTTTATTATTTTTTTTATTACAAGAGTATTTATTTCTGAAATACAATCACTAATTTATATTACCGTTTTTAATTCCTAGATGTTGCGAATTTCGATATTGGCATATAAAGCTATGCATAATTTTTTTTAAGTATTATTTTTTTTTTTTTCTCCCTAGATTTTGCATTTTCTGAACGCATTTCTAAAATTGATTCCCTCACATCTTAAATATCTTGAATATTTTTTTATTGGCGTACGAAACCATTTTATGTTTTACTACTTTTGTTTGCTGCCTATATATATATATATATGTGTGTGTGTGTGTAATATAAATAAATATAAACATATATAATTTATTGTTATGTATATTTATAATATATATATACTTATTTTTATGCTTATAAATACTTCTGCTATTAATAAAATAAATGTGTATCTAAAATTTATTCATGCAGAAGAAATATTGTTAAAATTTTAAACTTCTATAGTGCACATGTATAATTTTGCTTAATTTCCTCATAGATAAATCAATAACAGTATTTAAAGTTTGTGCTGCCATCTAGCGTCAAATCATAAAACGACTCCTTCAAATTTAAAAATGTATAATAATTATAAATGAAATTAAATAACTTTTCTTTATTTAACACGTATGTTTATGGAATGCAGTATATAGATATATATATTTCATAAACTGTAAAGGGCATCTCAGCTCTAGGCACAGTGGTGTGGTGTGGTGTAGTAGTAGAAGTGGTTCGGAATCCACGTTAAACTGTAGGACCTGGTTTAAACAGCCTACGTACACTGATGGCCGATGGCTAACGCTCTGGCGCTCGGTGTCCCAGGTTTTTTGGGTTCAAGTCCCGGCGGTGCCATGATTGTTGGTTGGATATGGTTCGGAATCCACTTTAAACCGTACGTCTCAATCTAATATAATCGTAGAGCGTTGCAGGGGGGTAGTGTTACTCCGCGTCCGTAGCCTATCTTCAAGCTGCACATGCCCCATGTGTAGTGCTAAATGAGTAACAACAGAGCAGACCTTGCTTGTGGCATTAAGATTAACTGTCTCTCAATTGCCAGTTGCGTGAATGACTGAATGGCCGAGTGGCTAGCGCTGTGGCGCTCGGCGGTACCACAGGTATCGGGTTCGAATCCCGGCGGTGCCATGGATGTTTGTCCTGGTTCGGAATCCACTTTAAACCGTAGGTCCCGGTCCTAATAGGATCGTAGAGCGTTGCGGGGGCATTGTGACTCCGCGTCCGTGGCTTATCTTCAAGCTACACGCGCCCCCTGGGTAATGCAAAGTGAGTACGTCTGTGCAGCGCTTGCCTTAAGGTATTCAAGACCAAGCTGTCTAAGTGTTTGCGAGCTGCATTAGAACAAATATATATATATATATATATATTCCATTTGCCCCACCCTCGTTCATTTCTTTATATTGTGAATATTTCTTCATATATATTTAAACAATTACATAAAAGAATTGCTATTTCTTTAATAAATTAATTAACTTCACTTTGATAAAACCTTTTCCAACTTATTCGGATTTCTATATATCTACTACTGTGTCCAAAAAGTAAGACCCATTTTCAATTGAAAATTCCCAAGGCTTATGGAATTTCAATTTTTTTTTTTTCCTTTCTTTTTTAGGTTGCTGGCACTGTCCTTGACATCTCTGGGAAATTTCACGTCAAAATAGTTGTTAGTGTTTGGGTTACGCTTGGCTTTGTGAGACGCTCAAACTGATTCCGGCGATTTTTGAAATGTCTGAATTCATTAAGCAAAGAACTTGCATTAACTTTTGTTTGCGGAAATGTATAGAATGTTGCAGAAGGCATTCGGTGAGCATTCCTGTATCGGAAAGAATTGTTTACAAGTGGTCTAAACAGTTAAAAGAAGGCAGAGAAGGCGTTGAAGACGAAGAGCCCTCTGGTCGACCCTCCACCTCAATCGACGAAGCTCACGTCCGAAAAATTAAAGAATGGGTGCTTGCAAACCGTCGATTTACAATGAGAGACCTTGCTGATGATGCTGCAATTTCAAAAGGATCGGTTCATTCCATTGCCTCAAACGCAAACACTGAATCTCGATGGGTACCGAAAACATTGAATCCTCCAGCTCACACTGCATGTATTCTTCGTGACTGTTTCGCCAAAAAGGAAACCCTTATCGTTCCACAACTACCGTATTCACATCGTGCGACTTCTGGCTATTCCCTAAACTCAAAAGACCACTCCGGGGGCACCGTTCTGAGTCGATTGAAGAGATTCAACCTGAATCGGTGCGCGCTTTGAAGGCCATCCCTGCCGATGACTTTTTAGCGGGCATTAAGGATTGGAAAAAAAGTTGCCATAAGTGCAGTGTATCTGGAGGAGATTATTCTGAAGGGGATGAAATGAATTTGAAGGAATAAATAAAGAGCTTTTGAAAAAAAATAATTGGTCTTACTTTTTGGGCGCATTAGTAATTTAAAAAAAAAAAAGCAGACAGCTGGCAATCAGGTTTGAGTGTATGCCAGTGGCATGAGTTGAAGTCCGTGTTTCTAGAAGACAATTTGGAGATTGCGACAGTATTTGTACCTGGTGGTAACACACTTAAGTGTGCTAATGAATAGGAGCCAGTTAGCCGTGAAGAAATTCATGTAGTACTTTCAATAAAATACAGTTGTTTTCTAAAAATGTTTACGCATAATTCAATTGAAGTATGTTCATTTAATAAATATTGTAAAATAATAAAATAAGAAGGGGAGACCTTATTCTTTTTTTCTTTTTCTATAGAGTAGAAAATGTAACAAAATAATAATTATTTTCATTTATATTCTTTGTTTCAATCTGGGTTTGTAATTATTATAATCTACATACAATAACAGAAATATAAACAAAGGTTTTTTTTAAGTAGTTCAAAAGATTTAATTGAAATAGTCCGTGAATCAATAAAGTAATAAGAGTAAGTGCTTAAAATATAGTTCTTTAATATTTAATTTGCTGTTGTAGGAAAATTGGACCAGGCGGCATGTGTTTTTTTTTTTTTTTTTTTTTTTCCCTCTGCTTTTAGTTTTTCTGTTTGCTTATCCATTAAAATTATTATGTATGTTGATAAACATTTTTAGTAATTTAACGACGATTTGACAATTTGCCTGCTTGACGAAGAGCCTTGGTTGCTTAGCAACCTGCATCTCCTGCTTTGTGAGTGAGAGAAGTTTGTTAAGCTCCAAGCCAATTGATTAGATAGAAAAGCTGTAAGTTATATATTAGGTTGGTGAAAAAGAAATCCATTATTTTTTCGATAGATGGCTGTAGTGATCGATATCACGTAAAGTATCAATTAAACAATTTCAGATTTATGCTCGTTAGAAAGGTGGCACTTCGTACTAAAATAATTCTTTTTCTGTTTTTTGTTTGGTCCATTCAGTTGGGAGTTACAGGGTGTTAAAAATGGAAGTGAACAAAGAGAAAATTCGGTACATTTTACAGTTTTTCTTTGACAAAGGAGAAAATGCAAGCCAGGCGGCTAAAATTGTGAATGGTGTTTATGGTTCCGATACTGTAACAGCCAATTATGTGCAATTTTGGTTTCGTAGATTCCGTTCAGGAATTTTTGATGCTAAAGATGCACCTCGCACAGGTAGGCCGGTCGTCGAAAATGTCGATAAAATCGGAGAAATGATCGAAGTTGACCGGCATGTTAGCAGTCGTAACATCGCCCAGGAGCTAAAATTCGACCATAAAACAGTTTTAAACCATTTACACAAAGCTGGATTCAAAAAGATGCTCGATGTTTGGGTGCCACACCAATTAACAGAAAAAAACATGATGGATCGAATTTCCATCTGCGAAGCCTTGGCCAAACGGAATGAGATAGACCTATTTCTTAAACGGATGGTGACTGGAGATGAGAAATGGATCACATACGATAACCCTGTGCGAAAACGATCGTGGTCAAAGAGCGGTGAAGCACCTCAAACGATGGCCAAACCAGGACTAACGGCCAGGAAGGTTCTGTTATGCATTTGGTGGGACTGGAAGGAGATTATTTATTATGAGTTGCTTCCATATGGCCGAACGCTAAATTCTGATCTCTACTGTCAACAACTGGACCGTTTGAAGATAGCGATTGACCAGAAACGGCCAGAATTGGCCAACAGGAGAGGTGTCGTGTTCCACCAGGACAACGCTAGGCCACACACATCTACAGTGACTCGCCAGAAACTTCGGGAGCTTGGTTGGGAAGTTTTAATGCATCCGCCATACAGTCCGGACTTGGCACCAAGCGATTATCATCTTTTTCTTGCATTGCAAAATTTCTTTAATGATAAAAAATTGGCATCTAGGGAGGATTGTGAAAATCGACTACTAGAGTTTTTTGCAAATAGAGACCAGGACTTCTATGAGAGAGGCATTATGAAGTTACCTTTAAAATGGCAACAAATCATACAACAAAACGGTGCATATTTGACCCAAATCGGACAATCCGAAGCATGTTAAATAAAGTCCTGAAGTTCATATAAAAATAATGGATTTCTTTTTCCCCAACCTAATATATGTATATATTATTATTATTATTATTATTACTATTATTATTATTAATTTATCTAAAAAATTAACTTAGTAATTATTTATATTTTTTATTAATTCATAGAAAATATTTATGCATATATAATTTTTTTATATTATTATTATAATTTTTAAGAAGGTAATAAAAACAAGCAATATAAAAACAAATTTTTTAAAGTCAATTCTTTCTTTTTTTTTCACTCTATTGCAGAAAGTCCTTTATAAACAATTTCCATTCATTTTTTTTAAGTTTATCTGGCGCCATCTATTGGTAGATATATGCAACTTAAATCTAAAAAAACTAAAATTATGTAATTAAATTTAATTACTAAACTAATATTTGAAAAACCTGTATTAACATCCAGTGTCATTCACTACTACAAGTTCAAAAAAAATGTATTTAAACTTGAATGGATGAATAAAAAGTATTTTATGAATGATTGAAAATTTGAACAAGATATATATAGGGAAAGTGTGAGCTAATAGAAGGAATTTAATAAAAAAAAAAAAAAAAAGAACAGCAATCTCGAATCATAGCAAAATAATAAAAGAAAATACATACGATAAAAATAATAAAATCAAATATATTAGGCTATACTTCAATTTTAATTAAAAACTTTTTGATCATTTAAAATTAAAAAATATAGAATAAATTAACGAGAATACTCAAACACGATAGTTTCAAATTTCAAACTTAAAAAATTAAGAATAATAATATCCAGAAAAATAAGCTAAATTAAAATCAGACGATTTTTTATATTATTGCCAATTTGTAGTTACATTATTTTAAAAATTTAGCAATATATATTAAATGAATAATAAAAATATTTGATAATAAAATAATAATAATTAATAATTAAATGAATAAAAATAATTAATATTTGAATGAATAAAATAATAAATAAGCATTAATTAATTAATAATTAGTTATGAGAAAAAAGAGATTATTAAATAATTATTAATTAATTAATGATGAGCAAATGAGAAGAAAGAGCATCGTAAATATATGAATATTTCTCCCGTATAAAACTAAAAGTAATTAATTAAATTTAATTAGTGAATTAATATTTGAAATAACTGTATTAACATCCAGTATCATCCACTACAAGTTCAAAAAAAATTTATTTGAACTTGAGTGGATGTATCAAAAGTATTTTATGAACGATTGAAAATGTGAACAAGATATATATAGGGAGCGTGTGAGCTAATAGAAGGAATTTAAAAATAAACTGGAGGGGAAATTGTGACTCAGCGGTGAAATTGCACGGTCATTCGGAAAGGAGGATATCGAAACGTTAATGAATAATATTCAGAACAGCGCGAGGTCTTTTGCGATTTTTGAAATCAGAAATGTCGTCATCATAGTCGCTTAGATCATTCAAAACAAAATTATTAATATTGGGAATGAAGTTATTTTATCAATTTAAATAAAATAATTATTACAAAAACTACAGTTATTTAAACAAGTGAACTCTTTTAAACTAATCTTGATCATTGAAACTATTCATTTTAATTTAATTTTCTATTGATGGAACTACCGAAATTATTATAAATTATAATTATATGTAATTTCTGATATTCATGAAAGCATTAAAGCAATTTTAAGAAAGTGTGAAAATTGCATAAGAATAAATAAATAAATAATAATGTAACAAACATTGATTAAAGAAGAAAAAAAAGAGGTGCAAAATTCTTTTTTTTTTAATTATAAATATTAATTAAGGGTCTAGCGCCCGTAAATTCGACAAGTTTTCAGGATTTTTTTATTTTTTATTTTTTATTTTTTTTAACGAAAACAATGAACAGCGATATTCAAACTTTATAGATATATTAAATCACTTTAATAGTATACAAAAAAATTATAATTCAAAAAAAATAACACATCACTCCTTAACTACTTAAAAATTAAGTAGTTAAGGGGTGGCGCTGAAGTTGCCCTCCTCATAAATATGGGCCCGGGTGTTGGGTCAACTTTTGGCTCTTTCACTTATCTGTAAACAAAAAAACGAAAAAAAAAATTTCTGATCAGTACGAGTGTAGTTTAAACAGGAACTAGAATAAAAAAAATTGACAAAATGGCGCTTTGTTGAAATTTATATACAGAAAACGGACTTTTTTTCCTTATTTTTTGTATGTAAAAAATAAGAAGTATTCAAAGTAAAAACTGTTTTTTAGTTCCAGCGATAGGTACTGGTGTACTGAATAACATCGTAAAATTTAAGACGAATCGGACGAGTAGGGTTTTTTTTTTTTTTTTTTTTCCTTCCCCTCACACAGAAAAAAGTGCAAAAAAAAAAAGTAGTTCCGAAATAAATGAGTTTGAAGTTTCAGATAAGCATATTCTCAATAAAATCGGACATGAATATGTACTTACAATTAATCTGTAATACCCTTCTGTTCTCTCGTATTCTACTGCTTCTTCGGATTTAGCTTTTTTCCAAGCTGTTCTGGCCTCTTTGAAGTCACTGGTGCTCTGACAATCGGCTGTATAGACTCGTCGCGCGTCACATTTTCTGGCGAGTTGCTCCGCTTGTGAACCGATTTTAATGCTTATTACATCTATGATTTTTTAAGATAGCTGTGGACCCTTCATTGAATGAACAAGCAGCACAATATGTTGCGACGTCGACGATTTTTTTGCCGGCAAATTGATACTTTGACGCAAATTGCCATACACAAGAATTGAAACTTTCATTATCGTTTTGAGTGTTACTGCCGAGACATCTTTCTAATAGATCATCGGCAGTTAAATCCTCGTAAATCGGCTTCAATATTTCTTGTGCTTCGTCATCTAGAGCAGGTGGATGCTCAAAGGATTCCAAAGTACCTTCAGCTTCACTTTTACGTCATTTACACCAAGATTCAGGGCCTACCGGACAATACGAGTGCTGTGGATTTTCATTCATCAAGACTTTGTGATAAAATCCAGCCCATATTATATTTAGGGAAATAAAGAAGACCCGAGCAACTGGATTCCTACGAACAATAAATCTATTCATCGGGCCGCCCGGCCATTTTGCCTGCTTTTGCTCTGACCTGCTAAATGGGCTGTAGAACTTAAAATATCGCCCATGATTACAAAAATTTAACTGTATATTCTTATTATACTTTCGAAATATCGAAAAAAAAATTCGAGTTTTTGAAAATTCTAGACCACTGGGTTCCCTTAACGAGACTTAATTCATATTTCTGCAAAATAAAGAAGAAATAATATATTAAAACAAAATTATTTCTTGAAATGTGATTTGGATTATAGATTTTAAATACATTTCCGGCAGCTCTGCTATGATATTCTCTTTAAGTGTTAGAAGCTCAGTGATGCTAATTTTGTGAAACAAATTTAGAAGAAAAAGCTCCAGTCTACAAACTTATTTGATAGACAATAATAATAAAGTTATCAATAAAAAAGAACTGTTTGAGAAACCTGTAGAATGTTAGCTTGCTACGCTAACCACTACGCCAAGAAATCACTCGCCGTTGACGCCCTTTAATAGTATAAAAGCGTTTAAGTTCTTCAAACTCGATTTTCACGAAAATTATTACTAGGTGGGGTCCTACTATTTTGGATAGTCAACAGCCTTGTCAAGATCTATATAATGGAGGAATTTCAATCAAACTGAAACAAATAACTGGTGATCTCATCTTGATAGTTTCGTCTAGAGAGTCATACTATAGTTTAACTGAAATCTAAAATGACTCCTCTGGTTTGTTTTTTTTGGGTAATCTTTTCCCCGACATTCATGATATAACTAAGGCTTACTGTATCATAGTATTACAAAAACGACAAAAATTGTTGTTCATGTTTCAAACAGTATGCAATGGCTTCCTACATTTACGAATTTCAAGAAAACACTTCTCTATCCCTCATAATCATCTCTATCGATATAAAAACTATTAATAATACGATTTTTTTAATAATATCTATAACTTTTTTTTAAAAAAACTACATTAAATATTAACATGGAACATATTAACATGGAATTAAGAACATGGTAATACATTCTTTTTTTTATCTGGGAAACTAATAAGCAAAAAGAAATAAAAAAGTTATCTCACAAAAGTGTTCGTACAAATTAGAAAAATCTTCACATATTAGTAAGCAGTGCAGTATTTCGATCAATTAATACTTAATAGGATATCCTATAGCATATTCAACAGTTTTTAAATCTATGGACACATAATTCATTAGTTCTTTTTGTAATTTCTGCATCAATATTCTTCCATTCTTTGACTTTTATTGTTTTTAATTTAGTTGTAGTTTTAAAATCACGTCTTCATACTCTAACTTCATGCTTCCTTACGCAGGAACTGGATTCAATAGCCAACTCCAATCAACAAATACTTCTTCTTGGAGATTTCAATCCCAAGCGTCCTGCATGGAATAGTAGGCGCGGCAATATCAATGCTATATTCTGTTCGACTGGACAAATCTTAGCGCATTCAATGTAATGATCCTAATGATCCCACTTATTTCTGCCTTCACAACCCGCGCAATAGTACTCTTGATATCGCACTCCTGAAAAACTTAAACACCGGGACTTCTTCTTCTATAAAAGAACTTTCCAGTGATACCATAATCCTGTACTAGTTGAAATCTCTCATAATTCATAATAGTATAATTACAACTACCAACTGGAGTATTGTCATTAAAATACTGTCAGAATTCCTGGCAATCAAACTATATCTAATATACAAGATATTGATAAAATAATTGATAAATTCAACTATGCTATTACTTCTGCTGTCAACCTTCCTAGCAAATCTAAAAAGATCAGTACTCAACACCATAAACTTCCTATTGAAATTCCCCCTAAAAGCATAGGAAAAAAACAGAATTCGAAAATTATGGCAAGATACCAGGTTTCCCCCGTTCAAGCAATCCCTCAACAAACTTCAAAAAGAAATCAAGCAAATGATTCACAAATTAAAAAATAGCAGATGTAACGAATTTTTAGTAGGTCTAAATCCAGAAGATAATTCTCTCTTCAAAATAACCAAACATTTTATCAAAAATATCCCAAAATTCCTCTACTAGTTGGACCCTCAGATCTTATATTCTCATCTTTTGAATACTGAAGTACTTTTTCTACAGATTTTTTAAATGTACCAGCAATTTTAGGAACCACTTCGTATTGCTCTATAACTGTATTAAGAATTATAGGTAACAATTTGTAAATACTAAAATGAAACCATAGTATTAACATCATATTTTAAGATATATAGATTATTTCAAATTTATAAATGTTCCTGTGATCTTCTTTATCACAGTGCTATTTGGGCTCTATTTTTTTATAACTGTATAAAGGCTTAACTTTAAACTGTGGATGATGCAATCGATTTTCTTGTTTAAACTTGCATGAAGTAAACAGAATAACAACTTTACGGTCCTTAAAGTCTCTATTTCTGGTGTTGTTAATTATAACTCAATTTGCACTACGCAGTGAACGTTAAATAATTTATTTTATCAATATTTGTACGAAAGTCATTTTTTATGGTTTTATCTTTGTAACTGTATTGAAATAATTTCGAGTATTATATCTAATTTAATATTTGTATCGAATAGAATGATAACAAATTTGCATAGTTTTATCAAAGTATTTTCCAAGAAATGCATTCGACCTTGTTTTGAAGTCAAAAGAAAATATTATAATCGAAATAAATTTTCTTCACTTCATACCCTCTTGGACAGAAGAGATGAACAAGAAAATTTTGATACTTTAGGTATATGGGACAACAGAATTGATTTGCCTCTACTTCTCCAAGCTAGCATTAAGCATGGGAAACCTATCCCTAAAATTTCTATTGAAAATGTAGGAACTGCCAGCGTTATTGGACGACGTACTACAAACGAAGACAGATATAGGTATCTATTATCAATGCTGCTTTACTAAAAGTATACAAGATTATGAATTAGTACATTCTCTGAAAAAGTTTATAATTTCAAAAATATGAAATGAAATTGGTGACATTTGCGATTGTAAATTAACACAGCTATCATTATTAATAATTAATGACATGTAATCAAATTTCTCTGTGTATTAATAATATGACTCCATATCTTTCTAAGGATATGAAAGATATCTATTATTATTTAAAGGTAACATAATTAGAGATCATAATTAGTTTTCATATAGAATATATAAATAATGTCGTAATAATATTTCAGTTTCAAATTTTTAAAATAATGTTGATATCACTTTATAAAAATCCAGGGGGAAATGAAAACATGCTAAGCAACTTTGCTGTCTAAAACAAAAGAATGATTGTATTAAAGTAATGCATTTTCTGGAACTTATTTAGAGAATTTGTTATCCCTAAACTCTCATTTTGTAAGGTTATTCAATTATTAAAAGTTGTTTTGCAATGTACAACCTGAATACATTCCCAGAAGAGTTTTTCATGCTAAATACCACATCAAAGCATTGGTTATTTTTCACCTCTCTTTACTTATTACTAATTATTACTTTCATATAATATATGTATGTCCTTCATGTAATGCAAAAAAGTAAGTAGAAAAGTGTACTGGAATGACCAAAACTAGCAAGTGTGCAAATGACAAATGATCAAGGCTGATAAATTCCTCTTACCACCCCACACACACACTTTTACCTGCTTTTAGAGTTGCCACATTTTAATTGTTTGTCGTCTTTCTTAGTCGTCACCCTTTGGCAACAAAATCCTATAACATCCCAAAGGGGAATATCTCCCATGCCCATTGAGGAGTAATACTATTACAAAAAATAGTACCCTGTAAAATATATAGATTTTTTTTATTTATATCAGCAAGTTCATACTTATTGAAATACAATCCCAGCTGTTTAACTATAAAAAAAAAAGCCAATGTTGTGTTGTTGTTGTTCTAATGCAGCTGGCAAACACTTAGACAGTTAATCTGTATGCCATAAGCAAGGGCTGCTCTATTGTTACTCATTTAGCACTACCCAGGAGGGAAGTGCAGCTTGTATATATGCTACGGACATGAGTACCACTACCCTTAAAAATGTAGTGTTGTGATTTTGCAAAATAATTATTCTTAAGACTAAAATGTTTAAAATAAATGAAATTTTTATTTGTTGTGTATAATTTGAAAAATTTTAAATATCATAATTTTCTAGGGGATTCTGTTAATACATAAGTCCCCATTTTCAGTGGGAAAAAAAAAAAAAAAATTATTTTTGTTTAATTCGTAGGAAATTGTGCAAGTTGACTTGTTTTCTTTAACCAGTAAAGTTCTTCTTTGTACCAGTGATTAATAGATTAAATTAGCATTGAAAATTTTTAATTATTGTTTTGGATATCATTATGTAAATTAACTTATTCAAACTTTAACAAAAGTTTTATAACTGAAAAAAGTTTATATGTAAGAATTACCATAAAAGAAAATTAATTATTAATTATACATTTACACCAAGAATTGCATTTATAATATATACTACAAGTATAAAATATGCAAGAAATCTGCAGATTATAAGCTTGAAATTACATAGTAAAATCGATCTTCTCCAAAATAGGATTAATTGTAAATTTAAAAAGCAGTTAATATTTAATAATTGAAATGAAAATGGCATATTAAAATATATGTTGTGTGTAAAAAAATCTTGCTATCATAATATCTAGAATTAACTTTACTTTCAGCTTCAATCCTCATATATCCTTGTATTTTTTTCTAATAGTGATTACTTATTGATTTCAGAGTTAAGATATTGCATCCAGAAATACTATATTTTGCAGTGTTTGATGGTCATGGAGGACCTGAATGTGCCGACTTTTGTAGTGAACACATGGAAGACTATATTCTCTACTGGTTAGCTAGAGGGGAAAAAGACTTGGAAACAGTTCTTCAATATTCATTCCAAGATATAAATAACAATTATGCTAGACATATTGTATTCAATTGCCCTAGTAAGTTCTTTTCAAAATTAAATTTGTTTAATTTTAAGCCAAACCAGCTCAGATGATTTTTTATTTTTACGTAGCACAACATATTTTAATTATTCATATTTCTTTTAAAATTGTCTTATAGTGCCCAATATTATTTGTAACTTTTAAGTTTAATGCTAGGAATTGTACTGTTGTATTATAACTTATTATAATTTGATAACATTGTTATATTTTGTTTAACAGCATTAGCACAAAATCTAACTATATTGTTAACTAACTATGTTGCAAATCATTTTCAAAAAATGGTAACTTGTTTATTTCATCAATTCAATTTCAAAATGTATTTTTCAGAAGATTGAATCTAGCCTAGTACTTTCAATCTTTGTAAAAACATTTTTTCAAGCTATATTTTCATGTTTAATTTATTAGCATTTATACATAAAATGTGTGTTTTTATCGTTAGAAATATCAAAAATAACAGTAAAAGTTAAATCAGTTATGTATTTAAATATGTACAATTAATTACTAGATTAAAACTAATTTTCTGTAATATCACTCTCATGAAAATATTTTCTTAGGATTGCTGCATTGAAATATTTTTTTATTTAACCATTCTTTTGCTCCAAGGACATAGTAAAATAGTAGAATGAAAAATATCACCCTCCAGTGGGTTCCTGCCCACTGTGGGGTTCCAGGTAATGAGAAGGCAGACTATCTGGCTAAGAAGGGTGCTTTGATCATGCAGTACTTCTCGTCTTTTACTCTTCTGTACTATTGAACATCTTGTTAAAAAAGCTATCAAAGCCAAAAAAAGCTCAGAAGGATCTTACTGACTGTGTATCCCATAAGCCTTGCAGGAATGCTGTTCCAAAGTTATGTAAGGGCCCAAGGCGTAGAGCATTTGCTGAATTCCGCTTAGCCACTGGACATGACTGTCTGTGAACTGTCTTTTTAGACTTGGAATTGCTCCTTTCCTGATTTGCACTCTGTGCAGCAGTGGAGAGGTTATGGACTCCTCTCATCTACTCCACTGTCCTGCACTTCGCAAGATCTTTCTCACTAAGCGCTACTTGCACAGAGATATGTTAGATTAATGAACTCTGTTACAGCATTTTTCTTGTTTTGTGTTCTTTTTTCCTTTATTCTTGTCTCTTGCTGTAATTTTTTATCTGC
Organism: Caerostris darwini; assembly: GCA_021605075.1. NCBI lineage: Eukaryota > Metazoa > Arthropoda > Arachnida > Araneae > Araneidae > Caerostris > Caerostris darwini. The sequence goes on along the minus strand of BPLQ01002483.1, from coordinate 63,004 downwards.
CATTAGAAATAAAAAAAAAAAATTCCTTTAAATATAATTTTTAGCTTTTTCTTTTAATGTCACTTCACATTTGTGATAAATAAAAAATGTTTCAATTTTTGAATGAGATAGTTATGTTTAAAAATTAATTCATTTTAAAGCATTTGCATTATTAATTTTACATGAATTTAAATTTTTCCCTCACAAAATAATTTCTGATAAATAGCATGTTTTTTTAATAATTAAAAAATAATAATTTTTTTTTTTTATTTTTCCTTTTTAGGAAAAGATGCTTCATCTTCTGGTACAACGGCTACTGTGTGCTTGTTAAGAAACAGCATTGAATTAGTAATAGGGCATGTTGGGGACAGTAGAGCTTTGCTATGTAGGAATGGTGAAACTAAAAAACTCACCACTGATCATACAGCTGATTTAAAATCGGAGAAAGTACGTTTAAGAGTTTGGTGGTGTCTTGAATGTAGTATTTGAAACATATTTTAAACCAAATTCATATTTTACTTTAGTTTTATTAATTATTTATATGATTCTTAAATTTTCCTATTTTTTAATTATATTATTATAAAAAGAAACAAAATTCATGTCAAACTTAAAGTATTTATAACATTGATGAATTTCATTTCTTTCAAATTTCTTTTTTATTTGCCATATCAGTTTTTGCCATTCTACTCTTTGGCTTTTCTGTATGTCTAATGATTTTCAGTTTCCTAGCTACAACTCATGCACACTTTGAATTTTGAATGAATTCAATTATAATTTTTTCCCTTTTTCTTTTCTGTTTTTGGTTAATTTTTTGAGGTGGACTAACCAGGAAGCATATGAAAAATTATGTATAACAAATGTTATTATGACTTTGCTAAAATTGTAAAATCACTTGTGCATCACATTTTTTATTATATTCCCTTTTGGATTTTTCTTATACTTTTTGTAGTTTTTATTATATATATTAGGATGGAGTATAACATTTTTTATTACATTTTTTCTTCAAAACTCTTGTCCCGCCAGTACTGAAAAGTTGTGGAATAGTTTGAGAAATAGATATACAAAATATTGCTTAATCAATAAATATCTCACAGTTCCACTTTGGGTTCTAAATATGCAAAATTAGCCAAAAATTATGTAAATTATCATATTTCAGAGAAAATTTTAATTTCTCTTTATTATTTTTTTTTTCCTTGCTAGGTGACAAATATGTAAGAAACATAAGTAAAAAAATTTTAGAGAAATCAATAACTATCGTCCATTTTGGAAGTCTAAATATACGACATTTGGCTAAAGTGCAGAAAACTTTGGGGATCAAAACTTAGTAAGAAATAAACATTTGCTGTAACATTTATTTTACAAATGAGATGCTTTTTTTTTTTTTTTTTTTTTATGAGATACAAGGGTTTTTTTTCCTGGTATTTTGCTTTTCATCTTGCATTATATTTTTGCCATTTCATTCTGCATGATTTTAAATTTTCTCTATCAAGTATTTTAATGTTATCGATTTTTATTCATAAATCATTAAATAAAACTTCATAACCAAATGATAAAAATGCAATGAATAGTTTGTATCAAATTGTTCCTGTGTGATAATTTTTTAGATCACTAAATATTTATTGTTGATATTTTCTTCTCCCCCCCCCACACACACATTATATATAATTGGTATAATCATTATTTATTATTTTAATTAATTTCTTTCCTATTTTTATAATCTGTGTCAGCTATACATTTTGTATAGCTGAAAGTTTGTGGTCTTGATATTTATATGGTAAATTTTTAAAAGTTTTATTAGAAGTGCTTTTTTTTTAATTATTATTACAATGCTATATATAGTGTAAACGACTGAAAAATATTACTTAATGCAAATTCTATAGTTATAGCAAGTATTCAGTTGTGGAAAATTTCAATTAAATTAGTTACCTAGAAAATTATCGGAAAAGATTAATTTTATGCACTATTTAACATATCCAATTTTATTGTGAATTGTATATTGAAGATAAAACAAAATTTATTATTATTCTTAATGTAATTCATTGTCAAATTATTTATATATTAGTGATATATGATGTAAATATTTTCTTTGTGTAAAATATTATAACATTTTGTTACTTTTAGGAACGAATCTTAAAATCGAAAGGTACAATCAAAACTGATGATTTAGGAAGGCATCTCGTGAATGGGAGGTTAGCAATGACACGAAGCTTGGGTGACTTAGATTTGAAACCATTTGGAGTCTCTGCTCAAGCCGATACAAGATCCTTAGAAGTCAGATTTTATATTTATATATTTTTTCTTTATTTAATGGTAAAACTAATAAATGTAGCTTTTATTCGTAACATAGAAAATCAATGCTTAAGAACTATAGTTTATCTCCTTTTTTAAATATTACTTTTTAGCTATTCTGTTTCATGACTTCAATGTTTCTTCTGTCATTATATTCTTAAAAGTGTTCTTTAATGAATTAAGACAATACTTATATATTATTGCATCTGTAAAAAGAATATATTTGTATTTTTATATTAAGGGGTTTTTATAACAAATTTTTCTGGATTCGATTTATTTTTAAAAACATATCTTTAAACAAACTATCATTTCAATTTTCATAACTAATGAATTATTAAAATTTACATTTTTTTACTGTTATGCTTAAAGTGTCATAATGTTTCTTTTTTTTTTTTTTTTTTTTTTTAATGTTTTAACATATTTTTTACAGGTGAAGCATGGAAGGGATGCATTTTTAATTTTAACAACCGATGGTGTAAACTTTTCTATGAATGATCAAGAAATCTGTGATGCGGTAAACACATGCCATGATCCTGTTGAAGGGGCTGCATTCGTGACAGATCAGGCCCTACAGTTTGGATCTGAAGATAACTCCACTGCTGTGATTGTGCCATTTGGTGCATGGGGAAAATATCAAAACCATACAAAAACTGCTTTAAATTTTGGGCGTAGTTTACTTCGGAGCAATCGTTATTGAAAACTTTATTTCACCTGGACTACTTTTTGTTTAAGTAGTGCATCCAGTGTGTGGATGTAATATCACAGCAGTTGTAAAATGCCACAATTCCAGTTTGCTTAGAAATGTACATATGATTTAAAAAACAGTCATAAGTATTAGTAGGTGAGACATTGAAGTATTTTGAAGCCAAAGCTAAAATAGGGTACAAACTCCATGTAATGAAATAATTCATTTCACATTAAGGAAAAATTAATTCATTAACTGCTTTTACCTTTAGATTGTCTTGTAAGTCAGTCTTTTGTGAAATCACAATTTGTATTGTTAATCATAGCTGTGTTATCAAGTAAAACAAAAACAAAAAAAATTATATTTATATTTGATATGGTATGTTTCCTATCTTGAATTTTCAGACTCTATTTTTTTCTGCTTCAATAAAATACATTTTCTATTAGGTTTCTTTTTCTAATTTGGTAATTGCATATATAAATGTATAGGTCCCATATGATTCTTTTCATTAATTTTTTTTGGCTGGGAATCATTGAGTTTTTATGTATTAATTTTGTTATCAATGTAATAAATGTTGTGTAACTAAATGGATTTTTACTGAAAAAATTATAAAATTTCCAATGGCATTTTCTTTCTTTTTAAATGAAATTAATAATTATTTATAGATAATTATAAGCTCATAATACCAAAATTTATACTTTTTAAAATTATTCGTCTTATAAGATACTGTTACATAACTCTCAAATTGTACTTACTTTGTTAATTTCCTACTGAGTCATGTTTTAATATTCATTTAATTTGATATTTAATTTTTACTATACATTTCTCTTTATGCAACAAATATATTTTTTCATTTAGACTAAAATGTTAATGTAAAACATCAAGCTGGACTGTATATTTTTTCTGTTTTCAATTGTTACAAATCTGTGATATTGAATTCTTTAATGTATGCATTGTAAAAAAATGTATATGTGTATAAAAAAAAGTTCTTTAATATCAACAAATATTATGAAAAGAATTGAAATTATTATTTTGAATTTAGCCTGTTTTGTATCATTTTCAGTTTTGTTTACAGTGTGTATTAATGATAATCATGCTGCACAATTGGTATGTCTGATACTCTAATGAGATAAATGGTACTGTAATAAATGAACACTGTTTTAAAGAGGGGGAAGGGAATAATTTCAGATATGATCTATTAAAATGTAATGCCACTTTCCTGCAGTAATAATTTCATATTTTGCTGGAATAAGATTGTTCCTAACTGTTGTGTAAGTTTAAATTAAATGTTTTAACAAGTTATAAGAGAGCACTTTTGATTAATTTTAAACTTTTCTTACTTGTAGTTGTGTGGTTCTTTTCTTATCATTGTTTGTCATTTATATCTTTTTTTTTATTTCTGAAAATAGAAATAATGGAAGATATAAATTTGTTCGAGATATTTAGCAGTCCTCTTTATAAATATACATGTATAACATATGGAACTCCAAATGGACTCATGTAGATTGAGAGTTCTGTTTTTTAAATAATTGTAAATAAGTTTTAATTCTGCGTTAGAAATAAATTATTTATTTTGATTTCAGTGTTTGTTAATTTTTAGTTGGTGCTTCTTCTCTTTCTATTTAAGCAAAATTATATGTTTGTTAAAATAAAATGCTATTCTGAAAAGTTCATAATGATGTGTTTTAAAATAAACAGCTACAAATAATTATTCAGTATTTACATATATTCAATGTTTTTCAATTATATACAGTTAGAACCTCTTTAAATCGAAAATCTCCAAAACTCGAAAAAAAAATTTGTTCCCTTCCCTTTCAAGCCCCAAAACCTCCATTACTCGAAATTGCAACCCTCTATATATCGAAATAATTAATCAATCCCCACAAGCCATTTTGGTATAATGCAACCTCTGTAAGTCGAACTTCAAAGGAGACGGGCGCCAAATAATTCGAGTTATAAAGTTTTCGACTTGCGTGGCTTTTGTAAGGAAATATTCGACTTGTAGAGGTTTAGATTCTTTCTAACTTATTTGAGTTAGAAAGAATAATAAAATAAATAAAAATTCAAGTTACAGAGGTAATAAAGATCTTTATTTGTAACTTAAAAGTTATATTATGAACTGCAATAAAAAAATCAAAATAATTCCGAAACAACCTTAAATTTAAAAATATTATGTATTAAAAAAAGTCATATATATATATATATATATATATATTTTTTTTTTTTTTTTTTTTTTTTTTGCTTTAGACAATGCGATCTTTCTCTATCTAAGCTATAAAGAGCAGAAAATTCTTTTTCTTCCAAGTTGCTAGTTTGCTCTATGAAATTCCGTAAAACCTTTAATGCTGCTCTTGCCTCTTTGGAAACCCATGGAGCGCATGTTATATTATTGGAGTCTTCTATGTCATCAAAATCATTAGTTTCACTTTTCTGAGCAACTGAATCGATAATTTCGTATCAGATAATGTGCCAGCTGTAATAACTCCGTCATCGTACGTAACGTAGTCCTCAAAACATATTCCTGTTTCAGATATCACTGTATCCCATTCTGCAGGAGGCTGGATAGAAAAAACTTCTACTTCAGCTTCTTCTGTTGACGACAATGGAAAACCACAGTGTACATAACAGTTTTTTATAAGTCGCAGTTACATTTCTCCAAGTTTTGTCAGCCATTCTCATGGCTTGCAATACATCTATAATAAAATTCTTTTCTTCTTCCATATTATCCAACTTGTTCCTGACTACTACTTTCCGGTATAATGACTTAATAAATTTTTAATGATGCCTTGATCCATAGGCTGTAATTTTGATGTGGTATTGACAGGCAGATATTGGATTTTAACTGCTTTCATTTGTGGAATATCATGTGCCGTAGAATTATCAATGAATAATAGAATTTTTTCTCTTTCCTTTAGACATTCTGTCAATATTTATGAGCCAGTTTTTGAAAATTCCAGAAGTCATCCATGCATTTGTATTTGCTTCATATTTTAAAGGTAGCGATTTACATGTTGAAAAGCAACGAGGTTTCTTAGTTTTTCCGATGACTAATGGCGAGAGTTTTTCTGTGCCCAACATGTTTGCTGCGAGCAAAATAGTCAAACTTTCATTGGTTTGCTTCCCACCATGCATCGATCATTTTTAAAAGTTAGAATCTTATCAGGAAAACATTTAAAAAACAGTCCCGTTTCGTCAACATTGAAGTTATTGTCAGGTTCATAAGAAGATATTGTCAGGTTTCAACTTTTGACACTTGCACTTTCTCCACAAACTTTCTTGAAAACAAGTTCATGTCTTCTTTTGAACTTTTCTAGCTATCCGTTACTGGCGCGGAAATTAGCCAGTCCCAGTGATTTAGAGTACATTTCGGCTCTTTCTTGTAACAGTGGTCCATTGATACTGTTTTGGTTCCGACACTGCTTAAACCATTTATGTAAGCACTCCTCCAAGCCGGGAAATTCTGCAATTCGTTGTCTTTTGCAGGACAAACTTTGACCGTTTTCAATTTGACATCCGCGATTCGTTTTTTATTATTGCTGACACAGTACTCATTGGTAGGCCAAATTTATCAGCAACGTCTTTCTTCTTTTGACAACACTTCACAGCTTCAAGCACTTCAAATTTTTCAGAGAGAGTCAAAGTTTTCAGTTTACGTTTCACAGCACTCATTTTTTAACAATATTATTCTTATACTGTTGTTAAAATAGATGTGTGTTGCAGTAAAACCAAACTACTTCTGATATTTTTGCAATCGACAACAGAAGAATTGCTTCGCTAGAGTTCAAATGAAGTCAATAGCAATAATATGAATTATAATAAAAATATTTCATAGAATTCGTTGTTCTATTTACTATATACTCATACATTGTTTTCTAAGAAACAATGACATGCAATGTCGGCAAATCCTTAAAGTCGGTTTCTTCGAACTATAGATGTCATCATTGTTGAATAAAGATGTCGAGTGCCTGAACGCGAAGCGTTCATCTACTCAATGGTATGTGAAGGCAGTAGGAAAGAAAAGTCATGATAAATAGATAATAGTAATCAAATGATTTCAGAGAAAAGAAGAAAGTAAGAAAAATGTAAATCATCGGTGATGGAAAAGCAACAAGAAATTTATGATCAGTAAATATGAGTTGAAGTAAAATATCTAAAAAGCGATAAGTGAGCAGAAAATTATGGTGGTTTGAGAAACTATAGAAGTAATTAGTTTCAAATGACCGAGTTGTAAAGGTTGTAAAATCAAACATTGCTAATGTTCGAGATACAGAGGTTCAATTTTTTTGTTCAAGTTACGGAGGGAAAATATATACCAAAATGGCTTGTGGGGATTGACAAATTATTTCGACATATAGAGGATCGAAATTTCGAGTAATATCGTATAGACTTACATTATTATTTTATATTTTTCCAGAAATAATTTTAATTTGTCTTTGAAAATTGTTAAAATAATAATTTTTTAAATATAAATAACAAATATTCAATATTTTTATTCTCCATTAAATATTTTATCGAAGTTATTAGCTAAGCCATTTTCCATTAGCCCTTATATTTTTCGAATATTATATTACTTTTAAGTTGGCAATCACTTTTTAATGGCGGTAAGTGAGTGCCACGTCAGTTAAATTAGTGATATTATTTAAAATCTTAGTAATAAATAAGTGAACGTGTTAATGTGATATATATTTATTATTAATTAAAGAATAATTCAGTGTGAAAATATCATCAGTTTAAAGTCTTTGCCCGTAGCTACTTAAGGTGGGTAGCTTCGTATTCGGGCTAACAGAGGATCATTCATTTGTTAAATATTTTATCTTTATTTAATATGGTGAATATAATCCAATGCAATAAAATATGTTAAAATTTTCCTTTTATGTTAGTTTATTTGTGTCTTTATATAAATTTATTGTTTTATTTTACTAAATTTTAAGCAATTTACTAAAAAAATTTTAAGCTCTATATATAAAGGATTCTGTTGATACGTCCTTATTCTTGCTGTTATTTAAATGTCTTATATTTAATGAAGATATTAGTAAATTTATGAACTGAAAAAATAATAGGCCCTACTTTCAACAAACTAAAATAAAATTCGTCACAGTTGTTTGTACTTTTTTTTTGTTAGTATCGCGATATATTAACAACTTGCAGTTTAGAAAATAAATATTTCATCTAATAAATTTATGAAATCAATTTGATATTAAGTTTTTAAGATAAGTTACTAAAAGCTCGACTGATTATCAATTTAATCTTTGCTGCTTTTAGTAGATAACAAATAAAATTGTGTATGATCAAATATCTCTGATTTTTATTTATTGGAATTTAAAATAAAGTTCAAGTACTTCGAGGTTTTTTATAAGAGTGCATAACAAGAATTAGTCTAATTAAGTGCATTCTTAATACATTTTTTTTAAACTTTCTTTAATACTGATACATAAAATCAAAGTTCCTGCTTAATGTACTGTATTCTATCGAGAGAATGAAATTAAAATGAAACAGAAACATGGATTTTGTTTTTTGGAATAAAACAAAATTTGAAACTCTTTTCAATGATTTGGAAATATAATGAAGTCTCACACATCTATTTGATAAATTTGTTCTTTCCAATGGGGAAAGAAGTATGAGCTAAACCATTTATATTCAGATTCTGTACTGAATTATTTAAAAATGGTAGAAATTTTTTTTATTAGGCATAAACCATGGAAATTCTTTATTCTAAATGTTAACAAAAATGCTAACTACTACTACAAAAAAAAAAAAAAAAAATGGGTTAATTACATACTACAGAAAGAAATATGCATGTAAATAAAAAGATCACACTGTGTGAAAAATAAGGAATCTTATTATGTAGAAAGAAATGTTCTGGCATATCAGTAATATGCACAAATAAGTATGTTTTTCTCTATTATCTGTAATGACTTGTCTTTACAGAGTTTTATTTACAGGAGCATAGAATTTATTGGATTAGTATTTGTATATGACAGATAAACTTTTTTTTTTTTTTTTTTTTTTTACCCTCTTCTAATGCTTTTATATTTATCTCTAAATGCTGTGTTGCATTAAATATGTAATAGAATTATATATATAGTTCTATATCTAATAAAATCTGTGATAATTTCTCCACATAGATTGATAGCGTTAAAACTTAAATTTTTTCTGATTTAATTTTATTTAATGGAAACCTCCTCAAATTCTTTTAATAAAACTTGCTTCATATACATCATTATTGATGAAAATTTTGTAGTAAAGTTGATGGTAATTTCAAATGAAAAGTAGTTGTATTTTATGCTTGTCGGTTTCTTCTACTTCTAAGAAGTCTAATTTGAAGTTGGCATCTCTGTGTTGATTTGCTTTTATCAAACTATTTTAAATTTGCAATTTTTTTTTAAATTCTTGTAAATTTATGTTTAGAAATTGTATATTTCTGAACTTCTAATTTATTATGATATTCCTGAAACATTTATGTGAAAATTTTCTTGGGGAAAAAAGAAAAGAGACAAAAAATATTTACTAATTTTGTAACTACCGAGAAAAAGTTATTTTACCGCTGTATTAAATACAATTTAATACAGCAGTAAAATAATTACCACTGTATTTTATTTTCTGAACTTAAAATTTTGTCAATCAAGTTAATTTTTCTGTTATTAGTATTGCTAATAAACTTTTTTTGTTCTTATGTAAAGAATCAATTGGAAATTTATGAAATATTAAACTTTAGCCCACCGTATGTAAACAAGGTTGTAGTTTTTTTATGTGTGTTAAATGAAATTTTTATACTATTTCTAAAATTTTACTGAAGGCAATTTAATTTTTTTTCTCATAGAAGTAATTTTTGAAGAGAAACTGAAAAGAAATAAGAAAAATCTTGATTATTTGTGACCAGATTCGTCATCTACGTCAAGAGATATTAGGTAGTAATTTTAATATTTATTGCAGTTAAATATATCTAAAATTATTGAATAAAGTTGTTCCTTATATGGTTTTTAAATTTGGAAGAATTTTTATTTCCTCTGAAAATGAATATTAAAAAGAAAAGCAAAATATCTGTTGTTCTTATTTGAAATAATGAAAAAAATATATATCAAAAAATACTGTACAGTTTGAACTGTCATTGAATAAATTATAGCAGTAAAATTGTTTCTCCTTTGATATATATTAAATAGTTATCAATATTTGAGTTAAAAGAATTATAGAAGATTTATTTCTTAAAAGTTATGCTGATTTTTTTTTACATTCAATATCATATCAAAGTTATTAATATAAATGTCACATAGAATTTTCCTATGAACTATAACATTATTCTATTCTATAGAAAATTGCCTTGTTACAGGTTTTTATGTATATGTCATAATTTAATCTTGCTCATATATTTAATAGAAGCTTTATTTGATAATTGATTGGCGTTTTTTTCATTCTTCAATACAGCTTTATTTATTTTTTATATCTGCCTTTAGGAAACAGTATATAATTATATATTCATCTTTTTAGAGATGTTGTATGTAATTATTACAAATTAGCATTTATATTAATTGTACATATATATATTTCTACTACTGTGCCCAAAAAGTAAGACCAATTTTTTTTTTTTTTTTTTTTCCTTTTTCAAAAACTATTTATTCTTCCAAATTTATTTCATCGCCTTCAAAGTATGATCACAATACACTTATGCCAACGTTTTTTCCAATCCTCAATGCATTCTAAAAAGTCGTCGGCAGTAATGGCATTCAAAGCGTGCGGCCATTCACGTTGAACCTTTTCAATCAACTCAAAAGGTGTCCCCGGAGCGGTCTTTTGATTTCAGGGAATGGCCAGAAATCGCACAGTGTGAATACGGGGGTTGTGGAACGATATGGATTTCAGTTTTGGCAAAAAAGTCACGAAGAGTCAATGCAGTGTGTGCTGGCGCATTCAGTGTTTTCGGTACCAATTGACGCATGAGAAACTTTCTGATGTAATAAAAAGAATTTTTTTTTCTTTCCTGAAGAAATTAAATTATTTAAAATTTTTTTATGATTTCTGCTCTTCCCCATTAAGGTTAACAACATATCATGATTAAATAATTGTTATACGAAAAGAAAATGTAATTGTATTTTCAAATGATATATGTATTGACTCTCATAGTAGAGTTCTCGTAAGGGTAGCATTTTATTTTAATATGATATTAAAATTTGGGACGTAATAAATTATTTTATGGTAACATTAAGAGTAAAATTATACATTTTCTTTTAAGAAATATATAAATTTTTCTCTCTTGATTATCATATAAAGCTCAAGCAACTTTGGTCTAAAATAGGATTGAGAGGCTATTTATTGATCTTGATTTTGTTATTTTAATTGTTAATGTGTTTGAAAAATTATTTTTAAAAAAGTGGGATTTTCGTAAAAGAAAGAATTATTTACTGCATTTTTTTATCTTTAAAATTTCTTAACTTTTTTTAAGATTTATTTATGTATGTGTACATGCAATTTAATTTGTTAAGGATATCAATCTCTTGTTTCCAGTTTTTTCCCATAGTCCATGTGTATAATTGACTTTTATATGTAATCTCTTTTTAATTACATATTTAACTTGGACAAATTTTTCATAAATCTGTATGTCTAAAAGTGTTAGAGATTTCTGTTTAGAAAATCAGTGAAAAATAGTCGGCTGATTTCTTGCATTTGTTATATTATATGTAATATATATTGGAAGTTTTAAAATGTCTTCAATTAATTAGTTTGATATATTAAAAATCCTTGTTTCTTTACTACTTATAGTGTAGTATTTTAAAAATATATATATTTACCTTTTATTAGTATTTCTGAGCTTGTTAAACTATTTCCTTTATTGACTATAGTCTTATAGTCAATTCTTAATAGAAAGGTAACCTATTGAACTAAAAATATGTTGAAATCATTCCTCCTGTTAGTTTTCCATTACTGAATAGGATACTAATTATTTCTTATCTTCATGCCCAGTGGCACATAAGGCTCTCAACTTATTGTGCCATCTGAGCCAGTCAGCTGCAGCAGATTTTACTTCTGACCAGCTCATCTACACTGCTTTATAACATATTATTAGTCTTAATGTTAAGAAATTTAATTTAAGAAGCCTAACATATTTAGGTATAATGATGGCTGTAGAAAATTTAAAATTTTAAAACGAATATTTGCAATTGCTATCTTTATTAGTGGAATTACTCTATTAATCTTATGCTTTATTGTACAGCGCCATCTTGTGAGGAGTAGCAGAATTCTGAAAAAAAGGCAATTATGTATAATCTGAAATACTTCTGTGAGGTAATCGCTTGTCTAGAAGATTCGAGTATTTTTTAATGTGTTGTGATGATTTATAGAAAAAATATGGGTTACAACAGAAAGTGGGACAGTGCCAAATTTTGACAATATCGGTCCTCTAAAAATACATGGTAAAACATCACGAGATTGAAAAATAATTACTGCAAATTATATTTAGAAATTAGAATTACACCAAATTTGCATATTGCCTATAGTTAAAAATATAAAATATTTAAAATGTGGATTGAATTATTAGCAATTTTTATTTAAGCTGTTTTCACATGACTCATTCAATAGCAAAGCATGGGAAACCACTTATTGATAGCAAATTAATTAAACATCTCATGAGTGTAGCAGCAAAATAAATGCTTCCAGATAAAGTTAATTTATAAAAACATAAGTTGTATAAAATACTGCAGATGAAGAAATAGATGATATTGCACACATATATAGCCTCAATTGTCTGACAATAATTGGCACTTAAAGTGGCTCTCTTTGCCTCTGGATAGATTAAGATTTTTCAAAATCTTTTCTCCAAAACTACAAAGGGAAATTATTGATTTTACAGTATAACAATATCTTTAAAGAAAAATATTTAAATTCGTCATTTGTGGAATAAGTCTTCCACTCAGACAAGTTTGATCAATTGTATAAATTTGCCCGTGACTTTTTTTCCGATTTCAGAACTACTTATCTGTGGGAAAAAAACATTCTCTAAAATAAATACTAAACTATACAAAAAAAATTTTGTTTCAACTTAACCAATGAATATTTGAAATCGCTGATAATTTCCACTAGTAAACTTGATCCACAGCTGCAAACAGTTGTCTGAAAAGTTAGTTATATAAATATCATTAATCATAATTTAATTGTGGGAACCTGTGAATTTCACTTATTTTAAGTTTTTAGGACAAATATCGTATCATTAATTACAGTTTAAATGGTTCATTTTCATTGTGTATGTCAAATATTGTTTATTTGGCTATTTCATAAAAACTTCTGATTATTATTTTGTATGGTTTACTTGCGTTATAAATTTTACAATGATATCAAAATAAACTGTGGCTTGTTGAATTGATGGTGCTAGCAGGCCAACATCATAAGTGCTATGAGCCATAGCTTCGAGACCCCTGTATTAATAGATAAAAAGGCATGGAACAGACAAATTAATACATCTATATTTCTGTAAAACCTGAGTGAAGTTTTTTGTCTAATTTATGTTTGTTCGTTTTTTGCATCACAGGAAAATTCTCTTTTTAACTATTTTATAGTCCATAATGCATGTACTTATGTCCTTATGCATAATATACTTTTTGATTTCTATAGCATTTAATATATAGATGATAAATTCTTGCATTATTTTGGAAGTAAGAATACTTTTAAAATAGGTTTTGCTAGTTTAAAATCTTAACTATGAATACAGAACAGAATTTTATTGTTGTATAGTAATGATGCTGTAAAAATAATAAATGTAATTTTTTGTGGATTATATAGTTAACAGGGTATATCATATATTTTATTTTATTAAGTGAAAAATTATGGGTGGTTCATTAAAAATTGGATGCCATGCATGAAATTAATATTTTAAATTGTTCTTAAAACCAAATTCTAAATAATATTTGTCTTTTTTCAAAAATTCTTGTATAGTCTTTTTTACCTCATATTTATAGTGTGGCTAAAATTAATATAAGAATATTATATTACTATACAGTGATACTACAATAATATTAAATATATTAAGTATCATAGTAATATTATATTTCTATACATCTATCCTTAGATCCTTTTTGTACCAGATGTGATATTTTTATTACAGCCCTTAATGCATGTATGCACTTTCTGGTTTCTTCAAAAATTTGACCCTTCCTGTTTTGGTGGGTTTTTTTTACTTATCCATCTCTGAAATGCGTTAAAAAAGTTCATATTCTGTAGGTAGCACTTAAAAAAAGCAACATATATAATGGATTATGTGGGGGGGGTTATTGCAATTTTTTTAAAAGTGTGTATGTACTACTTTGAAAAGGGCATATAGTTCATGAATTTTCATGGGTAACCACACAATCACTCTTGCCTTGCCAAACAAAATGTATACCTAGGAAATTTTTCCCATAAATAATGGAAAAGTGGTTAGTCCATTTCCATGAAAAAATTTCTATTATTGGCATATGTTCGAATTGTATATAATAATTTAAACACTTAATTCTTTTTTCTTTCTAACGCAGCTGGCAAATAGACTGTGATTTTTTATGCCATAAGGGCTGCACCGACGTTACTCTCTTTGCACTACCCAGGGGGCGCTTGTAACTTGAAGATAAGCCACGGATGCGGAGTAAAAATGCCCCTGCAACGCTCTACGATCCTATTAGGACCGGGACCTATGGTTTAAAGTGGATTCCGAACCACTACAAACACCCATGGTAATGCCGGAATTTGAACCTGATACCTGTGGTACCGAGTGCTAGCCACTCAGCCATCAGGCCCCCACACTTCATTCTATATTAGAGATATGTATTTATAAGCAATTAATGAAATACATACGTAGTGAAAGTTTACCAAATTTAATTCTTTTTCTACTTTAATCTGGTTAATGATCACTGGATTTAACATTTACTAATAGTCTGTCTAAAGAAGTTTGCTTCTGCTTTCTGCTCAGGGTGTTTTGAAAATTTGGCATATTGAGCCATTCTAGGTAATGCTAATGTGTCATGTTTAGGCTTTTTTGGATTGGTACTTCTATGTTAAGTTTTTGGCATAGACAAATCATATACTAAGCAAAAAAATTTTGCTTCAAGCTGCATTCATAGCAGCAAATTGACTTACTCTAAAGCAGACATATACTGAGATACATATACCTCTCAACATGAATTGCATGTGTTTGCTAATGCTATCATCAATATTTTTCTTTTTGTAAAGCATAAACAATGAGAAGGCATTTTCAAAACATTTAATATAAAGAAGGCTATACTTAAACAAGATAATAAAATGGTGTGTTCTGAAGTTGAATTACTCTTCAAGTTAAGAAATTCTTTTCTCTAATTGGAAATTTAAGAGCAACATTTCGTTTTCACTTTTTTTAATGATCAAAGGGGCATTAGTAAGTAAGTAGGCACTAAAGAGAGAGTATTTTCTTTCCCCTCACCTCGAATTCATCTTGAGAAATTAAAATGAAATCATATTTCTAAATTACAACTCTCTCTATTGTAAATAAATTTTTAAGCTGATTTTCATTTTAATAGGTGGGTTTTGCTAAAATGGTATTTAGATCACTAACCCTCTAATTAGTTAATGTTAGTAATTGTGTTCATGTTAAGTGCTGGAAGTAATGCTTTCTGAGGTGGGTTTTATATCCCATATTTGTGTATTGTAATAAACTTTAATCCATACTAGGCAGCCTGGGCCAATATAAGACATTGCAACAATCTTAAACAATAAAATTATACAGATCATTTCGTATACTTCCATAAGTTTAGTTTTCTCTAATAAATTTACACATTTAAGACAGTTCTTGAATAACAGATTTTTTTTTTCCCCCAAAAGAAAACTGATAATATCCATTTCATAAGTTAACAATTATTTAATATGTATAATGCAATGAAAATTTTTAAACAAAAACTTAACATCCATTGATATGTGATATCAAATTATTTAAAAGAAATTATACAAGTTTTAATCTTAGCCAGAAAGCACACACATAAAACTTTGATTGTGCAGTTGGTATAACATCATGTGTTGAAATGATTCAATCTCAGATTTCAACATACATATTGTAAGCATTTCAAGACAATTAGGCCCGAAGCTTTTGTTTCTATTTGAGATAGTTGAAGCACAGGAGAAGGTTGAAAAATATATCATTATTAGATTTATAAAAATTGAGTTAAAAGTTTAGAGGCATTTGTAGCCGTAAAAAATAATTGATGTATACTAATAAATTCATTGGCATTTGTCAAAATTCTGAAGAAAAAAAAATTATTTTTAAGCAATGAATCAAATCTTCTGGAATCTGGTAGATGACCTTGAAATTTTCTAACCAAAGCAAAATGTCGGAACTTACCAAAATTATTTGCAATACAATATAAGTTTGCTATTAAATTTAAAATATATTCTTCTTGAAATATTATTATGGGATAAATTTCTAATGAAAAGGGTTTGATTTGTCAATCTACTGTCATTTTTTGCACATTTTGGGCTAATTGGACCGAGACCTACAGTTTAATGTGGATTCCAAACCACTCGCAAACATCCATGCAACTGCCAGGATTCGAACCTGTGGCCGATGATATCAAAGACCAGACTGCTGATTTAAAAGGAGACATTTGAGTTATAAATATGAGCTGTCATTGGTCAGTTTTATTTAACAAAGAAAAATATAAATCTCCTCACATTTAGTTTTAGAAAGTTCAGGCTAAAGAGCTTTTTTTTTTGTGTGTGTATAAGCAGTCTTCAATATTATATTTCAAATAGGAATAAAGAATTGAACAAATTTGCTCCTAGCCATAATGTATTTTGAAATTTTATTGTACAAAGTACATTATCTTGGAGAATGATTCATTAGATCGTAAATATGAAGTATTTAGATAACATTACACAATTCATGAATGCATGCCAAATAAAGCAGAAAAATGCAGGATTAAAATCTATACTCAAAGATGTTTTATGCTTGAGATTAATGCTGGAACTTAACCTGAATATCTATATAAAAAATAAAATTATACTGATAAAGTTGTTAGATTAATGTAATACCTTATTGTTGATAACTTATAAACCAGTTACAGTTGGCTAAGAATCTTCTTGAAAAATAAATTTATTTCAAACTATTAAAAAATTTCTTGCATAATATTAAAAAATCAATACATTTTTAAACCATTTGAATAATTACTTTTATGCCTCACTTTTACAATAATCATATCAAAATCTATAACACAAACATATTGCACATGAAATGTGTTATTTAATTTATTTATTTTTTTTTTTTTGTCCTCTTCATCTTCTGTGCAACTTAGAAATCTGCATATTCTCTACTATAAGTTAAATTTTGATTATTTTAATAAGCTATCCTAAAAAAGGGGTAATTTGTATGACATTTTCGGCTTTCATATATCTTAATATATATTGTATGGCATTCATGGAGTTTGCTTTTATGAACCCATTTTTTTTTTTTTTTAAGGTCTGAAATTGTATTTAAATTATAAAAATACAATTATAAGTTCTTTTATGTTTAAAAACTAGTGGTTTTCAATGAAGAAATATAGTTTGAAGAAACCATGCATCACTATTTTTTAAATTATACTCCTGTTCTTCTCACTGTGTATCACTGTATAGGGTATTATGGTTTTTATCTGAAGTTAAAAGTAAATATTTCATTTAAGGCCATGTGCACACCAATTGCATATTAAATTATAGCAGATAATGCTTGTTAGTTTATTGATACATTTCATAACCAACATGTTATAAAGAATATGACTAAAGCTCTTATTTAACATTAAAATAAAACAGCATACCTTTTTTTTGGATAACAAAAATATAATAATAAAAATTCCAGTGATCAGAAAAAGTGGCAAAATAACTTGATGTAATCTTTAATATAATTTTTGTTTTATACCATTTACTTATTTTTGCAAATTTATTTGTTTAACTAAAGAAAAGTAAAATCTCTGTTAGTATAAAAGCCAAATAAATACAACATTCCAATCCTTTCCATTTAAAAAAGTGAAAGATGCCTCAAATTTTCCTTTATCCCTCCCAAGTCACATAATGACTGTTTCTGTTTTAATATATAGCATTATTTGTTTTTTAAATAAATTTAATGTATACTATTGATTTTCTTGATGAGGCATTTTTTTAAAATTATGTTTCCTTAAGATTATATATGTAGAAAAATACTTCTAGTTTATAAGTAATTTTCTCAGTTGTGTTTTTCTCTGCAATATTTATCATTTCTGTACGGTGTTCCACATTAAAATAGAGATTTTTTTAAGGATTGGAAGTTAACATGTATGAAATAGAATAATATAAATTTAAAAGAATTTAGTTCGAGTTTTAAAATAAACATATCCAGAAAAAAAAAAAAAAAAAAAAACTTTGATAAAAATTATTATTAATGAAATACCTTGAATGATAAACTGATTGTTAGAAATTGATTTTTTTTTTAAATTCTGAATTGACTTTTAAAAACTATTTACTTATTTTTATGAATATTTAATGAATTCATTTCAATAAAATGAAGATGCAGTTTAATTAAAATAGTTTTAATATATATATAGCCTAAAAATAAGATTGTTTTAATATAGCATAATTTTAACTAAGTTTTAAAGATAACTGAATTTAGCATATGATTAGTCAATTTTAATAAATTTTGCAGTTTATTACAGCATACAGTAGTTTCCTGTCTAATCAGCAGAGCCATATAATTAGGATGTAATTTTTTCTCCCTATAAATTAAAAGATCTTGTGTAATCTGCGGGCGATTTAGGCTTATTTTTTTATGTACCCTACACTAATCAAGTTTTGTTGTTATATGCACACATAGAATGTTTTTCAGTTTTAAAGGTTGTTTTTAAAATATTTTTATAAATTTAAAATAGTCAAAAAACAAAAGCAATGCCAATTCTCTGACAGTTGCAATCTTCATATTTGGCACAGATGAATCTATTAGTTATTAATTTGGCTTCTTGTTACAGTTTTTAATTTTATGTATAACATTCCACACTTTACCATCCACTAGTTTGCACCACTGTATTATATACCTTGTATTTTGTCTAATTTGTTAAAATCTGCTTATTTTTCATACATTAATGTCACCAAACCTTCTGTGTTTAGAAGATTGTTTATTTTTGTATACAAAATTTTGTTTGAAAAAAAAAAGGCATTTTTAAATTGCAGCTTTATACAATTCATTTTTTTAGCCTAATAATTAGAATGTAATTAATTATTTTTGTTTTAATTTAATTGTTATGAAGATTTTGTAATAAATTCTTTCTCTTTCAGATTTCTAATTTGATAATAAAAAGGAAGATTTTTTGCATATCATATTTTAAGTGTTAAAGCAAGATGCTGTACCTTGAAGATTACCTTGAAATGATTGAGCATTTGCCTCAAGAACTAAGAGATAGATTTACCGAAATAAGAGAGATGGATCTGCAAGTTCATAATGCAATGGACAGTTTGGAAGAACGAGTAAATATCCTGTTCGCAAATGCGAAAAAAATGAAATTAGCAGACAGAGACTTAGAATTTGAAAAAATACGTCAAGATTATTATAAGGTTTTAGAAGATTCAGATGAAAAAGTTCATATATCTACGCAAACTCTTGAATTAGTTGAAAGGTATTTAAGAAGACTTGATCAAGAAACTTCGAAATTTAAGATGGAACTTGAAGCTGACAATGCTGGTATAACTGAAATATTAGAAAAAAGATCTAGAGAATTAGATAACATTCCCATTATTCCTAATATAACAGCATCCAATTACCAAAGAGGTGAAAAACGGAAGTATGCACAAGCTAACTTACCTGTTTCATATATTCCAGATAAACAAATAGCATCAGAAAAAGTATTTTCAACAATAGCTACAGAAGCCATGCGGGAAACAATTGGTGGAAATAGGTTAGCTCTTCCTGGGCATTCTCCATCTTCTTCGTCAACCAGTAGTAGTAGTTCTAATAGCTCAGCTCAAGAGCGAACAGTTGTTTTAACACCTCAAACAAAGACTACTTTTGTCAGCGCAAATGCTTTGGCTGCAGCAGCTTCTCAAGCAATTGCTGCCACACAACAATCGCTCAAAAGAGGCACTTCACAAAGCCAATCTAACATGGTGCAGCAAGGTCGCCGAACTGCAAGTCTCAAGGCTAGCTATGAAGCTATTAATTCTGGTCAGAATCTCAACAAAGAGCTTACTCTTGGCAGTCGAGAGATCACCAGCGTGGTTACTGTACCAACTAATATTGCCAATACCGTTACTGTGCCAAGTGAACCAAAAGTAAAATCAAGTAAGAAGGCACGCACCACTATGATGGTTCAGCCAATTCCAGAACCTTCTCCCTTGCTAGAAGATTCTGAAGATTCCTCTATGATTGATGATAGTATGTTCCTAGATAATTATGATCCCAATGAACCAAGGTATTGCATATGTAATCAAGTATCTTACGGTGATATGGTTGCATGCGATCACAAGGATTGTCCATTTGAGTGGTTTCATTATCAGTGTGTTGGTATCACTCAGCCTCCTAAAGGAAAATGGTTTTGTCCACAATGTGCTGCTTCTATGAAACGAAGAAATAGGAAAGATAAATAAGATGTTGTAATTTCTATTATTTAAAACAATGTAATTTAATTTATTCTTAATTTTGTGATATTTTTCTTCATTTTGTTGTACCTTAATAAATACAAGACAGTTTTTGCCAATCAGTTTATTTTAATATGTTTGCTTTCCAAACACGAATAGTGATTTTACATGTAAAAAAAAAAATTCTTGACCTTGATTTTATTATCATAAATTTATTTACTTATAGTATATCACTATTTTGATTTTTAAAAGGGGGATAGTGTTCTTATTCTATTTATGTAATATTTTATTAGCTTCTAAAACATTATATTTTTTAAGTATGCAAATTTTAATAATGCTAAGAAAATAAAAATATTTGTTTCAGTGCATTTCTAGAGAAATATTGCATTCTATTAGTAGCAGAATATTTTTTTTATGTATTGCGAATAAAAACAAACTAATGAATGTATTTAAAAGTATCTTAAATATTAAACTCAATTTTGTTTTTTTAATATAAGTAAAAAACAGAATAAAACTTCCATATTTTGGATTATAGGTTGCTGTGTACAATTTATGGTGTTTATTTTTTAATTTCAGAAAAGTCTGCTTTAAAAAACAGCTATGCTTTCTGCTGAAAAAAAGAAAAATTACATAAGTTTATATGAGAAGAAAATAACTGTTTCTTAGTTTAAAGAAATAAACATAGCAGTTGGAGTATGAAAATCGGACCCAACATGTATCATACATTAGTATATATTAATAAATAAAGGCCTGGAATGAAATTATAAATGAGAAGTAAAAATTTCTTTTATTAGGCCAAATAAATAATTAACTGTGATACTGATCAAGATTTTTATATTATATGAAAATTCCAAATTGTCAGGAAAATTGTTACTTTCAACATTGTTCTTAATGTCCATTAATTTTATTAATCTTTCTGTTCTCGTGTAATTGTGGCATGAAAAGTCCTCTTTAAGGTTTAAAAAAAAAAAAAATGGCCTTGAACACATGCCTTGAATATTAAAACAGAATTTGATTTATATGTTGATGAACGAGCACAAATCTTTGATTTTTTTGAGAATTTAAATTGGTGGCAGAAGATATAAAGAATGCCTTTAGGTTATATATGGAAAATCATGGTATTTGTTAATAAATTATGGAAACTGATATTTATTTGTCATTGTTTTTACTGTTTAAAAAAATATTTTTTTTAATCTTTTAAAATTAAATCCAATTATATTTAAGCAAACAAATCGGCTAAATTTTATTTGTTGGTTATATATGGGTTATTTGAATCAGTTTGTTAGGTACTATTAACACGTCCTTCTAATAATTAAAATAAATGCTTTAAAGTAGTAGTATATAATTTGCATTTATTCTGAATCTTGTTCATAAACAAAAAATTTCCATTCTAGAGATTAGCTATTCTAATTATTTCAATGACATTTATTGGTTTTTATAAAAATACTAGTATATTATACTTTGATTATTGGTATATTAGAAAAATATATGATTGCACCTAAACTTCTAAGTGATTTTTTTATATAAATGTGGTGAAATTTGAAGTTGCATTGATATATAAAAATATTTTTTTCAACCAAGTATTTGCCAACTCGGTCTGTTTAGAAAAAGGGAAAAAAAATCCTGTAGATTTAAAAAATAATTTTTCTAATAAATGAAAGGACTAGCTATATCTAATTTTCAAACTTTCATTACATTAACAGAAAAGTTTAATAAATTTAAATAAATCAATTTTAATTTTTAGGCACAACTTAAGGAATTCATCGAACACATAAAAAGAGGTTTAGGTGTAAGTGTTGCATAAATTGTGTCATTATATTGTGGAATAACTAAATTTAAATCTAGTATTGATATTGCATGAAATGATAAGATTCATTGCAATTTATACAGTGATTTCACAGATGCCAATAACTATATTATTATATACCAAATACTATCCATAGTTTCTTCAGAAAATAATAAAAATTGTGTATTATCTGTGGAATATAATTAAAAAATTTTCATGGAAATTTTAAAAAGGCCTTTATTACTTTTTAAAATTTATGCAACCAAAAAATCTCCATTAATTTCAGGTAAAATTGGGCTAAAAAAAATAAATGCAATTTTTTTTTTTTTTAATGACTAAGCAAGTAACATTTAATTTTATTCAATAGTGTGCTCAAGTAAATATTTTGCTTCTATTACATTTTTTTATTTATCAAAAATAATTTGTTAACTGTGATGGCGGCAGAATTTTAATAGAGAAGCTTAGTAATGATATATATAAACTTTTAATAATGTATATATATATATATTTTTTTTTTTTCAGTTATAATTCTTATATTTTCATTCCAAAATGCTGTACATCATTATAGATTTTTAAAAATTGTACAAAATTTTTTCCTTCATTAAATCTAATTTGTTTTAAATAGCTTAAGCATTTAAAATGGTATCTTAATTCTTTTTTAATGAATACTTTCTGAATTTGTTTTTAAAGACATTGCTTCTTGCCAAGGCTGTCTCCAAGTTTCCATCTGACCCTATTTGGTGCAGTAGTCTTCAATCGGTTAACTCCAATTAATTTTAGATGTGTTACGGCTTCATCTAACCACCTAGTGGGAGGTTCACTTTATTACCTCAGTTCTAAAAAAAGTTATCTTTTTAGTTGAAAATGCATCACATTATGTAAAAAGATGGCCTAGCCATCTAATATGAGATGCCTTTCAGGTCTCACAATATCCGTTTCATCATATTTTCTATATATTTCATAATTATAAAAAAAATCCTCCACATACTATTTTCTTGTATTGATCCTAAAAACTTTCTAAGAATGTTTCTTTCAAATATTGATAGTAGATCTTCTGCTTTGTGTATTTCATTTAAGTGCCCAACATTCATTTCTGTAAAAGGCAACATGCCTTATCAAAATTTTGTATAGACTTAAATTGGTTTTTATACTGATTAATTTTTATTTAAGTTGGTTTCTAAGGCAATAGAAAAATCCAAAAACTATGAAAATCCTGTTATTTATTTTAATTTTTATGTCATTGTATTCAAATATTTAAATTGTTTTATGGTTGTTAAATACTCTTAAAAATAAATATTTTACTCAAATATTTAAATTGTTTTATGGTTTCAGAGGTATAGTTACTTGTCCTCAAAGGGGATATATTGATAGTTTTATTAGTTGTGATCATAAATTTAGTTTAATTTTCATAGTTAGGCTCATCTTCCCTACTCAAGTGTGGCAAATGTCTCAACAACTGTCCATTTAGTTCACCCAATGATAGCAATATCATTGGCAAAAGCCAGCAATTGTATGATTCTCTGCAAGATAGTTTCACTTGTATTTTTTCCAGATTCCTCTTATGGCTTTTTCTAGAGCTTTGTTGCACAACAAGGCAAGTTGTTGAGTCTGCCTGTGTAATTCTTTCTCAGTATAAAAGGGCTTTGAAATACGAGTAGAAAATTTTATTTTGCATATCACTTTATTAGTCTTTCTTGTAAGGCTTATCAGTTTCTATGGGATGTTAAATTCTTGCATAGCTTCAAGTAGTTTTTTGCTGTCGATTTTGTCATAAATAGCTTCAAAGTCAATGAACAGGTGATAGGTGTCAATGTTATATTTCTTAGTTCTTTCCAAGATTTGCTTAATAGTATATAATTGATTAATTGTTTCACTCCTCTGAAATTCACACTGGTAATTCCTGATAACTTTAGAGGTGTATACTAGTAATCATTTATATAAAATGATGGAGAAGATTTTAAAAATATTGCTATGTATCTTAATAATATTATAAATTGCAGCTGCTATTGTGAATAAAAATTTTGCAGTAATAACATTAACGTTCATTTAAATTGGGGATAGGGTTGTACACTGCCCCCAACTAATATTAAAAACTATGGAAATTTTTCTGTGATACTGTTGAAAATACTCTTATTTGAAGTTGGCATCTTTGAACTTTATGTAAAGTTATAATCTAATCTAAACTAAGATTAATTATTTTACAAATTTTCAACTAAAAAGTAGTTCACATTTAGAACAGAAAACATGTAATCATGGCCTAAAATCATATTACATTTATAAATTGCTATTATATGGGACAGTCAAAGATTTCATTTTTTATTGAAATTTCAGAACTGTCTACAAACAATTTAACTGTAAAAAAAAAAAAGAATTTAAAGAGCAAGTGAATTAGGTTTCTGCTAATCCTTTACATTATTGGTAAAAGACGTGCATGGATATGAATTGTTGTGTCATATTAGAAAATACTTGAACTTAAATCTAGTATTGATACTTTACAACAAGTATAAAATTTTTTGCTCATTAATTAAAATTAGAATCTGTTCAAATTTAGTTGTGCAGTTTTCAGTAATTTTTTTTTCAGATGTGTTGCGAATACAGATTAATTTCTTTAAAAAAAAAAAAAATCAACCATGGAATAACAGTAGAATTAATTATCAAGGAATAAAAATAAATTATGATTAAATACAAATTTTTTTTTCTATTGCATTACTTATCATAAAAGTAATGCCACATAAAATATTAAACTAAGACCTAGTAAAAAGTAGTTTCAAATCAATATGAACCTGACCTATTAAAGGTTTCTATCCAAGAGGTTAATATTTGTAATGTGAAGGTGAATTCTTGGGAATGGAAAGCAAAATATTTCATAAAATTATATATCCAACTTAAACTATTAATTTGTGGAATTTTGTTTTTGAATAGAAATTTAAACAGTGTGAAGACGTAATTAAAAAACTTGTCATTTTCTTAATGTAGAATTAGAAATATTGTCTATTTTAATTTGTTATATACATATATATTCTTTTTTTACTAAGTTACATTTAAGGTAATAATTTTTACCATAAATTTATATCACTAGTAATACTTTCCTTCTACCATTTTATATTTTCCTTTACATGATTAAAATGTTTTTCTCTTGCAACTTATATAAAATAAAGCATATTAACTATTGTTAATATAATTCTAATATGTTAGTTAAATATTAACTTGACTTGGTAATTAAATTAAGATCGGTACTTTAGAATTGGTTTGATAATTAATCACTAGAAATATGTGCATTTATTTTACTATATAGCCACTATACTTATAAAATCACTAAAATTATATCTTTATACGATATACAGCAAGCATTCTAGGTATGTGAATGTTTTTATATTCATACCTCAGAAAAAAAAGCACTTTTACATTTTTTTTTTAAAATATCAAAATAAAAACTGTGTTTGGTTTTTATGCTGATCGCTGAAAAAATTAATAGTTTATTTACCCAAATTGTGTAAACCTTAATATACATCCTGTATAAAAAGTATCTGGAATTTATAATTTAAAACATGTGTAAAAGACATTGCTACAATTTTTTTTCCATAAGTCGGTAGCACTTTACCAAGTGTGCTTGATCTGTCACTCAGTGTGTTGACAGCAGCTATTTTTGTTATCAAACATTCTGCCATTTTTTACAATAAAAAAAATTAGTTGAATAATTTGCCTTAACTTTTGTTTCAAACAAAATTTCATATGCTGAATCTCAAAAAATGTTGTTGCTAAAGACGTATAGTGAATTGTGCATGTCAAAAAAAAAATATGAATGGTATAAAGCATTCAAAGAAGCCCGAGAAGTGGTAGTTGATTTGCTTTGTTCTTGTCGACTTTTAACTGCACAACAGACAGAACTAAGAAGTTGAAAGTTAAAAATTATCATATGAGCCCTAGGGGGTTGGCTTAAGGTGCTGTATATAACATTATGGCCGATATTTTGGGTGTGAAACACAACTATACCACTGGTACCGAAAGAGCTTAACTTTGTTTAAAAAGAACATCAAAAGAGGTTGCTAAAGACGATTTTCTCAGCTTCTATGGACTCGACTTTCATGAAATGCTTTACTCGTAACTGACTGAGTCATATGGTGCTATATTGACTGAACCATATTCAATCAATATGACTTTTCCCAAAGTTAAAATTATACTTCCAGTAAGGCATTTTGACTCGAGGCCATAAAAGAAAATTTGCTGAAGGAACTGAAGGCCATACTTCAATCGGCCTACAAAAGATCTATGGAGGATTGGATCAAGCACTATCATAGTTGTATTGCACTTGCTGCCTACTTTGATGAATAAGTTGATTTTTGTGTGTTTTATTTAACAATTCCAGATATTTTTTACGCAGAATCTATATATTACTTTTGTGGGGTAAAAAGTTCAAATCTATTAGTACTGTTTATTTTATCTCTTTAAATAAATATATAAATACATCGCTAATACAGATTTGCAAGATTAGAATACATGCATTAAGTGAATCTCATTCTACTATGCATAAATTATATATATGTATGAATGTTTGTAGTGCTGCTATAATCTATGAAAATAAAACTGTTTATAGAATATGTATTCAAATATTACATTGATTTTCAATCAAAAATTCATTGCCACAAATATTAAAAAAAAAAAAAAAATTTTTAATGAACCTTAGTAGATGGATAAACAGGCTAATGTTAAACATCCATCTAGTAACGTTTCTTTATTATTTTTTGGAAAATGCTTGAATAGAAAATGCTTAAAATAGAAAATTTCAGTTTTTTCTTCTTGAGTAGATAAATGCTTTTTGCACATGCATTATTATCTGATGTTATAAATTAAATAAAAATTAATCGTAATCTGAGCACACGAAATGGAATTTAATGGTCATGACAATTTTAATGAACCATGAGATATTTTAACAAATATTCATATACACACACAAAAAAAAAATCGAAATTAAACGCAAATGAATATTAACAAATATACAAAAATACCCCCAATATATCGTCCTTTTTTATGAATATTTTACATATGAAATTCAGATTTAATATTAAATTCTAGAATACTGAAATTCTAATTTTTTTTTTCACACAAATTTTGGGTAACTAAATTATTTTAAAAAGTTGTTCAACATGTTTTAAATACTGCTTATGGTGTTTATTAAATTATAAAATAGTAATCACAAATTTAAAAAATATGGGAATGGATTATTTTCATATTTTAAAACAAAATAATAAGTGAAGAAAATTAAATCATGGTGTTTTAAATCATTGAAAATGTGGTTATAAATGTTTTTAACTGCATGAGATTTATATATATATAATGAAAATTAGATATAACCATCTTTTTGTTATAACTAAAAAAATATGCCAGAACACTTAAGCTTTGACTAAAAAGTTAATTAGAATCATATTTAAAGAAGAAATAATTTATAAATTGTTGTGAATTGAAATTTATAAATTGTGGTTGAATAGAGAAAAAGTTTATCAATAATTACGAATCAAACTAAACAATTTTGAGAAGATAATGAATACTCAATAACATATTGACATAAAAGATGGCAATTAATGTATATTCATATATTTATAACATATATAAAACAGAAGATTTGTTAATCCTAAACTTAAAAACTATCACATATTGAAATTAAGTTTTTTCTTTGAATTTATTATTTTCTTATCAAGTGCAAAGCCAAACAATTTTAGTTAGTAAGTTTTTAATTAAATAAACTTTATGCCACCAGAAGGCACTAGCATTAAAAATGTCTATATTCAAAGTTCAGTTACTATAAAATAATTAAATTTACTATGTTTTTTATTTATTTCATATAAACAAACATAATCTTAAAAAAAAAATTTTTTTTTTAAATGCTGTCAGATGAAAGAAAGAAAAATCGGAATTGAATAAAAATGATTATTTAGTCAACTTATAGTATTTAAAAAAGTTCTTAAATTTTTTTTTTTTTGCTAATAAAATTTATCATAATTAAAGCTATTTTATGTTCTGTAATTTGACAACTCCGGATCATATATGCTAGGTTATAATATATACAATTGTGATTATTATTATAAAGCAATTCCTTCATAGTTGCATATATATCAACATATAAATTGAAAACTAATTAATGAATGTAAAAATAAAGATAGAATTTTAGTCTTTTTTTATTTATTTGCAGAATTTTTTTTTTTTTTTTTCATTTAAGAAGACATGATAGTTTTTTAAAATTTATTTCTAGATTTCTTATCTTTGAATAAAAAAAAGGGATCTTCAATCAAAAAAAAATATATAAACAACTAATTTCCTTTATGCATATTTTTATTTTATTACATCTATGCAACAAAAAAAAACCTTTTTTTTTTTGTCTAATTTTCAAAACATTGATTTTTGCAACATATAATTCCTAAATCTTAAAAATGGGTTAAAAATATATATAGTAAAGCAGAAGATAAATCAGTTAATATTTATTAAATATCATATTATTATATGAACTTTATAATATAGAAAATACAAAATAAAAATTTGATTATCAATATTTAATTTTGCTGACTTCTTCTTTGTCTACTGATTTTCTAAGAATTAAGTAGCACTTCTCTTCCTCATCATAAGGACACGTTTCATCTCGTCCGAAGGACAACTTATCTCTATAAAAATTCAATCCAGCCGCATTATCTTTAAAGACAGTTAAAAGAATTTTTAAAAGCTTAAACTTATAAGCTAATAATGTCAGGATGCTCATTAAATGTCTACCTAGTCCTTTTCTCTGAACCTGACTATCAATTTGCAATTCATAGCAGTATAAAAGAGGATAATTAACTTCTACATCAAATCGAAAATGAGAAAATCCAACTATTTTATTTGTAGGATCTCTTGCAATTAAGTATCTTGCATCTTTGTCCTTAAGTTCCTCTAACTTATCATCTTCATTCCAACCCCATTCGCTATTCTCGTACAAGTCCTTCATATTTTGCTTTAACAAATCAAATATTTGATCTAGGTCCATTGGCAACAAATCTGATGAGTTTTTATATTCTATTCTTAAATCTAAATCATGTTTTGTGTAAGTTGTCCATTCTGCCAATGAGGATAAAAGATCAGCCGCTCCTTTAGCTGATTCCACTAGAGCAGAAACTTGAGCTTTTTTTTCTTTCCTAGTTAATCTGGGTTTAGCACGTTGTTTACCAGGCATTATTGAACTTCTGAGGGAAAAAAAAATTTTTTTTTGATAAAAAATAAAAATATTTGTAAAAGAAATAGTGTAGCATAATTACATTTTAATTTTTTTAAACACAAAAGATATATACATATATAATAAAAGAAATATTTGCTATAAACATACTATACAGAAATTAAAAATCAGATAATCAAAATTTCTTGGCAAGCTTATATGTCAACTTTTTACAATTTAAATATGATATACTGATTTTTTTTTTTTTTTTTTTTTTTTGTACTTCTTGATTAACAGGACATCACTTGTCAACAAACATAAATATAGACATAAAAAAATTTAGAGATAAGAATGGTAACTATTATATTATATAGAGCAGCAAAGTTGGTAAATAAATATGTTATCGCAATATTTTAACTAAAAGTTACAACTGACATTTCATCAACTAAAAAGTATCTTTTGTCCCACTTTAATGATAGTTAAATAAAATTTATTCAGAAAAATGATCATTAGTACATATTTTGGCATTTTTTTATGAACTTTAACAATGAAGCAAGATACCTATTCATTTATTTAATAGCACATGCACACTTCAACTAATTATGTTTGGATTGATACTAAATATATATGGAAAACAAGAATTAATTTTTAATAAAAGTACAGATTGAAAACTTTCTAACGAAACGAAATTTGACATTTTCTTTAAAATTTTAAACTGTAAATTTGGCATAAAAAGTATTTCGATCTTTTTAAGAAAATTAAGTTTTCAATTTTAATAATTAAATTTATAAATTAATAAAATTTTCATAGCTCATATGCAAATAAAAATGCAATAAAAATTAATAATAATAACTTGTAGCTAACACTGTACATAAAATATTCATAAGCATTTACTGAATAACAATTATTATTAACAGACAAAACCAATTATTAATGAAAAATAATGAATTAAATTTTATGAAATTTCTGGAGATTTGTTTTTTAGTGATCAAGAAAGAACACACAAAAAAAAAATCTCCATAAAGAGCTTACAAACTTCTTACTTGCTGTATATAATGAACGAACACAACTCTTTTAAAATAACAACTTCGAAAAATATGCTGACAATGTTGACAGTCTCTTTTAGCGCCAAATGCAATATTGCTTGCTTGTTTTTTTTCATGTGAAAGGAGAAATTGTTACGGAGAGCACAAAGCACAGCGCATGCTCACTAAACTTCATTTAAAATACAGCCAATAATTAAAGGTAATACAAGCAAATTTTTTTTTCTCTAAATATCATAGCAAACTAACTTCAAACTAAATTCACAATTTAAAAAAAATTTCCACATTTTCATACTGTACACTATAGTTATCGAGAAAAACGTTTTCTTTTTGAATTAATCATTTGTGATTTTTTTTTTTTTAACTGGCATTAATTTATTACTTTGTTTGGTTTGCTGCGTAATGTTGAACATAATAGAAGTTTTACAGATAATTTTCTTCCTGAAGAATAATAAAATTATCATTCTTCAAATTCAATTTTCATTTTCATTCAGGATAAGGCTACATAGAATATGAAAGAATATTTCAAATTTGAAGAACTGAATATCCTTGATAAAGCTATCCTCAAGATCTGA
Source organism: Caerostris darwini (assembly GCA_021605075.1). NCBI lineage: Eukaryota > Metazoa > Arthropoda > Arachnida > Araneae > Araneidae > Caerostris > Caerostris darwini. The sequence goes on along the minus strand of BPLQ01002483.1, from coordinate 31,917 downwards.
TATTTTATTTCTTTTGGATTCACTAATTTATACCGAATTTTGTGGATTTCCTGGTTGACATATTTTAAAGCGTCATTTTACATATTGCAGAAATTTTTGTATATTTTTCAATTTTTTTTTTTTTTTCTGGTATCAAATAATAAATTGTTGACAAATTTTTTTAGTCTGTAACGTTTATATTGCTTTAATCCTCCTTTTATTGAAATTGTTACAAATGTGTTAATAACATCTGTGCAATAGAGTATTTAAGTATATATTTATTTTCTTCGTTATGTTATTGAACAAGTAATATTGTATTGATGCCTAATGATTCATACCGTCAAAGTGAGAATAAAAGTTTGAACTTTATTTATTATTATCTGAATTAGAGAAACAATAAATATGTTTTTGAGATATTTTGAAAGAACTATATATTTCAAGTGATATTTCTAGTGGCAAATATTAAGTTATTGACAAATGTTTTAGTCTGCAACGTTTATAGGGTGCGCAGAAAATCTACCTCCCCGTGGTGCACCTGGTAACACTGTTTAGTGGCTAAAAGTTCTGCAACTTGGTTTTCTTGTTAGAGCAATGAACTCTGTTTCAGCATGTTTTGTTGTATTATTTTGTTGTTGTTGTATGTTTTTTTTGTTGTTGTTGTTCTTTTTTTACTGTAACTGTTAATAATCTGCCATTGGAAATAAAAAATTTAAAAAAAAAACGTATATATTTGTTACAATCCTCATTTTTTTTATTGAAATCGTTATAAATGTGCTTAAAACATCTGTACAATACATCATTTAAAAATATATTTATTTTCTTTATTATGTTGCTGAACTTGAATTGAAAATGAATTCCAACTTCAAATAGTGCATATTTTGAAATTTTCTTCCATATTCTATGTAGCATTATCCTGAATGAAAATGAAAATTGAATTTGAAGAATGATAATTTTATTATTCTACAGCCAGAAAATTATCATTAAAGCTTTACATATTTTTCTGTTGAATGTGCAGCAAATTTATTTATGTTTATTTTAACTTTTTCTTTAATTTCTGCTACCTAATAAATGCAGCCATACTCAAATAACTATGCAAATTACACATAAATCAAGGATACAACTACATGTTTACTTTACATTGTTTTAAAAAAAAAGAAAGCTACTAAGAATATACATGTCAATAGCTTTCTTTCTTATGGTGGTTAATAGCATAACATGGTTTATAGCGACTTGAAGGTACGTATTTCTTGATAATTCCTCAGAAACTGATAATTTATTTCGTTTGGGTTCACTAATTTATACCGAATTTTCCTGGTTGACATATTTTTAAGCGTGATTTTATATATTGCAGAAATTTTTGTTATTTCTTTTTCAGCGATTTCAATTTTGCCGTTGAATATTTTGATCTTTATGGTTATTAAATGATTTTCAGTTTCGTTACTGCAGCTTATACGCATTGATAGTTTTGTTATACAATTTAGCAGCGAATACCGGTAGCAGTTTTTGGCATGCAAAATGGCCGTGTTTCTAATTCGCTTCTTGTTTGTTCTCCTTTGGCTTTGTGTTCATGTGTTATATATATATATATATATATATATATATATATATATATATATATATATATACACATTATAAACATTACAATAAAAAGTAAAGAAGGAATCAATAAGCCTCCCTCACGATAAAAGGATTAGTAAATGGTTTCTATTTATTTATTGCTTGGCATAAGATCTTAATCCGTTCAGATCTTTGGATTTATGCCAAACTGAACGCATTCCAAATGAATTTTTTTTTTGTAAGAAATGGAAAATGATTGATCTGTTCCCATAAAACAAAACTTTTTTTATTATTGACATGTTATACATGGAGGGGGCTTTATAAAATAATTTAAACACAGCTTAATACTAACATTGCAGTTGGATAAAATGCAGACATAAATTGAAATTTATATATTTAATTTTCCCTTTAATTCGCGTCCAAACAAGATCTATATCAAGTTGAACTGATTTCAGAACGAATGTATGCTGAAATACCGCTGTATATTAAAAAGATAATCACCTAGGGTTGAATTCAAACTTATTTGTACATTTTTATTGCATTTAATAAAGGAATGCTACATTCAAAATTCTGCATACATCCATTTCAATTAACAACGAATAATGCGAACATATTTTTAACAACAAACTTCTATTACAAATATGTCAATCATAGAATACTGCTATTTGTTAAACAAAACAAACAAGTATAATTTTTCACTTTAATGAATATGGATTCCTTTTTGTGAAATAAACGTTCAAGTTTAAAATAAAATGATAATAACAATAAAAACTTTAATAATTTCAAATAAGAAACTGCACAACGATATTGAAAGTCGAAAATAATCGTTGCTTTTTTTTTCAGCAAATAAACTTTAGTAAATTATTATTTTTATAACTGTTATTCGAATAGATACTTAAGAAATTGGATCTAATATAATTATGATAATGCATTGGCTTTTACTATTTTTTTATGACTAAATGCAACTAAATATTTAAATTTCGATCATCATATGAAAACTTACGTTAGACAGACACCTTTAAATATTTGACATAGTTCAGATTTAATTTTTGTTTAAATTGAACATTTTGAATGTATTATTTTTTTTTAACCAAGAGTATTTAGTGACGAAGGTTGGAAGCCATAATTATACAAATATTAAAATTGCTTTTGATAAAGGTAAAATCAATAAATAAAAATTTGCTTTATGAAAAAAAGCTGTTAAAATTTGTAAATTGAAACTTTACGAGTTTTTCTCTCATATATCTTTAATCAATAGATTTTATGATATTAATTCAATACTGAAATAATAGTTACAGTCTATACAGCAAATCAAGATAACAGACAAACTACATACTTATTTAAATACAAACTAGATACTTTACTTAACTAAACAGACAAACTTTACAAACTAAGTACCACACGTTGGCGAGTGAATAAATCCTAAAAATGATGTTGGAATTGAAAAATAAGGAGTGTGATTGTCTAATGAAAACTGAAATTTAATAAATAACGCAAAACATCCGAGATATTATAATAATTCCTTTTTATAATATCGGTTTTGTAGTAGGACAAGTGCACTTTACCATGTCACAAAACGGAAAAGATATCAGATTCACTCACCCATGATAAATTTTTTGCCATGCATTAAATTAGGTTGGTATTTCACAACAAGAAATTTTTAAGCGCTAACCATGGCAACTTTTTGTGCACATTTTCAGTGGGTTATTTTCATTGAAACATAACATCATTATGGAGTGAAACACTTGACAGCATTTTGTCTTTCATCTCTAATTCAACCAACAAGATGACGTCACTCATGTAATCGATTACAGTAATCAAATCTAAAATCCATCCAATATTAAATTAATATCACTTAGTGATAAATATACAGAAATTCCAGAAAATTCCTTCCTGTAATCATTAAGAAATAGGAATGGAACATGATGGTTGCTGCTATCCCACTGATACTGGTTGCGGCGTACACAATGAACACAAATTTTTCTTCTATGAGCCTTCAAGTTAAATTTTTATCGCCACTTGTATAACTCTAGCAGATGCTAACGCAGTTGCCAAAAGCCGACTAATTCCTCATAACTTTAAGAAACCACTCATCACGGACTTCAACTGCCCTAGGAAGTTGACATCAGTTATTAGCAGACACAGAACTAATCATTACAGAGGGATGAAGATTCTCCCAGACAAGACCAGGGAATACATCCCCTGCAAAAATTACCCCAGCGCTTTCCTAACACCTAAGAACATTCTAGAGTGCCCGTCACTCACTCCCATGTTTTGCAATCGAGGTCAACTTAAGAGAAGTCCTGTATAGTGAAGCGGCGCCATTGCTAGCGGGCGCTATCGTGAAGACTTTTGAGTTGATCTAACTTTGATAATATATTTAAATTCATGAACACGATAACAACAACTTGAATAACTTTTATTGAGAGCAGTTTTGTGGAAGAAATCAGTCATCCTCGTCATCCGAAACAATTCCAATCCTCTTGGCGACGCATCTTATGGATCTCGTGACCTCTTCCTGCACGAGATTGAAGGACATGGCCAGAAGTGCCATTCCGAACAGCAGATAGAGAGAGCACAGTCCCAAGGTCAGCTGATTGTCGTCGGAGATGACAGCTGTGCCTGGCACCAGGTCCCCGAAACCTATAGTGGTCAGAGTGACGAAGCAGAAGTAAGAACTGTCCAGGAAGTTCCACTGCTCCCAGAAGGTGAAGAGGACCGCACCACCACAGATGTAAGAGATGACCAGGGCGAAGCAGAGCCACATGGGAACGCTGACCTCTTCCTCGTCACCCTGTTCCGTCGAAAGGTAACTCAAAGACTCGTCTTCTACATCAACCTCCTTCTTCCAGGGAAATCTAAAACAAAACATCATCCGTCTTGAAAAAATACGATTTTTTCCCAATAATTATTCATTTAAAAATATTATTTTGATTAATAATTGTATTTTAATTTTGCTTATATTAACAAGTAATATTAAAAAAAAAAAAAAATTTTAAGTCAATTCCTACTTTTTTTTCACTATATTCCAAAAAATCCTTTATAAATAATTATCATTCATTTTTTTAAGTTTACCTGGCGCCATCTATTGGTAGATATATGCGACTTAAATCTAAAGAAAACTAAAATGAATGAATTAAATTTAATGAATGAATGAATATTTGAAAAAACTGTATTAACATCCATTACAAATTTAAAAAATGCATTTAAACTTGAGTGGATAAATAAAAAGTATTTTATGAACGACTGAAAATTTGAACAAAATATATATAAGGAGAGTGCGAGCTAATAGAAGGAATTGAAAAATAATTATTCATTTAAAAATCTTATTTCGGTTAATAATTGTATTTTAAGGGTTGAATGACCGAGTGATTAGCGCTCTGGCGCTCGGTGACACAGGTTTCGGGTTCGAGTCCCGGCAGTGCCATGGATGTTTATAGTGGTTCGGAATCCACTTTAAACTGTAGGTCACAGTCTAAATATGGCTCTTGAGCGTTGGCCGTAGGGCTGACAACCATACGCCGTAAAAAGAAAAATATCTCTTGTCTCGTAATCTGCCAGCAGGCAGATGGCCTTGGCCCACAATGGGGCTGTTGTGCCAATGATGATCATGATGATGATGAATTGTATTTTAATTTTGCTAATATTAATAAAACATCACAAACATAAAATTGTAGTTATGCAACGTATTTTTCAATTCCTTCTATTAACTCGCACTCTCCTTATATATATCTTGTTCAAATTTTCAGTCGTTCATAAAATACTTTTTATTCATCCACTCGAGTTCAAATATATTTTTTTTGAACTTGTGGTGGATGGCACTCGATGTTAATACAGTTTTTTTTAAATATTAATTAATTCATTGAATTTAATTCTTTCATTTTACTTTTTTTTAGATTTAAGTTGCATGTATCTACCAATAGATAGCGCCAGATAAACTTAAAAAAATGAATGAAAATTATTTATAAAGGACTTTCTGCATTATAGTGAAAAAAAAGTAGGAATTGACTTTAAAAATTTTTTTTTTTTCTATTACTTGTTTTTTCAATAATTATTCAATTCAAAATATTATTTTGGTTAATAATTGTATTTTAATTTTGCTTATATTAGTAAAACATCACAAACATATAAATTTGTATTTATGCGAATTGTATTTACCGCCAGGATTCGAACCTGAAGCCTTCAGTACTAACGACCAGAGCTATATCCAGTTGGCCATCAGGCCGCTAAAGCAGTTAAAGATGAATTTATGCACGATTGCATTTATGAATCTGAAATGGGGTTAATTAAAGTTTTCCTTGTTCTTCATTAGCTATAATAACATTTATAAAAATAGGAGTACTATAATAATATAATTTTATAAAGTATATAATAATATGAGTATTTTTTTCTAATGCAGCTTAAAAATACTTAGACCGTGATCTTTTACGCCAAAAGGGCTGAACCGACATTACTCACTTAGCACTATAAAGAGGGAGCGTGTAACTTGATGATAAGCCACGGACGCGAAGTAACAATGCCCCCGCAACTCTCCACGATCCTATTAGACCGGGACCTACGGTTTAAAGTGGATTCCGAACCCCTCTAAACATCGATGGCACCGCCGGACCTCGAACCCGAAACCTGTGGCACCGAGAGCCAGGGCGCTAGCCACTCGGCCATCAGGCACCCATTTTTGCAATGTAAGCTGATATAATTAAATAACACTTTACCTTTGATTTAAAAATCATGTTACAACTAACTAATTGCGTGTACATGCCAGGGATGGACACGATGAATTAGTAGTCAGGTAAATCTGTTTACCGGGCTCCAAGAGGCGGGAATTCCTCGAATGCCCCTTAAAGAATCTTATTTCAAATTGTTGTTGCATCAGGAAATCCACCCGGTTTGGCTGTTCTTTTATGATGAGTCTGACTTAAATGGGAACGACAACATCATCATCATCATTCCCAATAACATTTATTATTCGCTGACCCACGCTACTCAAACATTTCATCGTCTTAAAACGTACAGTTGTAATGGTTCATTTAATGTTAGGCGCATTTTTATTTTCATAAGGATATGTTAAACCATTAGAACTACGTCAGGATGAGGTATATTTTTGTTTCTAATGCAGCTGGCAAACACAGACATGGACGTCTTGGATGCCTTAAGGCAAGCGCTGCACGACGTTATTCACTTTGCATTACCCAGGGGGCGCGTATAACTTGATGGTAAGCCACGGACGCGGAGTAACAATGCCCCTGCAACGCTCTACGGGCGAATTTTCGCCCGCTTTACGTTCTTCCGCCAACCTTCGACGAGCGCTTTCACTAATTACCTTGCAAACAACCTCTCTTGTTACATGTGATGTAGACTCTGCCCTCTCTTTCCTTTTTACTTTTGGAATGGTACTGTATTGGCTAAAACTTAAAATTATTTCAAATATTTATTAAATTAAAAATATTTACTTAAACTATTATTCTTGCATTTTTAAATTTAAATAAATTTTTAAATACTAACAGTAATTTCTCTCCTTTTATTTTTATACAGAGCATGTGCTCTTTTAATATTAATCTAATTCAATAGCTTAAATTTGTAAAATTAAAAATTAAGATCTTAAATTATTCGGAGGTACAGGGTAATTCCTAAGTACTCCAATTATATACTAGCCTATACTTTACTTTACTGCAACGCTCTGCGATCCTATTAGGACCGAGACCTACGGCTTAAAGTGGATTCCGAATCACTACAAACACCCATGGGCAAGGGCAAAGCCGGAATTTGAACCCGATACCTGTGGTACCGAACGCCAGAGCGCTAGCCATTCGGCCATCAGGGCCCAGGACGAGGTATATTCAGGGCCGGATTTTCCTATAGGCTAACTAGGCTTCAAGCCTAGGACCTCAAGATGAAGAGGGGGCCTACATTCAAATTGTTAGCAAAATTAGAATGACACCATTCTAAAAACACTAAAACACTGAATCGAAAATAAGGAGAAATTCTACACATATGACTCATAAGCAAAACTAAAAATGTATTGGTTAAGATCAACGCGTTCGCCTCATTGGGCCTGTTCGTTATACTAGATTGCACCAAAGTATAGTTCATACGTTCACTGATTGCTATGGCAAATATTGATGTGCCTTATGCTACTCAGCTCTGGTTTGTTCTTGCATAAATAAAGTGCAGATTGGAACAGGCAAACGAACAGACCTATTGATATCCCGACGTTCGGTTATATTCGTATTACTTCGATAATATGAAAAACGTGTTAATGTTATGAGAAAAGGTTCTTATTTTAGGATTGCGTACACGATCATTTGATTCTCGCCTTTTGAGTTCAGTCGGTTCAATACTTTTGTGAAGTGTTTATAGACCATTGAAAAATATTTTTGTGACAATATTTTCATTTTGCTGATTTCTTATTATTAACTTATCTCTCGTGTAATTTACAAACTTAAAAATGGGAAGGCCTCATAAATGGAATAGCCTCGGGCCTCTTTTTATCTAAATCCGGCCCCTGGGTATATTATGAATTGTAAAGTTTTTTTAATTACAATACTTATTTATAGTTTCAATTATAGATAATTATCATATTTTTACATGAAATTACTCTATATTCCTTCTTCTAGAAGTGCCTTAGAATGCACAACAAAATAAAAGGTCTTCCCACATTCCGCTCTCTACTGTTTTCCGTACTCTACCAGCTATTTCGACTGTAAAAATTCCTAGTTCTAAAATTAATTATGGCGCCATATAGTGTAATAATTAGATTCGTTATACAACTAATTTTTATAAAAATATGCATGGTGAAAATGTTGATGATTTAACTGACAGAGCTTTCAGGTGTTTTTGGCAATGATATTTTACCGTTGTAAAAGACATCTAATGATTTTATTCGAAATAAAAAGAAGAAAAAATAAAAGAAGAAATGTCCCAACTCTTATCGCATCTTTATGATCATCAGTGGCGCAACAGCCCTTTGGTAGGCCAAGGCCGTCTGCCTACTGGCAGATTTCTAGACAGGAGATGTTATCTTTTTACAGGGTAGGATTGTCAGCCCTACGCCCAACGCTCTACAGCCATATTAGACCGGGAGTTACGGTTTAAAATGGATTAATTAAGTGAAATTAATGAAGTTTTTTAACGTACTGACAGCAACGAAATGACGAACTAGGAAATGTCCATGAATAAATGAAACACAAGCCAACAAAAAGGAAATGTTGTTGTTCTAATGCAGCTGGCAATACAGAGACTGTTAATTTTTATGCCATAAGCAAGGGCAGCACCGCTGTTACTCATTTAGCATTACTCAGGGGGCACTTTTGGCTTGAAGGTATGTTATGGTCGCAAGTAACACTACCACCACAACTTTCTACTATCATATTTGTTCGGGACCTACGGTTTAAAGTGGATTCTGAACCACTACAAACATCCATGGCACCGCCGGGACTCGAACTCGAAACTTGTGGCAAGTGCCAGAGCGCTAGTCACTCGGCCATTAGGCCCCTATCACCTCTTTAAAATAGTAAATTAGAAAATTGAAATCGAGTCGTCGCAGGATGATACAAAAAGATGTAGGAATGGAAAGATTACTTGGGCCTGAATAGTCGAGTGGCTAGTGCTCTGGCTCTCGGTACCCCAGTTTTAGGGTTCGAGTCCTGGCGGTGCCATGAATGTTTGTAGTGGTTCGGAATTCACTCTAAACCGTAGGTCCCGGTCTAACAGGATCGCAGAGCGTTGCGGTGGTAGTGTTACTACGCGTCCGTAGCTTATCTTCAAGCTACACGCACCTCCTGGGTAGTGCTAAGTGAGTACCGTCAGTGCAGCGCTTGCCTTAAGGCATAAAAGACAGTAGCCGTAGGTCCCGGTCTCCTATGACTGTAGAGCGTCACGGTGAAAAAGTCAGACTTCTATTGACGGGTGCTCCATCACAATAGAAGCTGCTTCCTTCCCCTTCAACCCTGAGTCCATACGAGTTCGTGGGCTTGGTCTAGATTAGATATCTACCAAGTGGGATAAGTAACAACAACAACAAAGATACCTTTCATGTTGTTGTTGTTGTTGTTATCGTGTCCATGTATTTAAAATATAATTATTAAAGTTAGATCAAGTCAAAAGTCTTTACGATAGCGGCCACTAGCAACGGCGCCGCTTCACTATACAGGACTTCTCTTAAGTTGGCCTCGATTGGCACCACACCCAACTGCAAAACAAGGGGCGTGACTGCTGGGCACACTGCAATGTGCTTAGGTGTTAGGAAAGCGTTGGGGCAATTTCTGCAGGGGATGTATTCCCTGGTCTTGTCTGGGAGAATCTTCATCCCTCTGTAATGATTAGTTCTGTGTCTGCTAATAACCGACGTCAACTTCCTAGGGCAGTTGAAGTCCGTGATGAGTGGCTTCTTAAAGTTATGAGGAATGAGTCGGCTTTACTTACCTTTCATGTGCAACGTATAAAGGATGAGAACCGAAACCGTACGTCTCAGGACCTCTTGAGTTCATGATGGTAAAAACATCAGGAGCGGGAGGCACTACAGTTCCAACCTTCTTACGCAGTTGCAAAGGTCTGGAGTTCACCTTCATGTCTTCCTGCAAAGCATACTTGTTCGTGATAACAGGTGCCAGCGGAATCTCTTGAGTGTGGTGGTAGCGGACGCTGGACATCACCTCAGTCTTCTGAGGATAGACCATCGCACAATTAAAGGGTGGCAGTCCATCAGCTTCAAGGTGTCTTGGCGTGGACTTGCAAGAACTCACAGTTGGCGAAGAATGAGCTGTGTGGTAGGTGCTGCTTGAGGGTAACTGTGGCGAGTCAGACATCTCAGTGGAATTTGAAACTGGAGATGGTATCTGGACATTTGTGGTGCTCGGTAGAGTCTGTTGCAGTGTCTGTATCCGCTGATGCGAGTTGATGAGTCTGTTGGTGTTTCTTTTCCGGTGCTTCTTGGGACGGATGCAGAAGTAGCAGCAGACTTTCCAGTAGATGAACTTGAAGGAGTGGGCCATGGCGTCTCCAATGTTGGACAGACAGAGGAGTAGCAGCGGAATGCCGACGATGGCGTACACTATGGTGACGACTTTACCCCAAGGTGTTTTCGGAGCAACATTTCCGTAGCCTTGAATGAAAAAAAAAATTAAGTAAGCAAATTTATTATTATTTACCATTAGTAATTGAGTCCTGATGGCCGAGTTACTACAGGTTTCGGGTTCGAGTCCCGGTGGTGCCATGAATGTTTGTAGTGGTTCGGAATCCACTTTAAACCATAAGTCCCAGTCTAAAAGGATCGTAGATCGTTGGGGGGGATATTGTTACTCCGCGTCCGCAGCTTATCTTCAAGCTACACGCACCCCTCGTGGGTAGTGCTCAGTGTGCAATGTCGGTGCAGCGCTTGCCTTAAGGCATCAAAGACAATTGTCTAAGAGTTTGCCAGCTACATTAGAACAAAAAAACCATTAGTAATTACTTTTCAAAATAGTACCCACAAAAAATTTAGGTTTCGGGTTCGAGTCCTTGGCGGTGCCATAAATGTTTGTAGTGGTTCGGAATCCACATTAAGCCGTAGTTCCCGGTCTAACAGGTTCGTAGAGCGTTGCGGGGGTCGTGTTACTCCGCGTCCGTAGCTTATCTTCTAGCTACACGCACCTCCTGGGTAGTGCTAAGCGAGTAACGTCGGTGCAGCGCTTGCCTTAAGGCATCCAAGACAACTGTCAAAGTGTTTGCCAGCTGCATTAGGAAAAAAAAAAATAACGTTAAATGGGAATGCATAAAAAATTCATTCATTCAAGATTCTTAAATCTGAAAACAATAATTAATGTAGGAATCAACAAAGCATAGATGAATTAAAAAAATGTATATTTGTAAATCAATGAACCTCAACCGATTGTTCAATCAATCAATCGCTTCGTTAAGCGTTCCTAAGTTTTAATTCAAATAAAAATCAAGCGCAATCGGTTTGTTTTGCACTGATGATTGAACAGACGTGGGTGAACAAACTAATACATTTCAAAAAAATAATACGGAAAGGAACGATCCATGTTCAGCATGTGTTCTAACGCCATTAAACGTTCTCACATTGTGGGATTTTTATTCTTAGAATTTCCGATCATGTTTTCGATTTTCTAATTATTACTCGACACTCTGTACACGCCCCCCTCCCCTCTCATCATCGGTTCCAAAGTATATTGGGCGAAAACAAACGCGCAAAGTTCAAAGTAAACAGTCAAACCGTCCTTGAAAGGAGGATCCATTAACTTTGAGTTCAAGGTGATAACTTTTTGTGGGAACGCATGGTGGATCCTTACTGGGATATTTGCTGTTTAAGTCATTAAAAGAAATACTTTCCAATAGGATTCTTTTTTTACCAAATTCGTGTGCTTATTCTTATGTACATAATCTGTTGTGTTGTCTTTTCAATAATCAATAAATTATGCGATAGCAAATTAATCATTTTAATCGTTTCATTTAATCATTTAATAGAAAGTGAGTTTTTACCTACATAACTAGTTAACTTTACTTGATCAAGATTGATTGTTTCTTTTTTAATACTCAAAAAACAAATGATTTGGTGTGTGAAAGAGAGGTATTCAGGGATTATTCTAATTACTATTGAAAGACGTTTTTTTTTAATCAAGAACTTATGTTAAGAATAATTGTTGTTCTAATGCAGCTGGCAATACAGAGACAGTTAATCTTTATGGTTTGGTTTGGTTTGTCGCTCTACGGTCATCTTATGCGCACGAGGGCTAAACAGACCGGGACCTACAGTTTAAAGTGGATTCCGAACCACTACAAACATCCATGGCACCGCCGGGACTCGAACCCGAAATCTGTGGTACCGAGCGCCAGAACGCTAGCCACTCGGGTTAATCTTTATGATATAAGCGAGGGCTGCACCACTGTTACTCCTTTAGCACTACCCGGGGGCACGAATAGCTTGAAGATAGGCTATGGAAACGTAGTAGCACTAACCCCCACAATGCTCTACGATCCTATTAGACCGGGACCTACGGCTTAAAGTGGATTCCGATCTACTACACACATCCATGGCACCGCCGGGACTCGAAACCGAAACCTGTGGAACCGAGTGCTAGCCACTCGGCCATCAGGCCCGCCCCCAGGTACCTAAACTTTAAGAGTACTTGTCTAACAAGACTTTATCGATGCATTCTGTGTGTTTATCCTTATGCACATAATGTTTTGCGATGTCTTTTCAAAATTCAATAAATTATGTGACAGCAAAACGTTTCATTTAATCATTTTGAAGAAAGAAAGGGAGTTTTCACCTATAGAACGACTAACTTTACTTGATCAAGATTACGCGCCAAATCCTTATTAGCATGGATTATACTAATAAAGATTAATAAAGAATTAAAATATTAATAAAGGTTAGTAAGATTGTTTTTTTTTTAATATTCAAAATACAAATAAATGATTTGTTGCGTGAAGAACAGGTATTAAAACGGATTTTTCTGGTTACTATTGAAAGACGTTTTTTTTTTTTTTTTTTTTTTTAATTCTTAATCACGAACTTATGTTTAGAATAGTATTTTACACAATTTGAATATATGAGTTGTGCGTGTCGATTAGCGAAAAATAAATTCTTCGTCAGTGTGGAGAATCGAAGATTCGTATTTCATGTGCTAGATACATGAAAAAATATGTTTACAATACTATATGTGCTAGTGAGAGCAAATTTGGAGCTAGTAGTTGCACGACAGTTTGGATAAAATCGAAAGAAGAATTATAAAAAGAACTTATTCCATTTGTTAGACAATGTTTGGTTTGTCGCTCTACGGTCATCTTGTGCACGCGAGGGCTAAACAGACCGAGACTTACAGTTTCAAGTGGATTCCGAACAACGCACAAATATCCATGCCACCACCAGGATTGTTAAAAAATGAGATAGAAGCCATCCACAAGCAGTAAGTAAATTTGAATTTATTGATATGGGCAAGTAAATACATATTGATATTTTGAAATAATTTGTCAAAAATTTTGGTCTATAGACAGAGACTTCAAATTCTATTAGAATAACAACAATTGTAAATAAGTCACTAAAATATTAACTCAATCATCAGATCTGAAACCAATTTAACATACTTGATTAAAATTTAAAAATGGAAACTCGTAAACCTAAAATTTCCTCGGTTAATATCTGTAATCTGGACAGGGCCGGATTTAGATGAAAAGTGGCCCTAGGCTATTCCACTTACGAGGCCTTATCACCTCCCATTTTTAAGTTTGTAAATTGCATGAGAGATAATAAAATACATCGTTACTGAGATATATATCAATGTGTTAAATGAAACATGTTGTGATGGGTATTAATCTTTATAAAAAATGTGACACGGATAATAAATAAAAGAAAAGTCGTGTACACTTATTACTTACACTTGTCGTGGACATTTATTAAAAAAAAAAAGTCGTGATCCCTTATTTGGACATTCATTCTCGGCCCCATATATAGTACTTGTAGCAATAACTCATCAAATATAACACACAACATTTACAAAGAAACAAAATTCAAATAATAAAAATCTTTGACTAGGTAAATAAAATATGCAATAAAAACTATCCTATTTTCTATCAAATTAAATTAAATGTATTCAATATATTGAAGATTAAAGCAAATTCAATTCAGATAAATGTATTTCATAATAATTCGCATTTAAAGTTTAAGTAGGAATTATTATGAATTTTAAGTTTTAAACTAAACCAGTTGATTGTACCAATTTGAAACCAATCAATTTGAATGTAGGCCGCTCTTGATCTTCAGGCCCTAGGTTATCCTAGTTAGTGTATAGGAAAATCCGGTCCTGAATCTGGATTAAAGTCTGTAATACAAGGAAAATGGAGCAAAATGGATCCTAAATTTAATAAAAAATTGCTTCGAATCTATAACAATATGATTAAAAAGTGTTCTTAAAGCTCGTGGATATTCAATCAAGAAATAAAAATTATTTAACATTCAGGTGAAAAATATTTAGTGAATTAACTTGTTCTTATCCGAAAACTTTTCCGAGTAAAATTCCTTCTGTTGTCAGGTTATGTTCTATTTAAAATGAATTTGTTCTAAATAATTAACCAAAAATATGCTACAACTAATTGCTATACATTTTTAAAATCTTCTTTATTAAATTTTTTTATTCTGTAATTTGTAGTCATCTCATATCCATGTGAAAACTTCCGCGAGAAAATGGTAAAATGGGCAGGTACCAACCTGCCCCTCTTACTACTGTGTCCAAAAAGTAAGACCCATTTTCAATTTAAAATTCCCGGGCATATGGTATTTCAATTTCTCTGTGTGAAATTTCACGTCAAAATATTCATTAGTACTTGAGTTACGCTTGGTTTGTGAGACGCTGAAACTGATTCCGGCGATTTTAGAAAGGCCTGAATGAACTGAGCAATGAACTTGCATTCAATTTTGTTTGCAGAAACGTATAGAATGCTGAAGAAGGCATTCGGTGAGCATTCCTGTATCGGAAAGAAATGTTTACAAGTGGTATAAACAGTTCAAAGATAACAGAGAACGCGTTGAAGACGAAGAGCCCTCTGGTCGACCATCAACATTCAACCGACGAAACGCATGTCCAAAAAATTAAAGATTGGGTGCTTGCAAACCATTGATTTACAATTATAGACCTTGTTGTTATGTTGGAATTTCAAAAGGATCGGTCCATTCCCTTTTGGACCTCAAACGCGTCCAATCTCGATGGGTACCGAAAACACTATATGCGCCAGCTCACACTGCATTGATTCGTCGTGGCTTTTTCGCCAAAAATGAAACCCCTATCGTTCCACAACCACCGTTTTCACACCATGCGAACTTCTGGCTATTCCCTCAACTCTAAAGACCACTCCGGGGATACCGTTTCGAGTCGACTGAAGAGATTCAACGTGAATCGGCGCGCGCTTTGAAGGCCATCCTTGCCGATGACTTTTTAGCAGGCATTGAGGATTGGAAAAAAAAGTTGGCATAAGTGCATTGTGTCCGGAGGCGATGCAATAAATTCGGAAGAATAAATAAATAGTTTTTGAAAAAATATATATATATATTTGGTCTTACTTATTGGGCACAGTAGTACATTTTCAAAATTTCCTTTATTAAATTTTTTTTATTTTGTAATCTGTATTCATCGCATATCCATCTGAAAACTTCCTGTAGGAAACACACAAAAATGCGAAAATTGACAGGTTGCTGTCTTATGAAGTTTAAAGAAAGCAAAGTTGATTTCCTTTCGTCCAAACATGAGAAAGAGTTTTTAATCGAGGCCTAGTGGGTTGAGCGCACTTCCTCCCCTGTTTGTCTGTTTAACGTGTAGGTTGAGAGATTTGTCAGGTGCGAAGGTTAAGCGATGCCAAAGACCGTGGGGAAAAGGAAGCAGGCAGCGATCATGCATAGGAAATACAATGGTCATCTACCGTGAATGAGAGCAAGTTCTCGAATGTATTCCAATCAAAAGTGCTCTCCTTTGATTAGAGCAGGGGCGGCCAACCCAAATGATCTTTTTTTTTCTGAACTACTCATAATCATCCATGCCAATGCCAGGATTCGAACCTGAAGCCTTTAAAACCAAAGGCCAGAGTGCTTGCCACATGTCCATCAGGCAGCTAAGAAATTATAAGGTATTCGTTTATTTTTTTTAATATTTTTTTTTCTTTCTAATGCAGCTGGCAAACATTTAGACAGCTTGGTCTTGGATGCCTTAAGGCAAGCGCTGCACAGACGTTACTCACTTTGCATTACCCAGGGGGCGCGTGTAACTTGAAGATAAGCAACGGACGCGGAGTAACAATGCCCCCGCCACGCTCTACGATCCTATTAGATTGGGACCTACAGTTTAAAGTGGATTCCGAACCACTACAAATATCCATGGCACCGCCGGGGCTCGAACCCGAAACCTGTCGTACCGAGCTCCAGAGCGCTAGCCACTCGGCCATTCAGGCCCTGGTATTCGTTTATTTAAGATGAAAATTAACTTCTGTGGTTAATATGTCTATACGGATGATGTTGGTATTTCAAAAGGATCGGTCAATTCTATTTTAGGCCTCAAACGCTCGATTGTTACCGAAAACACTGAATGCGCCAGCTCACACTGCATTGATTCGTCGTGACTTTTCCGCCATAAATGAAACCCCTATCGTTCCACAGCAACCGTTTTCACACTGTGCGAACTTCTGGCTATTCCCTAAACTCAAAAGACCACTCCTGGGATACCGTTTTGAGTCGATTGAAGAGATTCAACAGGAATCGGCGCGCGCTTTGAAGGCCATCCCCGTCGATGATTTTTTAGCGTGCATTGAGGATTGGAAAAAAAAAAGTTGGCATAAGTGCATTGTGTCCGGAGGGGATTACTGTGAAATCGACGAAATAAATTTGGAAGAATAAATAAAGAGTTTTTGAAAAAAAAATAATTGGTCTTACTTTTTGGGCACAGTAATACGTCTCAGAGCTCCAATTTTAAACATAGCGCAGTGTGCATAGTTTTGAAATAAGATAATAGGTTATAAGGAATAGTTCAAGCTCATTCTTTCAGGAAACATCTGAAGCAGGGGATGGCCAGCCCAAACGATCTTGTGGAGCACTTTGTTAATGCACCCTAACACCGGGGGCCGCATGTAGAACTATACATCCCCCTATTAGATTTAGACCCACTGTAGACAATTTTTGGAGTGAAACTTTGAAACGTAATGAGTAATTATTTTTATGTGTACTATTATTCTTACATGTAAACAGAAAAACGGCTGGCAAATACTTAGTTTTTTTTATGCATTAAGGCAAGCTCTGCACCGACGTTACTCATTTAGCGCTACTCAGGAGGTGCGTGTAGCTTGAAGATAAGCTAAGGACGCGGAGTAACACTACACCCGCAACGCTCTACGATTCCTGTTAGACCGGGACCTACGGTTTAAAGTGGATTCCGAACCACTTCAAACATCTACTATCTAGACTCGAACTTGAAACCTGTGGTACCGAGCGCCAGAGCGCTCGGCCGAGTGGCTTTTGCGTTGGCGCTTCAGGTCCCTTATATATATATTTTTTTTTTTCCAATGCAGCTGGCAAACAGACATGGACGTCTTTGGATGCCTATAAGGGCTGCACGATGTTAGTCACTTTGCATTACCCAGGGGGGGCCTGTAACTTGATGGTAAGCCACGGGACGCGGAGTAACAATGCCCCCGCAGCGTTCTACGATCCTATAAGGACCGGGACCTACGGCTTAAAGTGGATTCCGAACCACTACAACACCCATGGGCAAAGCCAGGATTTGAACCCGATACCTATGGTACCGAACGCCAGCCATTGGGCCATCAGGTCACCAGGTCCCTTATATGTAAACATAGATAATGTAATCATAATGATACTGAACGTCCATTGTAAAGAAATATACTACACTAAAAAGGAAATATAATATATATATATATAAACGAACTTAAAAAAGTGAAATCATTCAAAAATATTTGACTAGTGCGATATTTGTTTGCACAAGAATATTTTTAAACCAAAGTTCCTTTTTTTCTCATCATTTCGACAGTTAGTTTTTGAATAGATGGGTGCACACATAATGTATATTTTTAATACATTGGTTTTCACTCCTTTGGCCATTATGAAATAAATATATTTTGTAAAAGTGTGATACATCTCACGGGCCGCAAAAATATTCAAGGCGGGCAGCGTGTTGGCCACCCCTAGCTGAGGTTCTGGGTTTGAAAAGAGACGGTCATTTCCCAGTTACAATGATTAACTATTGGATGCTCGAATTGTTTCACCTCTAACAATAACCGCAATGATTGCTTTTTTACTCAATATTGAAGAACTTCATTTCACGCCATTACTTTCATTTTAGAATTTCACATCCCTTTTTATTTCTTTACCTTTTTTAATCGAACCTGTTTGGCGTAAATAACGTCGATCGAGCCGTTCGCTTTCAGAGTCTTTTGTTGTGGATTCAGGTGGTTGGAGATTCGAACCAAGCACTTTTTTTTTCTTCCTGTGTGTGTCTATAACCACTTATTTTTCCCACGAAAAGTCAATCGATGGATGGTGAGAATAGTACAGTGCCTTCCGGGACGATTTTTAGGAATGACTGTTATTCTCTATTGTTTCAGAACGGATATTGTGAACCATGTTAGTTATTCGGAAAAAGGTTCAACTAAAAAAAAGGAAGACTGAACTGATTGGAAACTTATTTTAGAAGCCATATGAGCCAGAAACGAGACTTTTAAAAATCACGATTTATGTCTTGTTTATGAACAATGGCGGTTGCATGTAACTCTTGATGAAGTCCATAATCATGAAAAAAAAAATCTTTTTGGCGCCAAGTTCTCACAAGACTCCTTGACGTTACTCTGACTCTTTCAATTTATAATTTAGCTTTTCGTGGCCGTAGAGAATATGAATACAGCAACGATTCAAGTCCAAGCGGTAATTTTTTTTGGTGCTATTAGCGAAATACGATCCTATTTTTACAAAAATTATTAAATGAATCATAGGTCCAGACAAAATACTTTAGTCCAAAAATGCAAAATGAGCTTAATGCTGTCTTGGTTCAAAAAGTGGTAAATGAGCTGTAAAAGAAATAACGATTGCACTATTTTATTCCATCGAATTTGATACGACTCACGATGTATAAAAAACAGACCAAATGTGGGAACTCTACCATATGATCCAGACTTCTCTACTGTATGATCCAGAAAGATGAAAATGGACCTCCTAAGGCATTCGTAATTAAAGGGTTATTTTTAGGATTTCACGAAGTTGAAGATCCAAACTGCCTTAACATTATCCAAACATTGTGTTAGGTGAATCATAGGGCCAGACAAAATACTAACTATCAATAGGGCCAATCCAAAAAACACAAAATGAGCTCATTGCATTCTTGGTTCAATTTTCTAGTTAAGTAAAATCTATAACTGACACTAAAGTTTCTCTCAATAAGTGTCATGGCCAAAGTTATGATGGAGCTGATAATATGAAAGGTACTTAAGGTGGAGTTCAGAAACTTATTAAAGATAGTTAGCCAAATGCCGTGTATGTCCATTGCGCTGCTGATAACTTAAATCTGGTACTAGCTAATGATGCTGCAAAAGAGGTTATAGAAATGCAAACATTTTTTGAAACCGTGCAACAGATGTATAATTTTTTGGGCATAGCATAAAAAGGTGGAATATTTTATTTTTGATAGATTGAAAATATTATATGCAACAAGATGGGATGCTATTTTTGCTTTAAAAGTTCGATTTGTCGAAATTCAAAAAGCGCTAACAAAAACAATTTTATTAAATTCCAAAAGAAGGTGGCAGAAATGAAGCTATTTCACTGAAGAAGAAGATAGAAACTACAAGTTTATTATGTTACTGGTTTTTCATTGTGAAATTTTACGGACAATCGAAGCTGCCTCTAAAACACTTCAGTCTAAAACTATTGATCTTTCATAGTATATAAGTAATATGGCAGGAGAAGGGTCTATTAACCCCGAATTTCCTAGAAGTTGTCGTCTATTGTACGTATTTGCTTTTGTATGTAGTCCAGTTTTATGCAATGTTTGAATTATTTTATAAAACTCCTATAATATGCCGAACGGGTAACGGATGAATCATCTTCCGTTCATTTCTTATGGGAAAATTTTGTCCAGTTTTGTGCAAGTCCAAGGATAAAGAACGGATATCGATGTATAGTGTTAAGTAAAATGCATTGATCTTACCCTCAGTGTTGAACTCGGTACACATTTTATGCTTAATAGGCAAAATAATAAATAAATTGGATCCTTGGTATGTATTGAATGTATTTCTGCATGCAAGAAAACTTTTAAATCGCTTCCATTTTCTTTATTTTCTTTTTATTCTGTGATAGTTTAGCGGAAATTATCATGATAGGTCGTTGCAATTAAACGAAAACTTGAAGGGGGAGTTTGTTGTGGAGTTAGTGTTTAACTTTTGAAGTAAATATAAAGTTTCCCGAGCGATATGATCGAGTTCCAAAGCGCAAGAAACACTTGAATGAATTCTTTTATAGCATGGAAACAATATCCGAATAAACATAAATTCTGTTATCTGTAGTATATTAATCAACATTTGGATAAATTGAGAAAAAGCAGAGTCAGCGAGCATGCATCTCAAAGCAACGCGACGTAACATAATGGCTGATGTTTAGTTGGAGGACCGAGGGCAATATCCTGTAGCCCCATATCATAATTTATGTTTTTATTTTAATTTATGTTTTAAGAAATCCAAAATATTAGAAATTTAAAGAGCACATGCTCTGTAAAGCGATCAAATGTGAAATAATTAGGATCAGTAAAATCAATTCAAAATTTAAAATAACAATTAATAATAAAAATTTATTTAAATTCAAAAAAATAAATAGGACAGTAAAAAGAAAATACAGTTACGATACAAAAACTTGATCATGGATATGATGAATGAAGTGGTATATGGGGATGTGAAGCAACAAGGACTATAATCCCATAATCACTACATACATGAACAGTTAGTGTTTCCTTATTTTTAATATGTCACTCTCCACAACGCTCTACGATCGTGTTAGACGGGGACCTACGGTTTAAAGTGGATTTCGAACCACTACAAAACATCCATGGCACCGCCGGGACTCGAACCCTGTGGTACCGAGCGCTAGCCACTCGGCCATTCAGGCCCTATCGATCATGGATAATAAAAGAAGAAATGAAAGGAGAGTTTGCTTACAAACAAAACATCGCAAAGTTCAGCTTCGAATAAGGGCCTGAATGGCCGAGTGGCTAGCGCTCTGGCGCTCGGTACCACAGGTTTCGGGTTCGAGTCCCGGCGGTGCCATGGATGTTTTGTAGTGGTTCGAAATCCACTTTAAACCGTAGGTCCCCGTCTAACACGATCGTAGAGCGTTGTGGAGAGTGACATATTAAAAATAAGGAAAAATTAACTGCTCATATATATAGTGATTAGGAGATTATAGTCCTTGTGGCTTCACATCCCTATATACCACTTCATTCATCATCATCGAAAGGAGAGTTTGTTTACAAACAAAACATCGCAAAGTTCAGCGTCGAATAGACCTGGACGAAATCTCAGAGAAACTATTTTAAACATAGTACAGCGTGCGTAATTTTGAAATAGGATAATGGGTTATAAGGGATAGTTCAAGGTCACTCTTTTAGGAAACATCATTGCATAAGCATCAACACAGTAGTCGCTCGATGTCCGCGGCGTTCTTAAACTTTTAATAACAAGCGCGTTCATGTATGGCAGAAAAGTACAAAACTGTTAGAAAAACCTTGAATCTATCACATACGTTTTGTAAAAAAACTAATATAATTCAAGTAAAAATAAAAACAACAATAAAAAATACAAATAAAAACAAATATAAAAGACATTTATCCTTTATATAGGTGTATATATACGGCAAGAATTTTTAAAACAAACGCAAACAGGTTCAAAATATCTCAAAAAATAAAAAAGGCATATATCCCACGCGTTTTACAGCGGCCTGGTGGGTAGCTCTCTGGCCTTTGGTATAGCAGGCTTCAGGCTCTAATCCTTGCTGTGGCGTAGATGGTTGTGAGGGGTTCAGAATCCACTTTAAAACTGTAGGTACCGGTCTGTTTAGTCCTCGTGTGCACGAGATGACCGTAGAGCGACAAACCAAACCAAACAAACCGCGCGTTTTGCAAGAATAAAAGATGCAAAATTGTTAGTCTCACGCACAGCTCGCATTTTGTAGGAAAAAAATAACATTTTTAGAAATTCCCTCTATTTGTGGCACGCTTTCTTAAACTTTTGAAAACAAGCTCGTTAATGCAGGGCAAAGAAGTACAAAATTGTTAAAAAATTCTCACTATATTACAGGCGTTATGTAGAAAGTCAATATAAAACATTTATCATATATATATATATATATATATATGATAAATGTTTTATATTGGTTTACAAATAAAAACAAATATAATAGACATTTATCCTTTATATATATATATATATATATATATATATGGCAAGAATTTTTAAAACAAACGCAAACAGGATATATCCCACGCGTTTTACAGCGGCCTGGTCGTTAGAATGTGCGTTTAGTATCATTATTATTATATTATCTGTGTTTACATGTAAGAATGATAGTCAACACAAAAATAATAATTCAATAAGTTTCAATTTTTAAAAAATGTCTATAGCGGATATAAATCTAATAACAGGGTATAATTTAACAATAGGGTTATAACTAATAGGGGGATATATAATTGTATATGCTGTTCGCGAAGTTGTGATGCATTTCCAAAGTGGCCCTCAAGATCATTTGCGTTGGCCACCCCTGACCAAGACATTAATCACCCAAGGAGCATTCTAGAACGCATCCAATGACAACTGTAACCAAAATAATGGCAACTGTAAAAAAAACTTCTTAAAATTGGGTTCAAAAATCATGAGGTAAATAAACACATAACGCATAAAATTATTCGTGAAAAGGTTTCATTCTTACCTGAATCAAGCGAATTCGAATCGACCAATGCTCTCCCTCCTGCTGGAATCGTTCAACTCTTTGATGCAGGGATGCACCGGTAAACAGCACGCTCCGTTAGTTCAACCATCAGCAAAAGTAAAAAAAGAGAGGAATGAAACGACCCCTACCACCCTACCCTTCCCCATGACTGCTTTTATTGGTGATTTTTTTTTTTTTTTTTCATATCTAATCTGCGTGTAATCAGACACAAAACCATTTGGAGCACTTGGCGAAAAAAAAAGATTGCTTTCTGTTAAATCCTTTAGGGTCGTTCATTTGTTCGCAGGGTCAAAATAGTGTTTTCAATTGTGGTCATTTGCCAGGAAAAGCACATGGGTAGATTCGACGTCGCATCACTTGGGTTCTGCTGCAACAACAACATCAGCCTCTAAAGCAGGGGGCGGCCTGGTGGCCAAGTGGCTAGTGGTCTGGCCTTTGGTATCCCAGGCTTTAGGTTCGATTCCTGGCGGTGGCATGTATGTTTGTGAGTGCTTCGGAATCCACTTTAAACTGTAGGTCCCGGTCTGTTTAGCCCAAAGCTTGCACAAGATGACCGTAGAGCGGCAAACCAAACCAATCTAAAGCAGGGGTGGTCAACCTGCGACCCGCCTTGAATATTTTTGCAGAACGTGAGATGTATCCCACTTTTCGAATATATTTATTTTATAATGGCCAAAGGAGTGAAAACCAATGTATTAAAAAAAATACAATATCTGTGCATCCATCAATTTAAAAATGAACTGCCGAAATGATGAGAAAAAATTAACTTTGAGTTTAAAATAATGTTTTTGCGAATATAGGACGGATAGTGCCTGCTTTATTGACGAGTTCACAGTTATGAGTTCGCAGAATAATTAAATTATATTCTGCGAACTCATCATGCGCTCGCATTTTAGAACATCTATTATAACAGGTTCTACGTTTCAGTGACGCAGTGACCTTCCCTAGATACGCACAGTTGATTTTGGACAGCAGAGCAAAGCAGACTCTTAGTTGAAGTTGTTAGCACTTTTGGTTCAACTTACACCTGCAAATCGGTTTTTTTTTCCTAAAATGAAATTGTCCGAACACAAAACACGCTCAAACATAATGGATGCTCACCTGCAGAACCCATTACGATGTGCCAATACTCAAATGGAGATCGATCGATTGCAAAAGCTAAGTGTTTATATTTTTTATATTTTCTTTTTAGTGTCATATATTTTTTTACAATGTGCGTTTAGTATCATCATTATTATTATATTATCTATGTTTACATGTAATAATAAATAAATAATGAATAATAGTAAACACAAAAATAATAACCCCTTATGTTTCAAGTTCTCACTCCAAAAAATGTCTATAGTGGGTCTAAATTGTAATATGGGGATATGTAATTTTATATGCGGCCCATGGAGTTAGGATGCCTTTCCAAAGTGGCCCACAAGATCATTCGCAACTCATTCCCTCTTCAAACCCAACAGGGGACTCCAACAGGCAGACTTGGAAGTAACAGCCATTGTGAATTTATATTAAATTACTATTACGAGTTTATCATAGACTGGTTGGGTAAGAAATATGTCCTTTGAATTTTTATAATATTTTTAAAAAATTTAATATTTGCGAATTCGATAAATATAGCAAGAGCACCGACGCACATATTTTTGGAATAATAATAATAATAGTCGAAGTTTCAAGAATGCGTTTTCATCTTCTGTGCTCCCTAACTCTCACTAACCGTGAAGACAAATTGGAGCGCTATTTTGGTCTTAACTGCTTAAGGCTCTCCACAACCCACTCTGTCTTTTCCACGCCGTTTCCAGAAGGTTAAGTTCTCTTTTGAGTGGAGGAAAAAATTCCGCTCAACCAGAGGACAAGGCGATAAAGCAAAAAGCGTGTGGTCAATGTAAACACTCCCAGTTTAACCTGGGGTGTATTTATAAGGATCTAAACGAGAAGATCATCCATTGAGCAATCTGAGCTGGAGGAGGTCCAAAACGATCGAACTGCAGTACAAAAACAAACAGTTCTGGCTTGAGACGGGCAAGCACCGCCATAAACATGGAAAATTCCTCTTCCAAAATATCCATCTCCTCGTTTAACGAGATCCTTTTTTTAAAAAAAAATTCTCATCGCTCACGTTCCTCGAAAGAACAGTTCTTCTCGCTAGCACTAGTGACACATTTAGGCTTAGGCCCGGGCCTAGGGCGGCAATTTTTTTAGATTTGGGTTTGGTTTGTAGCTCTACGGTTATCTTGTGCACACCTGAGTGTAGGCTTATGTACCTGAGTATAGGCTTAGAAAAGAAAGTCGTTTCGATTTTCACCATTTAAGTAGAGGGTTAAAATCGAACGTAGCAGAGAAAGGAGGCAGAGAAATGAGCCTTTTTGAAAATGCCTTTTTTTTTAAATATTTTATGCTGTATGTTAAAATGAGTCTAAGACTATTCTATAACGAAGACATTCTCCCTGCTTATTTTATCGGTATAAATGAAAGAGGAGCGGGGGGGAGGGTGTCTGATGGCCGAGTGGCTGGAACTCTGGCGCTTGGTACCTCAGGTTTCGGGTTCGAGTTCCAGCGATACCATAGATGTTTGTAGTGATTCGGAATCCACTTTAAACCGCAGGTCCCTGTCTCCTATGATCGTAGAGCGTCACAGAGCCCAATCAGACTTCTTCTCACCCACATCCTTCCCAAACTGTATAGGGGCAACTCAGCTTTAGGCACAGTGATGGGGTGTGGTGTAGGAATAGTAGATATAAATGAAGGAAATTATATTCTATGACGTAATTGTCAGAAGAAGAATTGTCTTCTTTCTCTGAAGAAGATGAGAAAGTTACATCTATTAATCGATTCTGTAATTTGCTTCTTTCTGTTATGGATTCTGTTCTGCATTCCAGTCTCTCTATCGAGAGATTCTGCTTTAATATTGAAAAACCTTTAAATTATTTTTTAAGTGATGTAGTTCTAATGCAGCTGCCAATACAGAGACAGTTCATCTTTATGCCATAAGAAGGAGATGCACCGCTGTTACTCACTTAGTACTAACCAGGGGGCACGTGTAGCTTAAATGATAGGCTACGGACATGAGTAACAATATCTTCGCAATGCTATACGATCCTATTAAACCAGGACCTACGGTTTAAAGTGGATTCCGAATCATTACAAACATCCATGACACCACCGGGACCCGAACCCGAAACCTGTGGTACTGTTTAAGTGAAGATGTACGATAAAGGATATCCTGTTTGATTTTTCATATTTAATGAGTACACTATCTTGCTATAGGACAAAAAAAAATCGCGCTATGCTGAAACTGGGGAAAGTAACCCATTTTTGTCTAAGTTCTAACATTAGTTAAGTTTTCAAAAGTGTTAATTTGGAATTTTTGATAGGAGGGTCTCGAAGTTTTCGATTTTAAATAACTCAATTACAAATAAAATTTGACTTCTGACTGGATTACAATCATTTCTAACTATACTAGTGTTTTGTTTGTAGCTCTAAGGTCATTTTGTGCACACTTTTAGGCTAATTAGACAGTGACCTACGGTTTAACGTGGATTCCGAACCACTAACAAAACATCCGTGCCACCGCCAGGATTCGAACCTGGAGCATAGGATATCAAAGGCCACAGCGCTAGCCGTATTGGCCATCAGGCCGCTATGCTAACGTTGAAAAAAATTCCTTTATGGCCCCCTTTTTTTCTTTTAAGGGAGGGCATAAAACATTTATTTCTTAAGTGACGAATTGGGGCCTGATGTCTGAGTGACTGGCGCTCGGTACCACATGTTCTGCGTTCGTATCCCGGCGGTGCCATCGATGTTTGTAGTGGTTCGAAATCCACTTTAAGGCGTAGGTCCCGGTCTCACAACTGTAGAGTGTCACAGAATTCTTCTCACCCACGTGTTTCCTAAACTGTATAGAGGCAACTCAGCTCTATGAACAGTGATATGGTATAGTAGTAGTATGTGACGAGTTGAGGAATGTGAAAGGGAAATTTATTTTACAAGGAGCTTTCCGATAGGAAAAAATGAGAATAGCAAATAATAGGGAAAAATTCGAAGAAAAAAAAAAGCAGAAAGATAAAAATTGGCTTTTACAATAATATAATTAACAGATAAAAACAGAAAGTAAAACTACGACCTAACTGCTTTTGGCAAGACGAGTTATTTTAAGCATGCATGGGTTTTTTTTCGAAGAAAACATAACAGCTGCAAACGATGCAGGAATAACTTTTCTCCCGTGTATTGCACACAGAGCAATAAAAACTGTCTATGTGTCAAGAAACTTTAGAGAATTGAAGCACATGAATTATTATCCAAGGGCGAATACACGTTTTTTACATCATTGCACTTGAATGTAACGAATGCGTTTGCAGAGCTTTACATAATTCATAAAAGTCTAAACATTTAGGAGAGCCATAGTTAGCTGTCTCAAGTAGCACAAATGTCTTAACTTAAATTTAACTTATTTTGTTACTCAAAAATGTTAGTTAATGATGTCTTTCTTTCAAAAAAAAAACATTTTTAAATGAATTCAGAACGCTGTTAAAAAAATCAATTTATTTTGACGGAAAATAAATAAATAATTTTTTCAAATCCACGTTACACCAAAGGGTTTTATATGCATCTATGAATATAACAAAATATCCGATGCTTCCATACCCCCCACCCCTTAAAAAAAGGAAGGGGATGCTAGGAATTGAATTTTTAGAAATAGGGGCCAAATGGACGAGTGTCTGGCGCTCGGTACCACAGGTTTCGGATTCGAGTCCCGGCAGTGCCATGGATGTTTGTAGTGGTTCCGAATCCACTTTAAACCTTAGGTCCCGGTCTAACGTGGTCGTAGAGCGTTGCGGTGATATTACAGCTCAGCGTCCGTAGCTTATCTTCAAGCTACACGCACCTCCTGGGTAATGCTAAGTGAGTAACAATGCCTCCGCAACGCTCTGGGATCCAACTAGACCGGGAACTACGGTTTAAAGTAGATTCGCAACCACTGCAAACCTTGAAGCCCAATCAGACTTCTCACCCACATCCTTCCCAAACTGGAAAGAGGCAACTCAGCTCTAGGACAGTGGTGTTATGGGGTGTGGTGTACTAGTAGTAGCTTTTTAAGATGCTTTTACACTTGTAGTTAAAATCAATTGAGCGTGAGTTGCAGTCGGTGTTTTTTTCGTCCCGGCGTTATTTCTGGCGTCCTCACAAACATCCATGGCACCGCCGGGATTCAAACCCGAATCCTGTGGTTACCAAACGCCAGAGCGCTAGCCACTCGGCCATCAGACCCTTACTTTCTTATAGAAAAAAAAAACAGTTTATGTATAATATCGAGTTCTTTTTGGTACATAACAAGATCAAAATAAACAGAAATAACGCCGGGACGAAAAAAGCACCGACTGCAACTCACGCTCAATTGATTTTAACTACAAGTGTAAAAGCATCTTAAAAAGCTACTACTAGTACACCACACCCCATAACACCACTGTCCTAGAGCTGAGTTGCCTCTTTCCAGTTTGGGAAGGATGTGGGTGAGAAGTCTGATTGGGTTCTGTGACGCTCTACTGTCGTAGAAGACCGGGACCTACGGCTTAAAGTGGATTCCAAACCACTATAAACATCCGTGTCACCGTCGGGACTCGAACCCGAAACCTGTGGTACCGAGCGCCATCAGGCCCCCTTCAGAAAGCTCATTGAAGGATAGAGACAGAATTTGTTGATTTTTGTACTTATTTGCTCTGAAAACCTCGTCGTTTCTAGAATTTCTCCAAATGAGTCGCCAACTTGTTTCAGTACTGCCAAGTGTGGTGCCAAGATTACCAAAATTGTCGCGATCAGGGCAATACTTTATACCGCCTTAATTTTATCTTACCAAACTCTATTTCACAGCAAATAAAAGTTAATTAAACAATTTCAGCAATAAATAATTATAAAATACTATAAATCAAACGAAGTTATGCAATTTGTATCCTATGAATGTTGCTAATGAAATGTTTTTAATGATAAATAAATTTTTTCCGAGGAGTCGTAAAATTTTTGGATACAAAAATTAATTTAGCATGTTTAAGAATTTTGATTATTGAATAATCTTTACACTTTGAAAAAAAAGATAAAATAGAGATAATCTGCAGAAAATTAATAATTCAGTAATTCTTTCTTTAAAAAAAATTAAAAAGAAAAATTTTTTTTAATGAATTCAGTAACACCGTTGAAAAAAATCACTTTATTCGAACGGAAAATAAATAAATAAAGGTTTGAAATCCCCGTTGCACAGATTTTATATACATGTATGTATATAACAAAAGGCCCGACAATAAAAAAAAAAAAATAAATAAATAAATAAAAATAAAAAAAGGAAGATTAGATTAGAAATTGGGACCTGATGGCCAGTTGGCTAGCGCTCTGGAACTCGGGGTGACCGGTTTCGGGTTCGAATCCTGGCGGTGTCATGGATGTTTAGGGTGGTTCGGAACCCACTTTAAACCGTAGGTCCCGGTCTTGTAGGATCGTAGAACGTTGTGGAGGTAGGTTACTGCGCGTCCATAACCTATCTTCAAGCTGCACCTGTCCTTGGGAGGTGCTAAATGAGTAACAGCGGTGCAGCCCTTGCTTATGGCACAAAGATTAACTGGCTCTGCCTTGCCAGCTGCATTAGAACAACACTATAAGAAAATAAAGTTCTGCATTTGAATATTTTGAATGCGAGAATGGAAAGGGAGAGGGCCTTAATAGACACTCAGTACCACAGGTTTCGAGTTCGATTCCCTGCTGTGCCATGGGTGTTTGTAGTGGTGCGGAGCGTCCGTAGCTTATCTTCAAGCTACACGCATTCCCTGAGCATATATATATATATATTATTTCCGGGATCACTAATATTTAATAAAACAATATGATATTGAGTTCTTATATAACAAATACTTTCATATAGAGTGGATGGAACCATGATAGTCCTCAAGGGGCCTGATGGCCGAGTGGCTAGCGCTACCACAGGTATCGGGTTTGAGTCTCGGCTGTGCCATGGATGCTTTGTAGTGATTTGGAATCCACTTTAAACCGTAGGCCCCGTAACGTGATGTAACATGATCATAGAGCGTTGCGAGGATAGTGTTACTCCGCGTCCGTCGCTTATCTTCAAGCTACACGTGCCCCTTGGGTAGTGCTAAATGAGTCGCAACGGTGCATCGCTTGGCTTAAGGCATCGAAGACAATTGTGATGAAATTGACATTCCAGACTCACCTATGGTGGTGATGACAATGATGGAATAGAGCAGAGCTCCGGAGAACGTCCACTGCAGGGGGCTGTCGTCCTTCCCGTCGTACCCTTCCTTCCGCACCGCCCGCACGACGCTCACCTCGAACTCCTGGAAAACAGAATCGTTCCTCTTTATTTTCACTTAATTTCAATAGTGCACCCTACGCAATATCACGTAATTATAGCAGCGCCTCGGTTCTACGTCCGCTTTGGAATAAGTCCAACTTGATAAATGTCCCAATTGAAAATTCTCATACGAATAGTGAATTTCGCATTCATTTGTTGTTGTTGTAATCGTATCCCTCATAAAAGGAGGATTAAAAAGTAGAACTTAAACATTTCATATTGTTCAACAATGGGGGACAAGGATGATCAACAAGGATGTCAAGGTGTCAAGTCAACAACAAGGATGTCAGAAATGTTTTAGAGCAGGGGTCTCCAAACTTTCCAGCCTCAGGGCCATACTGTTTACTCCAGTAAGTACCAAAGACCAAAAGCGTTTTAATTTTTCTGCCATTATCTATAATTTCTAGACTACTCGCCGAATACGCGCGCTCTGAGCGAACATACGCTTGCTAAATTCGCTGGTTCAATTTCTACGATTACTATTGTGTGTATCGATACGACCGTGACACTTGACGACATCTAGTGTTAACTACCGAAATATGTTCACTAGTTTATAAAGTTAGTGGGGTTCATTTCAATTACTTGTTAGTTGTTATGTTTAAGTTAAATTTTCTGCGTATTATACTTGTCATTAAGCTTTACCTAGCAATTGAATAAAATCGAGTTATTGTCATTCTGTGTTTTTTCATCCAACTTATTACAGCAACAATAAGCTATTCGCTGTCGCGGGCCGGATGGATGACACTGGCGGGCCGGATTTGGCCCGCGGGCCGTAGTTTGGAGACCCCTGTTTTAGAGAATCGTCACCCCAGCAAAGCTTAAAGGAGCCGTATTAGCATTGTCAGGACAATGACAAGGCCATGTCACATATCTGAAATATCCTGAGGTGGTAGGCAGCAGCAAAATTCTCTTGGACAGATTTTTAGTAATCATCCAATCTGGTGGTCCGAGTAGGAAAAAGAGAAAAACCACATTAGGCAAATTGTCTTTCATGCACGTGTTTTATTGAATTACTTTTCGATTGATGTATTGGGTTGGTGCATAATTATCAGGCTTTTCTTTGACGTGCTATATTTTAATACAAATTTACACTATTTTATAAATTTATGAATGAAAATGTCCTTCTACTTTTAGATTATAAAAATGCGTGTCGATAATCATATTCATATTCATCGTATTAGAGGAAGGTATGGTCGGGCACAATCAGCGAAAGTCGATGCAGGGAATGGTTTGCTCGTTTCAAATCGGGTGACACAAGTCATATTATGTTGTACCACTTTGAGAAAGGATGAAAATCAGTGCAGTCAGAACTTTTCGATGAGGGCACAATCAGCAGGGAATGTTTCAAATCTGGCGACACCAGCTTGGAAGATAAGCCACGAAGAGTTCGACCATCGGATTTCGACGACCAGGCACTTTTGGCAGCCGTGGAAGAGGACGAACTCGAATGCTGGCCGAAAAGCCGAACGTGTCCCGAATTTTCACCGATTTGCTTTAACGAAACTTTTCTGAAGGATCTTGTTATTGGACATAATCAGCGCTTCAC